>PYHW01010413.1:1054085-1070002 GCA_013186435.1 Turdus rufiventris | reverse complement strand
CCTTATGGTCGTGAAATTACTGTACATAAAAATCTTCAGAACTTTAATTCAAAAGGTCAGATTGTCAGAAGATGGTTTTTTTGCTGTTCAAAAATTGATCAGTTTTAACAGCTGCTTCTTTCTAGGTCTTTTGTGTTGTCATAATGCACAGAATGAAAGATTGCAAGATGCTTTGTGGTATTGATCATAGTCTTTCAAGAACCACCAGATTTTTCATTAAAGCTCAAGTTGATGGTTCTTAAAAAAAAACAGGGGAAAAACCAACTTTAGAGAGATCATAATAAATTACTCTGCTATGCTGTTGATTGTACTTCAAAATCTGCACAGCCTGAGACTGTGATCTCATACAAAGTGGACTCCAGACAACTCAGAAAAATGTAGCCAATTTCCATGCCAGAGTGGGCTGGGAGACAGAGCTTGGCCTTCTCAATTCCTCAAAATTGCTGGAAAATTCCGTTCCAGAGAGGGATGCTTAATCAGACTCCAAATATTTAACCACTTGCTGTTTTCTACTCTGTTGCAGTGTTTCATTTTATGAATGTGGTACTAAAAGATTTGCTGTGAGATTAACGTATTTCTTGCTTGGTTACACTATGTTACTGTATTCTTGGCTTTTTCTTTAGTGAAGTTATAGAGTCAAATCTGTTCTTCAGACTACTGCAATTCCTACTTTTATATTCTAATATTTTGCTGCAACTGAAATCTAAAAATTTATTTGATTGGAAGTCACAGAGCTGGACTAACTGCTACAATAGTTGTATAATTACTTTCAATCTTCTTATGATGTCTTTCCCTGTGTTTTTCTTGCAGCTGAGAGAGATATCAATGTTTTCTGTGGAGTTCAGACAATCACGATGAAGATAAATTTTTGCACAGTTCTTTTTTCTGGTTATTCCGAGACAGACCTGGCACTGAATGGGAAACATGGGGATGCCCACTGCAGGGGCTTCATCAATAACAACACCTTTCCAGCAGTGGTCATTTTCATCATCAATCTGAGTACTTTGGAATCTTGTGGAAACACTTTAGTGGTAAGACCAAGTCAAAGCAAAATTATGGCTTGGCCATGTGTACAGAGGATCAAGTGAATGCTCTGGACAGCGTTGTATCTTTCATAGAAAATATTTACAGTAATTTCACGCATATAAGGCACACCCTTTTGACTAAAATTTTGGTCCAAACCCAGAAGTGTGTTTTATACTCTGGAGCGCCTTATATATGGAAAAAGTTCGGAAATTTGCCAACCTGGAAGCGCAAGTTGAGAGCCGAACCGCGCAGGGCCGTGGGGCTCGCAGGGAGAAGGGGTGGNGGGGTGAGGCTTGCGTGGGGCCGTGGGGCTCGGGATGTGTCCTGGTTTGGAGGACAGGTGTCTGCTGAGAAGGCCAGGAGCTTCTCTTTGAAATGGAGAATGTAAACCCTGTCCCTCCAAATTATTATAATTTTGAAATTAAGGGGCTTTCAAGCAAAAATATGGGAATTAGGAATAACAGTTCTTTACTAGGGAAATTAAAATAAATACAGTACTACAAAGAAACAAACCCCAAACGCTGACAAAATGTCTTGGGTTACAATGCAGGATGTGTTCAAAGTATCTATTCTATCACTATCTGTTGTGATCAGGTGGGGCAGTGATCTTTATCTCTGTGGGAGATACTCTGCTAATGGGCCATCCATTGAAACCAGTAGGGCATTGTTCTTCATCTTTTCACAACTCATCCTTCCTCCAGTGAGTAATCTTCTACTAATGGCCTATTGAGTCTCACTGTGTGACTGTTAAAATTACTTTATCCCATTGAGAGTTGTTCTAGTCAGGGGGTAGAGCCAAGCCTTTCTTACCTAGATAAAAACTGAAATTCTGGAACACTGAGTAGTCCTTTCTCTACTGAACTCTAGAAAAAAAATGGGATTTCTCCACATCACTACTAGACCTCTGGAAGGAAACTGCATCTTCTACAAGACCACTGCTTCAACTAAAACACATCTGTCACTACAAGAGGACTGCAGCCACCATTTAATCAAACTGCTACCAACACCCTGCCTGGCAGGGTGTCATATTGTACTCTGACTTTGTCAGGGTTTGGAGTTTGTTTCTTTGTAGTATTGTATTTCTATTTTAATTTCCCTAGTAAAGAACTGTTATTCCTAATTCCCATATATTTGCCTGAAAGCCCCTTGATTTCAAAATTAAAATCATTGGAGAGAGGGGCTTTACATTCTCCATTTCAAAAAGAGGCTCCTGCCTTTCTTAGCAGACACCTGTCCTCCAAACTGAGACACAAAGTCAGAGTACAACCTGACACCCCATCAGGGTGACACCTGTCAGTCAGAGTGTTGGTAGCAGTCCCATTAAATGGGACTAGGAGGCTACAGTCCTCCTGCAGTGACAGATGTGGTTCTGTTGAAGCAGTGATCTTGTATAAGGGTGCAGCCTCCCTCCGAAGATCCAGCGATGATATGGAAATAAAGTCTGGTTTTCCTCTGGAGTCCAGGGAAAAGAGGGCGACTTGGTGTCCCAGAATTTCAGTTTTTGTCTAAGTAGGAAAGGCTGGGCTTTACCTCCTGTCTGGAGCAACTTCCAATGGGATGAAGTAATTTTATCAGTCACACAGTGGGATTCAATGGGCCATTAGCAGAAGATAACTCCCTGGAGGAAGTATGGGGGGGTGCAAAGATAAAGAACAATGCCCTACTGGTTTCAATGGATGGCCCATTAGCAGAGTATCTCCCACAGAGATAAGGATCACTGCCCCACCTGGTCACAACAGATGGTGATAGAATAGATACTTTGATCACATCATGTATTGTTACCCAAGACAGCACGGCTGGCGCAATTGTTACTAATTCATTACTTTGTTGCGCATGGATGCTCCCTGCAAAAAAAAAAACAACAGTGGGCCTTATACTCCAGTGTGCCTTATATATGGATAAAGTTCAGAAATTTGTCAACACCTGGAATTGTGCCTTATACTCCGGTGTGCCTTATACTCGTGAAATTACTGTACTTTGTCTTACCCAGTTAGAGGCATATTCCATACATCAAAGAAAATCAGAGAAAGTTGGTAACTTATAATCTTGATTACTATTGAGAAAACATGGTGGGACACACATTTGTCCTCTAATTAGAAAGTATTATTTTAATTTAAGTAATTTTTTTGGTGGAAGAACGAGATTTTTTTCAAGGTGTTTACAAAATTCTTGCTGATCATGCCTTAGATTTTGCAGAAGTTCAGTGTTTCACAGTTTGTGTGTATCAATCACATTGAGTGATATCAAAGTGCCTATGAATAACTTGTTTTTTGAAGTTTATAAATGTATTATTTTCAAGGCTTTTATTCTCTCCAGAATTCTTATTTGTACTTTATCCCTGTCAGCTTTTATAACAAACCCCCTGTTTTGTTGCTAATAATTTTGCTGAAATGCTTGATATGCTCTGTGACCTCTTTGTCTTAGGCTGAGTTTTCTTCTAAAATTTCAACAAAAAACCCCAAACAGTTCAGTCAATTCAAGACTCTTTTCCAGTCAGAGCATCTCCATGACATGTAGTACAAGAATTTTCCAGGAAGCAACTCTGTTCCTGGCTAGCGGTTCACCTTGTAAACTCCCTGAACTTGCTATTTGATCACGATCATAAGGGCTTGTTGTTTAAAAAAATGAAACAAAAAGACCCCCCAGTCTGATGAATCTAAATATTTTGAGCTCCTCCCCATGAAATCCCCCACCAGGCTGCACTGAATACAAAGCAGCAGCTGCTAAAAATATATTTCAAAACCAAAAATATTCCCTCCATCCTCTCTGTTTATTCATGCTGTGCCCTAAATGAAGACAAAAAAGGAGTGGGGAGCATTTCTTATCATGTTCCTCACACGGGAATTTTCCAGTCTCCTGCATTTCTTGGCAGTGTTTACAGCAAAGAAATTCAAGCTTATTTTCAGTAAAAGTAAAGAAAAGACAATAGTTCAGGCAGAACTTGTGTGAAACCCAGGTCTTTCTGTAATATAGCACACTCAGCTTTTTACTTTATGGGGCTAGAGTGGTGAGGAAGCCACAGGCTTGAGCCTGTGCTGTTTGGGCAAAACTCGGATGCTGGAAAATTCTATTTTCAACATTTTTGTGCCATTCAGAAAATTGCTAAGTACACTACGGGCAAAATGCACACCTGCTTCTGTCTTTAGGTGTGTTTTTGGTAGACAAAGAAATCAAAATTCCTGCTGTATATCCTGTTGTACTTGTTGCAAGATATGATAACTCATGATGATTCTTCCATAATGAAATGTTTTTTAAGAAACTGTATTTTTTAAAGCTACTGAGACCATCTGTTTTGCTAATAGTTATACAAAAGAAATGCTGCAGTTGAAGTCCAATGCTGTGTTTGTCTGCCCTGTGGTGTATGTGCTTACTGAGAAAGGAATTTGTGCTGCTTCTCAGTTGCTTTAAAACCAGCCCCTTATTCAGATCAGTAGCTACAGGTGGAGTGTGGCTGGGCTGGTAACAGGAGGAGAAGTGTCCCTCAGTTCTCCTGAGGGCTGTGTGTTCTTGCAGGTTCTGCACACTGAGCTGAGCAATACAGAATAGCATGTACCTGTGGATGTAATTTAAGCTGCATTGGCATTAAGTTTGTATTACTCTTCAGCTCTCTAATTTCTGACAGTTTAGTGTTTATAATTAAGATTTAAAAATGCATAATATAAGCAAAGCCACACACTCAAAGTTCAACTATTTGGCTTGTGTCTGCTTATGAAGTACATTATTTTTTGATGTGTCCAAACCAAAGCTCAACAGTGAGAGAGTATAATTTCTGTGAACAAAATTGCTTGTCTATTGGCCTATTTATTTGATATTGAAGCTCATTATAAAGTATTAGTTTTTAACTGTAATAGAAAAATTGCTTTAGTTTTTCCCAATAAGTCACATGAATTCATTGGGAATGTAGAGAGAAAAAAAGTACTTACCAAAAAATATGCTTCCAAGATTCATAATTATTTTCAAATGTTGCTCGTCTGTTCTAAGAACAGGGATACAGCTTGTGAATTTTATATGCATGATTCCAGGGAGATGAAAAACAGAACGCAGGGAAGATATTATTAAGCTAAATTAATTTTTGAAGGTTTTAGTGAAGATATTTCAGTGTAAATTATGGGCTAAACCATCAGTGTCCTTAAGTTTTTTTGTTCCATGGTTAACTAATAATAATGTAGCTAATAATAATGTTCTCTCTTCCTCAATAGGTATCCTCAGCTCGAGGTATCAATGCTTATGGAAATACCTCAGTGGTACAGATAGGTAATGTTTCAGGCTATATTGATACACCAGACCCACCAACGATTATCAGTTATTTGCCTGGGCTTCTGTACAAATTTAGCTGTAGCTACCCACTGGAGTACCTGGTTAACAATACACAGCTCGCTTCGTAAGTCTGCTTTTTCATTTCTCTATGTTTCATCCCCATGTTTGAGTAAACATGTATGTGTGCGTGCCATAACAGCATTGTCCATGTAGCAATTTTGTCTGTGTAAGAGTAAAGGGAAAGGAAAAAGCACCAAAAGAAAAAATGCTGCAAGTGAGGTATCATTATATGAGATAATATAGTTTATGAAGACCTGCTGTTATGAAGAGACCCTTAGATAATGTAAAACTTCCCTTAAAATTCCGATGTTCTGAAAAATTATAGCAGAAAAAAAGGAGGAATTCTTCATGAAATGGTTTGTAATCTCGTAAATATAGAATGCAAGAGAAAATATTTCCATGAGTAAACCTTGTACATCATGTAAAGCGAGTTCCTTTTTGTCACTTTGCCTCTCTGCTAATTATTTTTCTGATTAATGTTTCGAGTAGCATCCATTATTTTCTGCATAGTTAAGACTGTCAGTATTTCCACTATAAATTCCTGTTTCTGAAGTTTATAACCCAAATGCATAAATTAACTCCTTGTGATATGACTCACTGAGTTTTTAATGATAATGCCCACTGAAGTATGTAAAAACAAAAATAAGGTATCTTTCTTCATGATGGTTTTTGATTTCTGGTTCTGTTGTAGGTCATCAGCTGCTATTTCTGTAAGAGAGAACAATGGTACATTTATCAGCACTTTGAATTTGTTGCTTTACAATGTGAGTATAAAGCACAGCATGACCCGGATTAAATGAATCTCTGTGCTATGTGGATACAAACTGTTGTAGCAGACCAAAGACCTCTTCATAATTTGCTGTTTCTTTTCCATTCCTCCCATGAGCTAAGCCTTTCTTCCAGGCATTTTTCATTTCTGAATTCCTTTATCCTTTTTGTTTGCATGTACCTGTTGTATTTATATGGCTGGTCTTTGAGGACAGACACAGTCTTTTTTTGTCCTGTATTTATGCAGTTCCTCAATTTACATCTCTGGCTTTCAGTTGGTAGTGCCACGTGACAATCAATTGTAGCCATAACAATCATACTCCAGAGTGCATATTTTGTTTGCATTTGTTATGTTTCTCTTTGTGCATAGGTGCTTTGTGCTTCAACAGAGAGTACTCTGTAGTATTCTGTAAAATTATTCCAGACCTATTCCTGTAGCAATGAACTGTAGCACTTTGGCTGGGGTATTTTTATGTCCAAGCCTCATCAGAATGTTTCGATCAGCTGTGATTGTTGTGAAGGATGTATTAGCTCCAAATCTGTAACCTGATGCAGTTGTTGCCTTATGGTGTGGACTTAAAGATTTCAAGGGTTAATAATTGTAACAGTTTTCATCCAATGCTTTTTCCTTATGTTTTAGATAATTTGAATATGAATTACTGTAAAAGCTTTTACCATGTAAAATGGGTTGGTGACACTAAAACATGAAAAATGCAAGGACCTCTACTTAATATTAATCCCTGAAATTATATTTTTGTGTTGATTAAAATTTTTACTCATACATTTTAAATACCTGATTTAAATATCAATTTTTCAATCTATCAAGCATCATTTTTTGTAAATTATGAATCTGATTTTTTTTGCATTATTATTCATGCCATCATGTTGCTGAATTATAATTCATGCAAGTGATTTAAAAGTCAATGCTTTATGCTTTGAACATAATGAGCTATAAATATTGCAACAGGACATTTTTCAATGGCATGCTCTAAAAAATCATGTTTGTTTGAAAGAGCAGAGCTCCAAATAACAACCTATAATCTGTTAAAATGCTGATTATAGTTCTCTCATTTTTAAATAAACCTGTGATCACAAAGATGGGGCAGAATGAGGGTAGGCAAATTTCTCAGTCAAGCCAAGTGTTGACCACTGCCTTTCAGGGCTCAGTTCAGCAAACCGTCAGCAATAAATGCTATTGATGCTCATATTGAGTAAATTCTCTCCTCAGATGTCCCATGCCAAAACGTGCTTTCATCCTGCCCACCCCTGTAAGCTTGCAAGTTGACCATGACCAAAATGTGCTTTTCATCCTGACAGCGGTCACATTGCTGGCCCTAGTGAGCAGCACTGTCATGAATAACACTGCTAAGGCTGGCAGATTCCAGTGGTGGATATGCTCTTCTGCTTTGCTTCCCAGGGCTGGATAAATACATAGGCAGCTTGTGCACTGCCTGCATCTTTCCCTGTTGGGAGTGTGCCCTGTGGGCTCACTTGATCCCTGTAAGCAGTCCTGGTTTTGGGAAGGACCTCAAGGCTCATGTCCACCCTTGCTATTAGTGAGGGGATGTGCACAGATGTGCTTCTTGACTGCAAGCAGCTGTCTTCTCCAAATTCAGCTGTAGTGTTATATCTTAACACTGATTCTTCATCTTCTCTGTCTTCCATCACAAAGTGGTGTTTAGATTTATTCTGTGATGCTAGTACATGTCATTGTTAGGAAAGGAAAGAGCTGTTATAATAGAGTTTAATAGCAAAATGTTTAATGGGCTTTCACAGAGCCTAAGTGGCTATGTGCTTTTATGCCTTTTTGCAAACGTCTGTCTAAATTAATAAAAACTACTCTCAAAGAATAAAAGAGCAACTATGGAGCACAATAGTGAGGATCTTGCACTTCTTAATCAGTAGGAAAATGTGGCAGAGCTAAGTGTTATAGAAATGTATAATTAATTTGAAAGAAGGCAAACCTACCTGAAGGCCTCTGATACTGCATAGACTAGATATTGGGCATGCTGTTAATTCTGGCATTAAAAAAAAAATCACTTGTTTTCTGGTTTAAACCTTCTTGTTGCTGTCAACTGCTGCTTGCTGTGGTCTCACTTGCCACAATGAACCTGGCTGAAATCCTATTCACCAGATTTTTTCATATGTATTGAGTGTTTTGACCTTTCACAAGAGGTCTCAACAATGCTGAGTCACTGTGCTATCTGCATTAGCAATGTGTTTGATATAGGTGACTTTACCAGATAGTGCATTTCGATGTTCTCAATTAGTATCTGCCACACAGATCTGTTTCATGGCTTTGTTGCTAAAGCAACATTAATGGTTTAGATTTTGAACAAAAACGCCAATAAAACAGCTGCATTTAAGCAGCAGTATATGGGGAATTCCCAATTTTATGTGGAATACAGCTTTCTTGAAACAGCTCTTTTGAAATACTAAAATGTAAATGAAAATGTTTGTTACTTGTAGTTTTCAACAAGCCAACTTCCATAGAAACGACACTTTCCATAACAGAATGTCTTTGTTCTCCCAGACCATAGCTAAAAATACATAATATCTCATGGCATTGATATCTCCATTAATTCAAATAACCTTAGCAACCTTTCCTGGGAAAGAGTGCAGTGTGACAATCCAGTAAAGCTCTTCCATTAGAAAACAAGAGTAGCTCCTGTGTTTGTCTGTAAGCTCTGGGAGACTTACTGAAGTGTCAATGAATGATATGTTTTCTTTAATCACTGGTCCAATCACCTTATTAAGTCATATATTCTCCCAAATTGCTGCATGGGGCAAAGCCAATCTTTACAGACAAACTTGTAGGCAATTTCTCTGGCACTGCTTTTTGCTTTTTCCCTTACAGAGGACAAAATAAAAAATCATTCTACACAGAAGGGTCAGAAAAAATTGCTCAGAGTTCAGTCTGGATGCAGATGTGTTGTTAGAGTGGAATTTGTTCCAATTGAGGCAATGTTTGTTTTACAGGATTCAACCTACAGCCAGCAACTCCTTATTCCAAGTACAGGTTTACCTTTGAAAACCAAAATATATGCAGCTGTAAGAGCAACCAACCTTGATGGCAGGTACCATAAAGGGTGTTATTTCTTGTCTTGCTTGCTTTTCAGCTCTTGTTACTTATCTGATTTAGAAGCATCTGACTTTCCTCTTAGCTTTTTGTATTTCAAAAGAATGGTTGGTGTTCATAATCACAGCTCTCAGCTGGAGGGTGTCAGGTCCTTGGCAGTGAATGCATATTTTGCTGCAGTTCTTGTTATGAAAAATTTCCTGAATTATTCTTTAAATCCTGTATCACTTTTATTTAAGAAAAGGCCCCTGTTGGACCAAGCAAGAAAACCCAGGGCTTTTAAAAGTGGGCTAATTTTGGTTTATAGTCCCATGTGGCCATGATTTCTGAGAGGAGGTGTGCAATGTGTGTTGGTGTGGTGGTTGACTTACATGAAACCAAATGATTTGATTTATAAAATTCTGCTGCTATGTTGTGCTGTTTAATCTTCCAAGCAGTTGAAGAAATGGGATGACTTGCATGTGACCTGTTCAATACAGTAACTCAGTCTCACTGTGACAGCCTGCATTACCTGTTTGTGTGTTTTTTTGTAGTGTCCTTTCATCTCACCTCACACCCCACACACTTGCATTGTCAGTTCCCCTCATCTATCCCTTTACTCTCTGTGCAGGTGGAATGTTTTGATGGACTACTGTTACACCACACCATCTGGCAATCCTAGTGATGATCTTCGGTATGATCTTTTTTTCAGGTAGGTCCTGTGAAAACCCAATATTTTGTTGGTCCTCCTTTAAAAAAAAAAAAAATCAATCTCTTCAATAGTGGTGTCTTAAACTGCCTGGAAAGTTATTAGTAGGCAGGACCAAGGCCTAGGCTTGTAGAGAACATGTCAGAACTTCTTTGTGTGTGAACAGAAACATAGATGCACTTGCCAAGTGATAAGAATTACGAAGGTAGAAAAGCATATATCCAAAATAGTTATACTAGAGATAATATAAATGCTTAAAGGGGATGACTAAACTGGCCTTTATTTTACCAAGGGTGAATGTGATGAATGACAGTGATGTAAAATATCAGAGATTTCAGTCCGGGAAAGTAGTTAAGGAAATGATTAAATATAAATAGATGCTCCTATTTCTACTCCCAGTAATAACATTTATTCGAATTGGAACTTTGAAAAACATCTTGAGCAGTATCTCAGATTAAATTTTACCTGTGACACCTATTGGAGAGGTACTGTCTTCATTTGGAGTTACCTGTCTATACTGGTTAGCATACTTGATTGCCTTTTGCTTCAGGTCTCAAGTTGCTTTGAGCACTGGAATTAAATGGTACCTTGGTTATAGCTGTGGTGCTGCAAAACAAAACAGTGTTTTTGTAGTATGTGTTTCAGCACAGGAAGCTGCAGCCTAACAGGCAGATTGTGTCTGCAGACATTTGCACTGTGCTCTTTTTCAAGGAACTAAAGTGTTGAACTTGCTGCTTAAGCTCTCTGCTTCTCAGCTAAGAGCTTCAAAATACTATCAGAGCTGCTCATCCCAGTTTCACTCTTCTCTACACAAACTAGCTGTGACAAGGATCCGCAGACAACCATAATTGAAAATGGCAAGAGTCAAATGGGCCGGTTTTCCTTTGAGGTGTTCCGCTTTGTGAAGCACAAGAACCAGAAGATGTCCACGGTCTTCCTTCACTGTGTGACGAAGCTGTGCAGAGCAGATGACTGCCCCTTCCTCGTGCCAGTAAGTTGTAATTATCTGGATATAAAATAGGCACACTGGAGTTCTGCATGCAAGTGTTATGGAAGTTTGGATGGCACAGAATGAAAGCAACTTGTAGAGACTGAATGTTTTTTCTGTCTGAAGGAATGTGAAAAAAACTAGTGAAGAATATGGAAATGAATACTGTCCTCTGGAGCTAAAATAATACTAGGCTTGCAAAACACAGGTTACTGAATATATGAGAAATGACCTCTTTGCCTTGTGGTCCTTAATTTTTAAAAGTTTTTTAAAACAGCTCTGAGATGGCTTTTGGGTTGATATTCTTAGTATAGTAGTAAGGTATCCATCATCACAGGGAAGAGGAATATCTTAGAATATAATTTATGGGAAAGTTAAAGCTATAGAAAGTGCTGTTATACTGACAAGGAAAATTTGTGAAACTTTCTCATAATGAAAAAAAATTACTGTGCCTGTTAGAGTTGATCATCTCCCTTGTCATCTGAAAACTACTCCTTTGTTGAAATTCATGAGGTTATGTCTATTTTGAATTAACTAATTTTAGGAGTATCAGGAACAACAAATACATTTTGGAAATATTTAAATAAATATATAAACACAAACTTCTGTGATGTCTTCAGAACACAGCAGTGTTTCCTACTAAAAGACTTCCCATCTAGAATTTTAAATTGCGGTCAGTTCAGTATACTTCTGAAATTTTGTGTGTTATTTATATTTTGTATGGTACACATTTACATAATTAGCTTTGCATTCGAGTTATATTCTGAGGCTTTTGAAGTTTTTTCACAGGAAGCTGAAATTAAGGAAATGCTTTTGTTTGAGACATACTTGAGTACCCTAGATTAAGGTAGATGATAGGTTACAAATGTTAAAGGTGGACTCCAGATGAGAGTGCTGGGGATTATTTTAGTGTCATTGCTATTTAGAACTCCATGGAAGATGTGCAAACTCTCACTTGAGAAGCTTGCTAAAATAGGGATTGTCAAGCAAAATAGATTTATTGGGGAAAACTGTCCGTAAACATAGCTTTGGGAAATTAACTACTGAAAATGTAGTGTACTGTAAGATGGATCCTGTGCACAACAGCAATGTAGTTTTGCAAACAAAGTGAGGCAAAATAAAATGGCAAGCCAGGAATTCAAAAGATGCACTTCCAGGCAATATTGCAGATGTTTTTATTGCAAAGTAGTTCAATGCATACTAAGAAATAAAATCAAAGTTGTAATATTGCTTACGAAAGAGTTCATATTACATCAGGAAGCACAAAAATGCTGGAATTCTGTTGCACTCAATTTGTGATTGTTTTGATTGACCACTCAGATCTGCAGTAACAGAGAAAAAAGAGACACTGGTGAAAGGACAACTTGGCGCCCTCAGAGCACATCTGGCAACGCTGTAATCTCTGCTGGCCCCATCATTACGAGGAGTGGTAGGAATAAACAATTTTCTCTATGGACTGCAGGAATTTCAGAAACCTGGGGAAATGTTTTGAATTTTAATGTAAATTTCCAGTGATTTAAAGGGTGAATTCTCTGTGTTTGCTGAGTATTTTTTTATTGCTGCTGAGTACATTTTTCTACTTTTTTTACTACTTTGTTTGGTAGAAATTCTGAGCTAGTATTTTTGTTTGACTCTCACATGCTTCCTCCCCCAATAAAATCACTGTGGGATACTGTTATACATATAAGGCCATTATAAAAGTCCAGATTCAGTGGGTTGACTTCTTTTTTTTTTGTCAGATTTCACTAGCGATAATAGAATTTAAAGTACTGTGTTCACTGTTGCAATTTAATTTGGATGGATAATGAATATTCACTATCAGTTTCTATTCACCATTTCTTCCAGCTCCCTCTGGGTTTTCATATACATGTTGCTTAAAATTAATGTGCACTATTCTTAGATTCAGTTATAAGAAATAAATGGGACAAAACCATTGTAATTTGGGCCAAAATCCACTGCTTTAAATTGAGGGTGAAATCCCCTGATTTTCATTTTTATTGCTAATTGTTTTAAGGAAAAAAAAGCAAAAGGCAGCTCTAAATGTAACCAGCAGTCTCTGAAAAAAAAATTTAAAAATGTGACTGCTGTTTAAATTTTATGAATTACAGATATTTATAAGTAATTGCAGTTTAGTAACTGATTTCAGCAGTCCAGGGTTTAGGATGCTGAGAGTGGGACTGAACATGGTCTAGGAAAACTAATTTAAAACTTGAGAATAAAATCCTTCTTTAAATGCCAAGTAGTTGTACCTGTATACAAAGAGAGCAACTGACCCTCCAGAACGGGGACCCACCCTAATGAGAGACCATTTCTAGAACAAATGGGCTCCATTATGAGCAGCATTTCTGCAATGAAAATGAGTGGGTGTTTTTTGGTTTTTTTTGGGGTTTTTTTTGTTTTTTTTTTTTTTTTTTTGGGGTTTTTTTTGTTTTTTTTTTTTTTTTTTGCATTATACATGGTCCTATTTGCTGCCATCTGATTAGCCAAGAGAAAGTGAGAAGAACTAACCTCAAAGTTGCACACATGAGTGCTTATGGGAAATGTATGACTGATTTGCTCAGCCAAACAAGCATGCTGGAGTAATGCTGCTTTAGGCAAGGAATGGAAACTAGATACAGCTTCTTATATGAACAGCCCCTGGTAGGCAATATAGCTCATGATTCAAATGTTGTGAATGCTATTTTTACAATTAAATTTTTAAAAAAAGGGCTTATCAATTGCCTTTAAATACTGCATAGCATCAAACAAAGATCTGATGGATGCTTAGTGGTCCAAAAGAAAGGATAAAAGATTTTATAATTTCATGACAACTGTTGAGGTTGTTTAAATAAAATCATTAATAAGGTTGGAAAAAAAAATTAGGTGTATTTTAAAAGTGGATGGGTAAAACTTTTTTGATTTCTCCATCTTCTTAGTGTGCTTTTGGACTATTCCAGTCATGCTGACCGAAGGATGGTTTAATGGGAAGTACTTGAAAAAATATGGGATTCAATTCTAAACTCTGCCACAAATTTCATGAGTATCATTGGGCAAGTCCCTCAATCTCACTTGCATTTCCCTTTTTCTTCTGGATCAGAAAGAAGGACTTTGTCCTGCTGTCAATTCCCGTTGTGAAAATAAGATCATAAGAACCAAGAGGTTTATAAACACTACACTTAACAAACTATAAAGGGGAAGATCATGCGAGAACTTGACCAAAATTATATAAATGATGAATAATTTTGGATAAATTTGGATAATTAAAAAAAAAATTAAGTAAATTTTGGATGAGGAAGACCAGGATGTAGCACTGGCTTGAACTGATGTGATGCTGCATGGAAGTGCTCACACCGTTTTCCAGGCCAGCTCTGGTCTAGCTTTAGCACAGATACATTTGTCCAGAGCCCATCAAACCTGCTGCACCTGGCTCACCACAGTCCATACACCAGCAGTGTACATCTGTGCACATCTGTGCTGTCCCTCACTTCCCTCATTAGGGAGGAGCTGCAGCTGTCCCAGGGCTGGTCTGTGCACACCAGCACTGCAGAGGCTCCCCACAGTAGCCAGGTCTCCCCAAGACCTGTCACCAGCTTTTCTGGCAGTGGAGCTGATGATGCAGCTGCCTTGGTAGGAACTGAATGGTGCTACTGCAAAAGAGTGTTGGTCCTTCTCCTGTGTGCTTCTGAACTCATATTTCTAACATTTGGCTCTTTTCAGAGAAATGTTATTCTTTTTTGTTAATCTAAAATAAGTCATTGCAGAAGACGTACACAGAAGAAAATGTTTGAGTCCCTGTAGGGAAACAAAGCAGCTACCTACCTGTGAAGTTAAAATTATGTAGCTTTTGATGGATGTCTCACTTAAGCTAGGGAGACAGCTGCTCAAAACAAATATATACGTGAACTGTGCTTACAAAAAACCCCAAACAGTGACAAGAAATGTAATTCTGAAATGGACATTGGTAAGCAAGTAAAAACTGGAGAAAAAATACAAATGTTACCCTGAATATAAAACCACTATGTAACTGCCAAGAGGAAAATGAGCATAGTGAAAAGAGCTTTTTTGTTTTTGTAATAATTTATGGTTGCTAACATATTTTTTCTTGTAAAACTCAAGTTTTTTTTCCTGTAGAGCTATTTTATAATATGAGTAAGTGAACAGGGTTACATGTAACATTGTGCTTATGCTTATGTTGTTACTGAGGGAGACAACAGAACTGGCCACTTTTTCAATTAAAAGATTCCTGATTTAAGGTGGTACTGGTTTGTTTTTCCAAAACACATTAAAATATTAATTAATATTTTAATATCTCCTGATATTAAAAATGAAGCAATGACATGCAATTCATGTTATTTGTCTATTTTTTTTTATGTCCGTATTTTAAAGATGGTATATGCTAAAAGCTGCTAGCAATGTGGCAAGTAGAGCTGATTTTTAAAATTACAGTAATTTCACGATTATAAGCCGCACCATTTTGATTAAAATTTTGGTCCCAACCTGGAAGCGTGGCTTACACTCAGGAGCAGCCAATATATGGATGAAGTTCAGAAATTTGCCAACCCAGAAGTGAGAGCCCGCAGCAGCTCCAAGCTGAGCCAGAGCCCACCCGGCCCTGGCGGTGGTGGGGCAGCACCGAGCCGATCCCTGGTGGCAGCAGCGAGTGGGGCTGGGGCTGCTTCCTAGCGGCTGCCCCGAGCAGGGCCGAGCCAGTAAACCCTGCATTCCCACGATTCTGTTACTAAATGGCAACTTTGTGAAAGCTGCACATGGATCCTCGCTACGAACAAAAGTGCGGCTTATAATCCAGTGCGGCTTATATATGGACATAGAACGAAAAGTTGCTGACACCCGGAAGTGCGGCTTATAATCAGGTGCAGCTTGTAATTGTGAAATTACTGTAAGTTACAACTTCTGGCTTTTGTGTTGCAGGAGGGAGGAGGTAAGCAGAGGTATTTAAAAATATAATACATGCTTTTTTTTTTATATATATAGATGAGACACCAACCAACAATTCACAGCTTGGTAAGTTAATCAGAATTCCAAGAAACATAAGAGAAGGCTTATGAGGGAAG
>PYHW01010413.1:1018414-1043530 GCA_013186435.1 Turdus rufiventris | reverse complement strand
CCGCACCTGATTATAAGCCGCACTTTGGGTTCAGACCAAAATTTTAGTCAAAATGGTGCAGCTTATATTCGTGAAATTACTGTACTTGGCATAATTCCTGGTGCAATTTTCCACCAGGTAAACTGCAGTGTGTATTCCAACCCTGCCCCTTTAGGGCTTCTTGGGGCTGCCACCCCTGTGCTCTCCCAAGACCAGAGCTCCTGCTTCTCCTGACTGGGTGGATGCCCCAGCCTGCCTTGACTGCAATTCTGCATCTGTCCACCAAGCCCAGCTTAGTCCTAAGCTGTGACCATGTGGGAGCCATGTAAGCATTATTACCCTCACTGTGTTTCTTGTTCTGAGTGTTAGTGTCCCTCCTCCAGGTGGTTGTATTGGGATGGGGCATAGGAGACCTCTGGTTACAGTAATGAAAGCATGCAGTGGCTAACAGTCTAGAAAATGAGTTCTTGTTTTGGTAAATGTCAAACTGGGTAAGTCTTAAAGAAATAAACTTTGATGCTCAATATATTGAGCATGGTCTGCTGCTGTTGTCTTATTGGAAAGAAGATCTAATAGTATTGAAAGGAAGCAAAACATGCTAAGCAACAGCAACACATTTTACTGACTTTTTCTTCACTTGCCTCATAATTAAAAAATAAATTGAAATCTATGTGCTTCAGTAGCAATTTTGGTCTATTCCATTCTGGAGATGTGCAAAAAATGTCACTGATACATTCTGATTTACATGGATTTGCATACAGCATGAGGGCCTTCTAGAGTTAATAAAATAAAGCAGCAAGACACTTGTGCTCTCAGAGAGCATCCCTCTTAAGTTCTTCCTCAGCTCTTTGTCCTTACAACTCACACAGGTTTGCTCTGATGATACAGAGGTTATTTGCCATTCTCATTGTTTCACATGTTTTCCCATGGAAAAAGCTGAAGAGAAATCTATATCCTGCTCCTTGTTTCTGTTTCTATGATTGACTGGGTTAATTCTGCTTCCAGGTGTGTTGGAACCACCAACAATCCCTTTTAACGTAGGTATGGAGATCACTTGTCATTGGCTGCCTGCAGGTAGAGAAGCTGAATTCTGCTGCTGTTTTGCTGTCTGGAAACAGCTTCCCCCTGTGAGGAATACCTCTGTAATGATTACCAGGCTGTGAATATACAATGGAATAGCTAATGGTATCTGTATCTGATTCAATCTGGCAAAAACAGTCTAGCCTCTCACAGAGTTGCTTCACAAACAATTCCCATTTGAATTGCTGAAATACTGAAATGCACACACTAGGAAGAGCATTGCCAGCAGGCTGAGAGAGGTGATCCTGCCCCTCTATCAGACCTAGTGAGGCAAACCTGGCATGCTGTGTCCAATTCTGGCCTCCTCAGGACAAGGGAGACATGAAACTCATAGAGCGGTTCCTGTGGAAGGCAAGGAAAATGAATAATGGACTGGAGCATCTCTCTTACGAGGAAAATCTGAGGCAGCTGCCCAGCCTTGAGAAGAGATTGCTGAGAGAGGATCTTGTCAATACCTACAAGTATCTGAAGGAAGGTGTCAGGAGGATGGATCCAGGCTCTTCTCAGTGGTGCCAAGCAATGGGACCAGAGGCAATGGGCAAAAACTGATGCACAGAAGTTCCACCTGAACATGAGGAGGAAGTTCTTTACTGTGCAGTGACTGACCATTTAGAATAGACTGGCCAGAGAGGTAGTGCAGTCTTCCTCACTGGGAATGTTCCAGACCCATGTGGGCACAATCCTGTGCCATGTGCTCTGGGATGACTCTGCTTGAGCAGGGAGGTTGGACCAGATGATGCACTGTGGTCTCTTCCAACCTACCCAGTTTGTGGTTCTGTAACATGAGTGTATTTTATGCAGAGATGAAAATTTTGTGGTGTAAGCTGCATGCTTCCTTTTCCTAAATAATTTTCCTTCTGTGCATGGTTTATTTTCCTTTGAAATTCTGGTTTCCTATCTCTGAAGTTCTCTGAAAACTTTCCTTCCCTAAAGTCATCTTTCACTATCTTCCTCAGCACTGTAACAATAGTCCTTCTCCCTCTGACTTATGCTGTAACACAGTGATGCATTTTATAGTTACAGTGATTCTCTTTCTTTGTTCTTTTGAAAGCTGCTAGGGACAGTAGAAAAAATATATAAAGAGGAAAATAATATACAACAATAAATTCCTTTTTCTCAGTTGATTTTTGCAAGATAGTCTAGATTAAGAATTTGCTGAGGTATAGCAGTGAAAGTCAGGATTAGCAAATTAGCCTTAGGGTAGGCTTTTATTTGAAAAAAAAAAAATCTGGGTATCCTTCTATATTGGATGAAATATCTCCTGTCTTCCTAGGCTGTTAATTGCAACTGGGTGCCTTGGCTGGTGAGGGTTTCCTCCAGTGAAATATGTACAAAGAATACATAACTGTGAAGGTTGTGAGGAGAGGTTACAAAACAAGTTATTTGTTACCATTTTATTCATTCAGTCATCTGAAGAGTTATGCCACTGTAAAATTGAGAAAATGGATAAATATTCATGTGAGATACCACAGACCTCTCAATATCACATGTCCTGTTTGACCAACCTGATCTCCTATGATGAAATGACCTGCTGATGAGGGAAAAGCTGTGGGTGTTGTCTGTCTAGCTTTCAGTGAGGCATTTGATGCTATCTCCCACAGAGTTCTCCTGGAGCAACTGGCTGTTCATGGCTTGGATGGGAATGCTCTTTATCAGATAAAAAAACTGTCAAGGCCCAGAGAGTGGTGGTGAATAAACTAAATCCAGCTGTGATTTTGAGGTAGCAAGAAGCTGTTTAGACATGGTGGTATTGTGCAGGTATGGTTGATATCCAAGCAAGAAGAATGGGATCATAAGTTAGCCAGGACTTGTTCATTTCCTTGACAATGGGACGTGGCATCTGGTAGTGTTCTAAGTCCCATTCTGTCGAGACAAGCCTGTACAGTCCTCAATTGAAGGATTATTCATTGATAGTGGTATCTGCCTTGAGCAAGTGACTGGGAGGAAAGCTGAGGTGCAAAGCTGTGGTTTGTGAACTGTGTTATGATACTTGGGCAACCTTCATCTGCTCTTAGGGCTGGATAAGGCAGCTGACCTGGGGCAGCTACATACCAAAAGATAACTAAAACACAAATCCATGCCCAGATTAGGGTGTAACTTCTCCCTGGAGCACTGGGGGGACAACCACTGGCTTTTTGGAGTGCAGAGTGCTCATCTGCTATGCTAGAACAGCACCCACGTATGCTGTAGAGCATCTTTGTCATATCCTGTGGGTTGGATGATGATGGAAAAGAGGGAAGGAGGCAGAACTAATATGAAAAAGCAAGAATGAAAAGCTTTCAGGTAACTGTAAAAGGGTCAAGCCTGAATCACTTCCTTGAATCCGGACTGGAGTTTTAGGGACGTATTGCAGCACCTTCCCTGTATGGACATATGAACTAGGTGGAGTATAGCTCTGGATGGCAATGCTTTGGAGGTTATTTTACTGACCAAGAATCCCACTGGAAAATAGTGGGATAGATGCAGGTTTTGTTTCTGAACTACACATTTCCAAGGCAGTCAGGGCAGCATGAGGGACTCATGAGCAACTGCTCTCAGTTTATGGTAAGGTTAGTAAATTTACTGAGGAGTTAATGGGAATCATTCAGATCAGTACACTTAGTGCTGTGGCATCTGTGATGTTAATGTAAGATCAGAAAGGGCCCAGAGAAGCATTGCTGATAGCACTAGCTATATTAGAGGGTTTCTTGGAGTATAGTTAGGAAAAATACTTCTTTTGCAGTTGTTACACTTTATATTTACCAGTAGAGAAAAGGCAAAGATTAACATTTGAAAATACAAATGTATGCTATTGACTGGGAATTTATATATCTGTATACAATGAACTAAAATTCTTGACCTTATCTCTTGCCCTCTTTTGAAAGATAGGAAGCTTCTGTCCTGTGGCTTCTGATGACAGCTCAATATCTCTTTCCTATTGCTACTGGTTCATCCCACAAATAGTGGCAGAAATCAGAGCCCTGCAGCTCTTATTATCTATCTTGGTATTTTATATCAGGTCTGTCAATCATTACAGTACTGTACAAGGCTATTTCACATCACCCAGATGAGTTCTGAGAAAATTACTTTGTGCTGAGGAGTAATATCATGTTTTGCTTTTATAATGCTCTGTGTTGTACTGGAATATGAGGAGGTTGTTTTTTCTTATTATCTGATGCCATTATTTGCTTTTTCCATGGACAAAGACCATACAGATGCCCTTTGCATGTGTAATAAACTCCTTGGCAGCAAGATGGAATGAGTGGGTTTTTCAGGATTATTGACTGAACAATTAAAAAGCCAGTGAAAAATGATGATTGTTCTCTTATATTAAAAACTTATATTATTGGTAGAAATGTGTGGTGTTTTTACACAGAAAGAGACAAACTTAAGAAGCAGTTTGCAGTTTTGAAGAGTACAGCACTGTTTTGAATAAAAGTCCTTCTGTATCTGTAGCCAGAGTCTTCATGTTAAGGCCTGTCCTTCCAAAATTAGTCTTGGAGTAAGCTGCTTTCAAGGTGGGGATCCCCTGACTCTGTGGAAAGGCAGAAAAGCCCCTGCTGGCGCCAGAGTTGTACAGAATAATTGTCAAATACCATTAAGTGACAGGAAAAAAAAAAAATCACTTGTGCTTTAGTGACGTCCTAGTCAGAATCCTCAGGGTCAGTCTCCCCTCTGTTTGCAGGCAGGCATGGGCAGTAAAGGAATGGCAACCACAGAGAAGGTTTGTGTGGCACTGAGGAGGTAAAAGCAGTGCTCTGCACTCTCATCTGCATGGGTGGGTTTAAAATCTGTAATTTCAGACTACACAATATCTGTGTTGGCTGAGGCAAAGTCCTGTGTTTGCTCCACAGTGAAGCAGGAGGATCTTCCTAGCCTCCTTCCTCTGGAACTGAGGCCTGCCCACAGATTTTCAGGCAAGACATCCTACCTGAGCATAAGCGGGATGCAGCACCACCATTAGCCTGTTGTTGTTTCAAGGTTGCTGCTGTGCTGTAGGTTAAAACAAAAGCTGGGAGATCAGGAGCTTCTTGACCATTCTGTTTCAGATTGAATTCATGTAAATACATTTTGCCTCTGCTTTTCTCTGATTCATTTTCTTGGAGCCCAGGGTGTGTGAAGGTATAAAAAAAGTTAAAGTTCTTACATTTTAAAAAGGCAGCACTTCTGTACCCACAAAAAAGTTCAATTAACTCTTTACACATCAGATTTAAGCAGTCTTGCTTCCCACTGGCCTGATTTTTCAAATTATTTACTAAGCACCCAACATCCCTCAGCTTTAGAGGAAACAAGGGAGATAGTTCATTGCCAAGAAATGATAACATGAAAAGGAAAGAAGAGCAATCCTTGTTATCTCCTCTCATATTTACTGATTTCAGGGCCAACTAGATTGTCTTGGTCTCTTCACTGCAAGTCTCTAGTGTGTTGTAGAGCACCTCCAGAGCAAGCAGAAACTTAAAGCAGAACAGTATTGAAGTTTCAGCTGATAAAGAAAAGTGTTACTGCCCTGACACAGAGCATCAGCTCACAGAAAATTGAGTACCCTGTATCAGGTACGCTTGTGGCAAAGAAATTCTCGGGGACTCATCACTGCACTACACAGAGTTAAATAATGCTAAACCCTGAGCTCCTCAGAACACAAGCAGAGAGCCTCATGGACTTTGGGCAACAGTCTCTGGTTTGGTTTGGTTTCTGATATTAGTCTGTGCTAGCTGGTAAGACAGTGGATGACATACACACATGAGCCTATTGCATTTCACATTTTTCTCATATTCTTGGTATCCTGTATGAGAATGGCAGGAGGGAAACAGTGTGCAGAGACCTGTTAATATCAGCAGATGTTCTTCATGAAGCAGGGAGCAACCTCCCTCTCCACACTAGAGAAAACAGGAGCATTTTTTATTTGTCAGATGGTGAGGGGTAATGTAAAGGAGAACAAAAAGCTCAGCATGATAGCAATCTATGCCTAGGAATAAACATAGAGGGTATTGTACAATGAAAAGGAAAAAACATCTTAGGGATAGGTTACTCAAGCCAGCAAAGCTCTCTCAATATTAAATGATGCATGAGAAGCTCAGAAGTGTAATGGCAAGACAGCTGTATTGCCAGTTGCAGTCCTTTGACTTCTTATAACAATTTCTGTCAGCAGATCATACAAATTCAGTACCATTTCATGAGTTGCCATTGCTGTTGTAGGAAATTGCTTCTGTCAGGCTTTTTTGCTTTTTTTCCCCCCCTTTGCTGGAGATTTGCCTTTTATTAGCCAAGACCTAGCAGTGACTGATTCTTGGAAGGAAAGAGTGACATTTGAATAGCTGAAGCTGCAGCGACCTACTTCTTGTAACAGTTTGATAAGAAGCTCCACAATGGATCATGCTTCTAAACAGCTATATCTTGCAAAAACATTTGCTTCATGGGAATTTTAATCTCATCTCTGCCCCTTTGTATCTAACTAAACATGTGAAAATATAAAGATTTTTTCCAATGAGTGACTTTGCAAAACTGAGTTTGCAATGAGTTAAATGGTGCAGAAAGTGACCCCTGACTGTTATTTCAAAATGTGAGAAATGCTGCAAAGTCACAGCAAGTTAACTCCTCCCTGAAACAGGTGAAGGGGTGGTGGCAGTGTGTGTGTCTGTTGCTTGGAATGCTGGTTCTGTTCACACTGCTTGCTTGCCTCCATCTTCTGCCTCTGATTCAGAGAAGTTCCTTAGCTGCTTGCACTGCTCTCTGCATTTCTCCCCCATCCTCACACCTTCCTCCCCACTCCCTAATTTTGTTCCTTTATTTCTCTCATAACCAATATGCCTTCTCTGTGTCTTCAAATCCAGAATAAAGATGAATCCATAAACCTCTACTGATAGTTTCAAATCAGTTTCTTGATTTTTATATGAAAACAGGGTTCTAGCACTTGCTCTTCTTAAACATGACAAAGCAGAGCAATAATGTATAAAGTAGTTTATGGAGAAATTAAAAAAGGAAGAGATAAGTATATAATAGCTTGACTCTCCCAACTTAATAATTGTCTTTTTTGGTCAAATAATGCTTAATAGATCTTCCTAGAGTTAACTTTTTGGTTGGTTAATATTGAGGCTGTTTACATCAATAACTTACTGCTATGTAAAGTAACAAATTTGCAAAAGGTTCAGGACAATGATCTTCTGGCTGTTTTTCAAATCAATAAGAATAAATGAGGCATTTCCATTGAAATTACATTTCGCTCAGGAATAATTTTGTGAAAATAGGTTGCTACAATTAGAAGTAACTTAGATTAGTGATGATCCATTCCACAAAATCTTTCCCCAAAAGAGAACAGACAAAAATGTCTCTTCCCAGTAAAAATATATCCTCAAAAAAGACCTTTCTGTTTGTGCTTGTTCATTTGAATAGAAAAAAAAATCAATTTGATGTTAAAGCTTCCCTGTTTACAAAAAAATGTCCCCCTTCAACACAATCAAGTTAACTAATGGCAAAGCTATTTTTCTGCCAAGAGGCTGCATCATTAAACTGGGAATTAGACAAATGAGATCCTAATGCGTTTTAATAAAAACAATATATTTCTCCCTTCAATCTAAACCCCTGTAGCGTTGCATATTTTTTGTACTTATGCCACTGGCTATGTGGAGTTCAGCTATAATTGCTCACCTTATAACTCCTTCTGACACCTATACCTAGAGCAGATTGCATTACAAGGATGTAGATGTATTCTGATTGCATGGAATATTTTTTAGTTATTCTAGAAATGTTTTCAGGAGAAATTAAGGTAGTTTTGAATGGTTTTTCAACCACTGAAAATATGAATCTGTTATGAATTTTATGCATATTATGCATATCTTGCTATTCTGCATTGTTCCATTAAAAATGTGCATTTTGGTAAGAAATGGCAGTATGTAGGAACGGCATTTATCAATGCAACAATTCCATTCCTTGGGCATACTGAGACATATCCTTTTGTGAGTAAAACTAAGTGTTGTGACTTTTTATATCTTTTACTTGCAGCTAATGTTCCAGAAAACTCCCCCATGAATGTGGAGCCAGATTCTTGTCTCATCCCTGCTGATGGTTTAAGCCAGTTCACTGAATTCAGCATCCATTCCTGACAATGCAGTAGTTCTGACAACCCAGGAGCTCTTGCTTGCCTTTGGGTCCTGAGCTGGGTTTGATGCCTAACAGTGGGAGGCTGTGAAAAACAGGAAAACTGGTGAAAGGGGGGCTCTCTTACCTTGCAAATCGTGTTTAATTTGTGAATCATGTTTAGATATGAATGCCCTGTACACAAATCTTGTAAACTTTCTTAGTTTTTCCATCTGCATGAGAGGTCTAAGCCATGCTTCCTAATCCTGTGAACCCATGTTCATAATCTCTTTCACCTGTTTGAAATTTCCTCCCATTCGTCTTCTGTCGCTTAAGCAAAACAGTTGTTTGATATCCCTGCTGGATTTTTGGCTTCCCTGTTTCATGTGGTTTATTTTTTCTATTTTTCCCCTAATATGCATGGATCCTGTAAACTCCTTGGGATTTGTTTGCTTCTGTAACTTTGCTAGTGTTTCACACAGGAAATCAGAAAATTTCAAGTAGCAAACAGGTTCACATGTTGGAAGAGTAATCACAGAATCATCAAGGCTGGAAGAGACCTTCATGATCACCTAGTCTAACATGGGTCTTAAACACTGTTTGAGAAATGCTAGAGATTTCTTTCAATTCCTCTGCATGGAGTTATTTTTCCAGTGGGAGAAAGGATTAAAAAAACTGGTTTTGAATGTGAAGTGAGCAAACGTTCTGCAGGGAAGCTTTGGCATTGCTCTTTCCCATTTCTAGTTCATGGTTTTTTCACCTTCAGAGTGCTTTAAATGCAGTAGATCAAACACACTGCAGTTCCTTGTCCTGTACCTTTCCTTACTGTGCCCACTGCAGCAGTCCTCCAGTGGAATCCATCAGCTCCTGGTGTCAGGACATTTCTCCAGGCTATGATGAGGTGTATAGGTATAGTCTGGTGTTCCTCTCCTTTGCAGCCTTGCTCTTTTCTGGAAGTTGCCCTGAGGGAAAACACCGAGATAGATGGTGCCTTCCAAAAAATCTGCTCCTCTCCAGCCAGGAGCACCCAGCTGAAGAAGCCTTGGCTGTGTGTGGAGGATGGTGATCCTCATTACAAGTATGGCCAGAGTTTGGGCCGTAAAAGGTAAGCAAAGTGTACCAATGGAGAGAATGTTGAGTGTATGGATGGGTCCTGGTGTCTGGCTTGGTCATGAAGAGAAGGGTAATGGATGTGGCGCTGCTCTTTTAAATGATTGTCTGAGCTCCCCATTTTTAATTTTTTTATTTTACTCTCTGTGGTGAGAAGAGCAGACTGAGCAGAACTGGAAGGAAAAGCAAGACCCAGTGTAGTCCTTGTGGTCCTTCCAGTGGTACTTATAGATTTGAGTTCATCTAGATTACTGGTAGGGAAGGGAATGTATGGACTTCAGCAAAGAGAAATATTTTCCTTCATGCATTCAAAGGCAAATCCCAAGGATCAAATATGTGCCCAAATCACTGCCTGTGAGTGTGATGAAGACTCTGACCAGAGCCAATACAGTGCCCAGGCATCCAGCACACGTGCAGGCAAAAAGCAAATGTCAACTTTAAACTTTTCTCCTGACTTTACTCATAGGGGTGGTGACATTTAAAACCAACCTTCAGGTGATGTTGCCAGGGAGCTGCTCACTCTTTTCTTACTCATCCAGACAACAAATGCTGCAGAATTGATTACATCACTGCTAAAAAGTAGGCGAGGCTTTGTGTGTACCAATGTCCTACTGGATGTCATTGGGCGGGCAGACTTACTCTTCTGTTGAGCTTTGTAGTTTCTTTGTAGCTGCGCTTTTTTATAATCTTTGTTACCTTACTCTCCAAAGCTGCTGAGTTGTATAAAATATAACAGCACACTCTACACAGTGAATTGTAGAAATTTCCTCTCACATGGGGTCAGAAGTGAAGCTCATGACTTCCTTTGTCTGTCATGCTTCATCTGTCACAATAGGAAGAAAAAAATGTTTCATGTTCTTGATTAAAACCAAAAATAAGCATGGAAATTGCCCACTAATTACCATCAATGTCAAGTAATTTTCTCCTACGCAGTAGTTATATTTGTTTATTATGTGTGTTTATTGCAGTTTTCTGGCCAGTGCTTATGATCAATACCCATTAAGGAAGAGGATGTAGAAAATTCAGGGTCTGACCTGCAAAGCCCAGTCAGAAGTACCACAGTTAAGTTCAGACTGAGAAATATAGCGTGGTAGTACTGTGAGTTTTGTCATCCTGTCCTAGGTTTTCAGATACAAAACTCTCTTGAGTGTCTGAAGGCCTTTTATTTTGTGAAATAGTGGAAGTCTATAAAATTGGTATAGTTCTTTGGATAGTGTTGTAATTGCTATTTCACTTGCTGTCCTCTGGTGTAACTGTGAACATGAGTCTCCCTGTTCATTCCTAGTCTTTACCTATGGACAGTCTTGCCAGTTCTGTGTTGCTATATGTCAATTGATTATTTTTTTCTGTGAAAAAGTTTCATTTTCTGGAGTTGCATGGTTAGGTGAGATTCTCAGGCTTCTTTTAGAAAGTTCCTGATCTCTTTTAAAGGTGGAGAGGATTTTGAAAATGTGATCTCTAAGGGCTCGAAGGCTGAAAGAATGAATGTCAGAGGTATTGCTTTTAAATTTTATGCCTTCTGGTATCTGATGTGCCTTTTCATGTCTTGAAGAAGGCATTACAGCCTTAAAGCACCTGACACAGTTCCCTTATGATGAAAAAGCAATAATTGTGCTGCTTTAGCAAAAAGGCTTGGCACTTAGGCACCTGAATCTGCATTTTTGGTGCAAAATGGTAGGTACTGCTATTGTGGAATCAAAGAAGCCTGTGCCAGTGTGAAAGGGCTTTCCTCTGCATTCTGCTGGTTGCTTTGCACTAGCTGCACTGGCTCTGGGAAATGGTACCTTCACAGAGGAGAACCCTAGGACTGAGACAAGGAGCCTTCTGTTCTACTTAAGACCTCATGCTATAATAGCTATGCTGAGGTATATCCATTTAATTGTTAGTTTGGTGAATTTTGATTGTATTTTTCTCATTTCAGTAATCCAGCAATTTGCCTCCCTATTGTCTCCCAGGGAGTCTGTCCAGGAAAATGTTCCAGAACAGATGAAATTCTGACCTTCAATCATCAAACTGATGAGCAGCCTTTGTGGCATCTGACTGGTGTGAGCAGAAGTGATTCTGGGTCCCACATGAGTCTTTGGGAGAAGGCTTGATTTGGGAAGAGGTCTTTGTGGGCCTTTCCTGTTTAGTCACATGTGTAATGGGGTCAACAGTAGTACCCAGTAGTTTGAGATATGTTTCAAACCCTCTTCCATGAGATGGATCTTCTGGGACCAGAGGCCAGATCTTTAAGAAGATTTTATGTGCCGAGTAGTTCACTGGCTGAGGTGCTTTAATCTATGATGTTCAGAAAAGTTTTACTGGCATCCCCTCAGATTTAAGACTCTGAGTCCTTAGTGAAAGTAAATTCCTGCTTAGTCTGTTGAGACCTGGCTGAAATTGCCCCTCGAGGTGGTAGAAAGGGGGGTTGTCCAGAAGCCGTTTTGGCAGAGGGATATAACCAGTAAGTTCTGTTTAAGGACTTCTCACTGGGACACAATTGTACAACAGAGCATCTAAACAGTTTCCAGAGCACAGTGTTATACTACAGCCTTGGAGCTCAGGCAAAGCCCCCTCTGGGCACTGTGCAGCTCGTGAAGTATGTGTGCATTCCAGTTCCTTTGAAATTCTGGTTTTCATCTCTATAAATCCCTTGGCAATACTTGTAACAAAATGCCTGTGTCAGAGCAATTTATTACTGATAATTATATATTAATGATAATACAAGGCAAAATCAGACATTTGAATTTCTGTTATAAAAATGCCTCTGTCAGGGGTGCACATTACCCAGTACCTGTGTTTTCTCATTTAAAGTAGCACGTCATCTTCAGCTCTACTGAGGCTTTCAGCTCTTTCCCTCCCTCTCATCCCCCCACCCCCGTTAATAATTGGCAAATTATGGGATGTGATTACATGGCCATTTACAGTACTTATTAGCATTTCATTTATAACATTATCATATAAAACTGACTTAATTGCCCTCTGGGTGTAAACATTTAAATTTTGTACATGGTAGCTCCATTCACTTCTCTGCCACTGAGGAATACAGTATATTGCTTCTCAGGAAAGAAAACACAAATTTGTCACGGATGGCTACATCCACTGTATGTGAAGAAAAAAGGGCTTAAAAGATGCTATGGCTCCTTGGGAGTATACACTAGGATAACAACATAATTTGCATTCAGGCATTTGCATATATGGTACAGTAATTTGGCATGGCTCCTTTGTTTTTTATCTCAAAGGAGGGAAGGATTGTCATTTTTCCAGTTAGTATCCTAAAAATCACATAGCCTAACGTTGAAAAAGGCCTCTACAAAAGCATAGTTTTGTCACTGTAGAATTGTTCTCAATAGAGTATTTATTGGTGCTTTGTCAAATCTGCATGTAAATATAAGAATTAATAGCTTGTCATTACTTTTTGTTGGAGGGTGTTCCAGAAGTTAAGCAGAGGTCTGTCTGGGGACTTTTTTCTTAGTGCTTGGTCTGAAATTTCATTGCATTTCTCCTTCTGTTCTTACCTGGTCTGTCTCCTGTGTGCTTATTCAGCCAAGCTGGGCATATTTTAAGCCATGCATCTCCTTGCAAGGGATTTCTGAACCACTTCAGGGAGCTGTTGCTTTTCCACTTCATGGTGCTTTTTAAATGTCCACTGCCAATCTCTTCCATAACACTCTGCCCTTGCCTCCAAATGTTATTGGCCATTTTCTTCTGAACTCTCTTTGGACAACAGCTCACTCAAACCAGCCATCAGTGTGCCAGATGCTGCTGTGCTGGGCTGTCAGCCTGATCCAGAAAGCACTGAAGCCAGAGGAAAGCCTCCGTTGATTTTGGATCAGTACCATAATGAGGAACCAGGGAATAAGATAATTGCCTATAACTTAAAACACTGAAATGTGAGCCTGCATCGCAGTGCAAAGATTGAGTAGCTGAAGGGTAAAGGTTTCCCACAGCCATAACCAGGAGGCAACAGCAATTAGCTAATAAACCTAAAAAAATAAAAATAAAAACAAATAGCCAGAGTAATTTCTGTGGCTGGAGAAGGCTGAAGGCGTTTTGGCAGGCTGGGCAGAGCTTAACTTGGCAGTGGTGGCCTAGGAGCAGGGCAGCTGGCAGTGCTCCCTCTGGAGTCTGGGGTGAGAGGAGAGCTGTGAAGGCTGTGGGGCAGGATGGGGAGCCATGGGGTTCCCTGAGACTGGGAGGGTTTGGTCTGACACAGTGTGACAACAGCCTGCTTTTGCTGGAGTTTGGTGGGAGCAAAGGGAAAAGAGGTCTGCAGTGCTGGTGGGATGCTAGCAGCCTTGGGAGGATTTTGACTGTGATGAGGGGGTCGGCGGGAGCTCTCTCTGCTCCTGAAGCCAGCCAGTCTCCACTCCTGCCCTGGGAATGGGAGGAAATGTCTGTGTCTGGAAAGGCAGGTGATGGGGCTGGGCAATGGTGGTAGCATTCCTGAAAAAACAAGGTGTTTTGCCTCTGGTGTTGGGGGCAAGAATCACTCCTGTGAATCTTTCCCTCCACAAAAGACTGTGCAGATGTAAGATGGGAAGGGACTGCCTGCAGGACAGCAGTCATGAGTGTCCTACCTTCTTCCTCCCCACTGTGCTGCTATTCAAGCAGTGCTAACTCATCTGCCCATAGGTCTGGCATTCAGAGGAGGGGGACTGACACCTTTCCCAGAACTTTCTGGTCTCACCTCTCCTGGACATGCCTCTGCTCTGCTGTGTAGTTGTATGCCTTTTCTCGTTTGTGCCTTGCTTGCTTCCAGTATTTTCCTGTTTGGGCAAGATGCTACTGGCTTCCTCCATTTCCAGAAAGCCATTCTTGTGCTATCCTCTCCCAAAATTGCTGCCCCACATCTTTTTGTTCTTATCTCTCAAGTGCCCAGCCCAGCACTGGAGCAGTTGCTTCATACACTAAAGCCAGACTGGGCAAGATGAAGAGCAAGGCGATTTAAACCAGAATAAGGAGCTTCTTGGAACTCACTGCAGTCACATAATTTGGGGGCTGTGTCTGAAGCTGCTCAGTGCTCTGCTTTCCCACAAGCCCCCTGGGCTGGACTGAGGGCAGCAGGAGTGCCCCGACTCTGCATGCTTGTCCATTCAGTGTCTTTCAGGTGACAGTCTGATGAGTTCTTCCTCATCCCACCACCCAGCACAGGGGCCCGGGAACAGAGCCTGTGGTGCATGGGAATGCTCTCTGATTCAGGAGGTGCTGCTGGGATGTCCCACTGTTCTCCCTAAAATGTTGTTTACTGTTACCTGGAACACAGAGCGCCTTTCTGCCTGAGATGAGACAGCACACAAATGGTATCAGTGTTGTTTTTCTCCTCCTTCTGCAGTGTTTTCTAGTCTCATCTGGGCTTCCTGAAGAAACCAGAGAAGTTTTTACTCTTTTAACAAAGACCAGCAATGTGTATTTCCATGGCTGATATCCTTTGCATCAGCAAGATTGTTATTTCAGGTTTTCTTCTCCTTCCACATCTTGCCCAAAACAGCTCGATTCATTTCAGTGTCGCTCTTAGGGACCTTGTAGGTTAACTTTTTTGAGTGTCCATGAGAATAGAAGACCTTTAGGAATAAATCAAAAATGTCATCATACCTGAACACACACAGAGAGGATGTCAAACACGTTGTATTAAATCGTTTTTCATGCAGGAATGGGAAGAACAAATATTTGAGATAAGGAAGGAAAATAAATATGAAGAAGATGAAATGTGAAATGAAAGAGGAAGGAGAAAAAGAGACCACCTCTCCATTCAAAAAAATGATAAATGACAATTGCAGAGGTCATTGTTTCCATGGCTAATTCCTAAGGATGCACTGCCACCTGCCAGCCTTTGAGCAAAACGCATGGAAAGAAAAAGTGGATTTCATTCCTAATTGCACTGTTCTTTGACTGCCCAAATTGCTACGTGGCCGACACATCCATTTTGAAAAGGAAACTGCAATCAAGGATTTATGCATGGATTCATACCCTTGCACCTTATGCAAAGGAGCAGAATACATTTGCAAGGTGAAGCACCCTGAGCCCAGCCAAGGCTGGCTGTAGTTCTGAATCAGGGCTGAGGGGCAGGAAGCCAAGGCCTTGCGGAGCCCCTCCTGCCCTGTCCTCAGCTGAAGGTGTGAAACATTGTGAGGGGAAGGCACATGTAAAGGAGGTGCTGGGGAGCTGATTTATGCTCCTAGAAGAGATTAAACCTGCTGTGTACTACAGAATTGTTAAATGGGAGCCAAAGGGGTGCCTTGCTAAAACTTGAAGGTGACAAATAATGGAAGGAAAAGAAATATTGATTTAGGGTGGATGCCCAGGAGTAATGGGATGAAATTTCAAAGGGAAACATGAGTGTTGTGTATTAGGAAATGCTTCCACATACTGAGATCTATCAAGCTGTGAATATCTCAGGGGAAGCTTCTTTACCCCAGGCACTTTAAACTATAATAGAATAAATGGTATGAAATTATTATAGAGTGAATTCTTATAGTGGTAAGGGGGTGAAATAGACAGTATAATAGGTTTTTATTTCCTCTCTGAGCTGACTCTCCATTGTCTTTCATTATGCAGCACAAGCTGTTCAAGCTTGAGTGTCCAGCAGAACTCTGCTACTGCCATGCTCACAGCTGTCTGTCGTACAACACCTTTAAAGGATGCATGGAGTACAGCTTTGCCTTGAGCCTGCTGCAAGGCAATGGAATTTGCATTTCTGATCTCTCAGCCTCTTAGTCCTGGCTCAGATTTAGCTTTTCTTTAGCACTGTGGAGAATCCATTACCAGGAAGAACCTCATACAAGTTTTGTTCAGTATATTTCTGAGATAAAAATACTTGTGTAATTTGAAGCAGTACATCACCTTAAATCTTGATTGAGTCAAAACCAATTGAGTAAAGACAATCCAGTCATCTTTTCCTAAAGTGATATTGTCTTTCTTGGTGGGGTTGTGTTGGATGTAAAAATTCAGAAATGCCTCTGGAAATTAAACAAACCTTCCATCTCCCTTTTAAACTTTGAATATTCTTTGGGTTGGGATCGAGATAAAAGTCTTGTGTTTGTGACTGAATGAACATTCTTATGTCATTTGTAAGGACACTTATGGCAAATGGCAAACAAAGAAATGGAAAATGATCGAAAAACACAGTTGGAAAAACATGTTCAGAGCAGAATCAAACCTTGATTTTTATGACCTAGTGAAGTGATTTCACTAAAAAAATATTGGCTGCCAAGTTTTTGTTTTGTTTTGTTTTGTTTGTTTTGTTTGTTTGTTTGTTTGTTTTTGTGTGCATTTATTCTAAAATACAGTTTTACAAGAACTTCTCTAATTTTTGTCATAAGGGCACCATACCAGTTGACTGTGGCCTTACAAGCCTCAGCAATAGCTGCCATCCTAACACTGTGAGTTTAAATTTCCTCTTCCCTTGTGAAAATGACTGCATTTGTTTTCTGTTTTCTTTGCTCAGGGAATAATTTTAAAACAAATTCCACTTAAAGATACAAGAGAAGTCTTGATTTAAGGATACAATTACTATATGGTTTAAACCAGGTATGTACTGAGCCCTATTTAGCTTACAGGAATATTAAGATTATGTCCTGTTTCTAAAAAGCTGTGTTTGTCTGTCACTGAGCTTTAGGAACTGAGTTTATGGATTTATTTTTGGGAAATTTGAAGTTTAATCTGTACTGAATGTAAGAAGAAAAATAGATGCTATTACCTGCAGAGTGATGACCAAAGCCACCTCCCTCTGAAGACAAAAGTTGGCTGACTGCGTGTGGTAGCACCTGAACTGCTGCTTTATCTCTAGTGAGAACAGCAAAACATTCAAATCCTCAGCTCTTGGTCCTCTGGCTGAACCAGAGGTTGTCATGTAATGGTTTTTGGGTTTTTTTTGGCTTTTCTCAAACACAGCTTGGAGATCTCACATGCATTGTGGAGTCCCAGCTACAGATAGATTAAAAGCCAGCTGTGAAAGTCAGAAGAGCACCAGTCCCCAGAGTTCAGTGTGTGGAAGCTCACACTTCTTGCAGTTCAGACATGATCAGTGATCAAAGCAGAGGACAAATTCAGGGTACAAAAATGCAAGTATTGTCCTCTGAACCACTGGATAATCAAGCACGGTGTCATGGCAGAACCCATAAACATTTAAGCTAGGCCTGAGCAGTAATTCCTTGTTTTAGAAGCTGATTTGACATTGGGGCAGCTAGGAAATTAGGTGGTCCTTGCTTCAAAACTAGCTTCTATCAGCCTTCTTTCAGGACAGGGAAACTGGATGAGGACTGCTTTGGCAGGGAAAAGCAAAATTAGTGCCTTGTGGACAAGGGACAAAGGCACTGGGAAGTGTGTGGGGAGGAGGACTTGGGTAAAAAAACAAAGCTGCTGTAGGGCTTGGATGATATACTCCTAGAAGAAAGAACAAGTTGTGGACTGTATTGTGTTTATTGTTTTACCTTTTGGATGGAATATGCTGTGAGTGGGGACACTGGAACAATTGAATGCTTGGTTATACAGTATTTGTTAGGACTTCTAATTTGGTTATGCCAGTGACAACTTCTGCAGGAAGTTGTTTGATTTGTATTCTCTACAGGAGAGGAACAAAAATGAATACCCACCTCATTAATCCCTTTAAAAATTATGTGTGAATGGGCTAAACAAACTTCTGTGGTTCTATTTCCTAATAAACAAGGAAATAATTTTAAAAAGTTTATCAGCTTTACTTTGGTTAATCACCTCCTTTGTTTCACTTCTATTGTGTAGTCTGCAAGAATAAATTAAACTAAATGAGCCTTTATGAAAGTCCTTTTTAACAACATTTTTGTTTAGAGTTTACCTATCAGCTCTGTAAAACTCTTTAAATTTCCAGGTTTCCAGATGGATCCTCCAACATCTATTGTGCTTGCCTAAATGTAGAGTAAAAAGGAAACCCTAGTTCTCTTAGATCTACCCTCTGGGACTAATTATACTCATTTGACTAGAGTAGCAGTTAGATCTGAATTATAGTCATGAATAAGTTAGATCTTAATTAAAGTCATGTTTGGGTGCAAAAGGCAATGTCATACATGCAAAGAAGCTGCTTTGTAATATGCGAAATTAGTGTTAATAATAATTTGTGTATGAGATTTGGGTTCCATTTTATTCTTCATATTGCTCTTTCTGGCACTTTACCCATTTAATAGTGCATCCTGCTCCTGTTTCCATGTTTGAGTACTCTCAATGTAATAGAAAGTAAAATATTGCTAAGCCAAAAATAAAATGACCCACTCAATTCACATCAATATTTAAGGAGCTTTGTAATTGTCAATGCCTTATCAGATGTTTGACAATGTCTCACTTCTATCTGGAATATGTTGAAAAATTAACGATATTACAGTGTACTTTAACGTCTTTCTTCTGAAGACTTTCAGAGTTTCCCAGGAGGACAGCTTTATCTCATTTTTTCCCCTTTTCTGATCTGTTTCTCATATCTCCCATAAATTTCCAATAACACATAAATTAAACTGTAGGAGGGTAGGTTTAGATTAGATATCAGAAAAAATGTCTTTATTGCAAGTGTGGCGAGGCACTGAAAGAGCTTGCGCAGAGTAGTGGATGCCCCTTCCCTGGAAGTGTTCCAGGCCAGGTTGGATGGGGTTTTGAGCAAGGAAGGGAAAGGCTTCCTGTCATGGCAGGGGGTTGGAACTAGATGAGCTTGGAGGTCTCTTCTGACACAGACTGTTCTATGGTATGTACATACATTAATAATAACAGAGAACACTTCAAAACACTGCTGCATTTGGGCAGCCATCAATCCTTGCTTTGCTTTGGATGATGGTTAAAGCTTCTTAGGGGAGTATCTACTCCCCATGGGAGATAAGTACAACTCAAAAGCATGAAGAAATTTCTTAAGGCCAGTTAACTGCCCTGGGCTCAAAGATAAACATGGGAATGCCACCTAGACCAAGGGATGCCTGCATGGGTAACCAAAACACTCCAGTAAAACAGTGGATGTGGCTGGTAAGTGACTGTGTCTTTGTGATGTGTTCCTCTTGCTGAATGGCGATCTAGGTCTTGTAAAGAGAACTGTTAGCTGTTTAGTGTGAGCAGTTAGCCTGAGCCACAATGTGAAAGCTTGACAGAGTTCTTTCCTATGACGTTTTCTGCCAAATACTGCATCTGAATATATTAGGTGACAAAGGATCTTCTGCATTTTTGTGACCTTGTGACCATCCTGTCATATATTTTTATTTCTGAAGAAAACTTTTGAGACTATCTTCTCGTAGTCTCTAAGGAACATGTTGTTTCTTGAAAGGAGATGCTATCTTTTAATCCTAAGCAACTTATTTTTTGACACTTTGATATATTTATTTAGAAAAATAAGGAGGAGTTGAAGAGATAAAAACCTTAAAATAAAATGAACCTTTTTGACACCCTTCTGAAAGAATTATTTTTGCCTTGTAATAATTTTCCCCCATTAGATGCACTATATATATAATACATATGTATCTGTATATCTATATATATGTGTATGTGTGTGTATATATATCTATGTTGAGGACAATTTAGGCAAGCATGATACTCTTGCATTTGTTTCTAATTTTTATTTTTTGCTACCTTTTTTTTTTTAACTTCTGAAGTTCACTCTTTTGGACACTATTACTGAGCTTTCGAATTTGACTGCAGAGGATTCCACTGAAGTGAATTTGTAGAGTTGCAGTAGCTAGGATGATCTAAAATATTAGGAATTTGAACCCTTCTGCTTCAAGACATTAACTAGTCTTAATCACCTTGGTTTTGGAAGAAATATCCTCCATGGGAGCAGTACTGCATGACTATCTATGAGGATTTGAAGCACCTGCTGTTGGTACCTGTCAGAGACAAGACAGGAGCATAACAGACTTATTGTGTGATTCAGCTCAGCAATTAATTTCCTTTGTAGGAATCCAGTAAAGCACAGAGCAGAGCAAAGCCCTACCCCTTCTCCTTTGTCTTAGTCACTGCTTCTTTTCTTCTAGTAGAAAAGTAATTATTGCAACTGGAGGAAGTGAATTACAAATACAGGTAATATTCCCTCAAGTGAATCTGAGAACAATTCAAGTATATAAAAATCTCCATAATTTAGAAGTTAGTTACAGGGTATGGGTGCTCTAAGATATAAAAGAAGTCCTGAGTGTTTTGCATGGATGCATTGTGCCATAAGGGAAGTGCAGCTGACCCTCTTCCTTGGCCTGGCATATGATGATGTTTACATGAGTTACTCAAATTTGTTTCAAATTCTCTTTTTTTTTTTATTTTGCATTTATTTGTGGATTATCAACAGTCAACATCAATAATATATTTATTTTTATTTAGCAAGATATGTCCATGCTTGTTTCAAGGTGCTTTATTCCTGTTGGCAAAGGCAGCATCACTGTAACTCCTATTCATGTGAATAAACCCAAAACAAAACTCGGAGGCTGATATAATTAGAACGCATTTATGCTTGTTTTCCAGCCTTGGTCCACTGAACAGAAATTACTTTGAAAGATAGTTCCTGTGCCTTTTTAAAAATTCTTTTTCTTTTCCAGTGTTCCTTTTATTCAGCCATGGACTTGCAGTGGAAAAATGGATGAGGTGGAGAGGTACAATTTTTGCATATTTCTCATAAAAATAAAAAAGAATACAGTGTACCATATACAATATTCTGCAAGTACACAAAGAAAGCTGCAAAGAGTAAGGGCCTTACTAATGGATGGAAAATGAAAGAAGATTAGAAATAATGGGCATTTATTTCCCCAAAGGGATTTGAGATTGGATGTTAGATAACCTCATATGTAGTACAAATGAATGCTTCTTTAGGTAGACATGGGCTTCTATCACTGGCAATCTTTAAAACAGGTTAGATGAACTGCTTAGGAAATGCTTAAGAGTATTTCACCCTGCTCTGTGCAGAGGAATGGACGAGGCTGCCTCTTCATGTCTCCTTTAGTCTTCATAGCTGATGCACACTTTTGTGTTTCAGCCATACAGGCACTATACTTTTCAAAATGTAGTTACACAGCTACAACACTGATAGAAGCAATCTAAGTATGTGCTACCAAGATACATTTGCTCCTGTGGAAATGCCAGTCCCTACCAAGCATTGCCAAACACCAGAAAGGATGATTCTTAACTAATTACAGCAGCACTGACAACAGGGCTCTCACAAAAGTCTACCACATGCCTCTGCTCCATTGATGAAGGTTTAAATGCTTTGCACTGGGACAGAGCTTTCCATCTGAGCATCTCAAATATCTCAAAGTGGAAATAAAAAGTGACATTATCTTAATTGCACAATTAGATGAGCAGGATTGTCACCTTCCTTAATTGCATGCTGATATCGTAGCCTGGCATCTTCCTGAGGAAGGACTAGGAACATGAACAAAGGTGGTTTTAATTAATTCTCTGGGGATACTTGGAGATAAAATTGTTCTGTTGTGCCACTGGCAATATAAAGGGGTGTGTGTATAAACACAAGTTTATTTCACCAACAGAAATTCTTTACGTAGTGGTTGTGATGTGATTTTGCTCTTGTGAGATACCTTGTTTACAGAAGAACACGTGCACTCAGCACAGCTGTTCTTGTATGTCTGCACCACTAGCAGTGCCCTTGAACTGCCGTGTTTGCATTGGAGCAGGTTAGTTTATGCCCTTGAGAAGGAGTTTAACACAGAGACAACAGTACCTGGAGATACTTGGGTATCAGGTAACAGTCCTATGTAGAGCACCACCCTTGTTGAACCAGTGCATTTTCTTTCCTTTGGGACAGAAGCAAAGGACTGATGATGCTGGGAATGGAGAGAGTCCCTCTCCTTTACAGCACACTTTCTACCAACACAGACTCAGTGTGCTTGTCAACAGACATGTGCACTTCCTCCCTGCTGCAAATATTCATATAAATAATTTCCTAACCTTTTTGCTATACATTTAGGATGCTAATCAGGAGAGAAGTTACCATTTTACCTGGTAGTGAGCAACCATGTAACAGAGACATCATGCCGGAATGTGTGTCAGTGATGAACTTGTATCTGCTCCAGCTCCTTTTCAATATCTATCTAAGCCAAAGTGCATGAAAGATACCAGAGTACAGCATGGAGGCTACATAAATCTGCTTTTGGACCTTAATAACACCCTCCAGAACTTCCTTTTACCAAAACATTTCTCTTCCTGCTCTCATTTTCCAAATCCACTCTGCAGGTGAGATAAGAGGATTCTTTTTGAGCTTAAATTATGGCAGTTACAAGTAATACTTGCTGTCTCCGTACATATGGGGCTTTTTGTTGGTTTTTTGTCTTTAGTATTTTTTTTCTCAAGGAAAACAAATATTTCATGCTCATGGGGAAAAAAAAAAAAAAAAAAGCAGAGATTAGCTGCAGCAGAACACAAAATATGAGTTAACCTGGGGCAAAGCACAGCTGAACAGCAGCAATACAAACGTCCCCTCAGCTCTGGTGCCAAATGTCTCCAGTGATAAAACTTTGCAGGCCATTAATTGGAAATGAAGTGTCCTTTATCAAGTTTCCTTTTTTTATTAAAATCAGTAAATACAACTGAACATCTGATAGCAAATAATTTCCCTCTACCCATCTACAGATAAAGGAAGGATCTGAGGGGCAGCAGGTACTTGCTCTCAGAAGAAACAATTCTGAGATGGTTTAAGGCAGCAGCTGCACTTGTGATCAAACAGGTCAGTGGCATTAATATGGTTTCAATGCATATTTAAAGACTCTCTGACCTACATACAAGTTTCCAGGGCATGCGCATTCTTATGCTGTGTGGCATGCTTTATGTGACTTGAATGGCCCACACCTTTCTGTGCAGACAGATTCCCTGATTCTTGACTATGGAGAAGATTTTGAAGCTGCTTGGATTAGTTATTTTTTGGTGGATTTTAACTGGGAAGCACCAGTTGTGTAGAAGCTAGGCAAAAAACTTTAGTTATATTAATCAAATACAAGAATCTTTATTTTAAAAGAGAATGTCTTAGGAGAGAGATGCCATTCAGAGAAGGGCAATAACAGTGTGCTCTTGTTTAACCAGCGTAGGCAGAGACACTTGGGGACACAGGAGAGAGGTCGAATAACATTTGCCTGGTTTAGAATAGAGGCTACAGGGCAGTCTGGAAGAAACAGCCCTGTTGTAGCTGTGCTGTTTTGTAAGGAGGCCAGAGAAATATGAGCAGTAATTAGGTTCTTCACCAGGACAACTTTGTCAGAGCCTGTGTCTCGCACTAAACAGACAGAAGCTGCTGAGACATCTTCAGCAAGTGTCACCTACTAAGCCTGGTGGGCAGGGCCATAGAGCTGTTTTCTCAGGTGATCTGGGCCACTCAATCCTTTGTCTTATTAAATAGGCAGGAAAACTTGTGATTTGTTAAAAATTTGGAAAGAGTGGAAGTTTTTTACCTAAGAGGCTTATTTTCCTTCCTCAGGAGAATGGTATTTTGACTGTGGTGGAAGAATTTGGGTTTGTCTTGAGCTTGTAGGATGTTGGGGAGGATAAAGGAGTTTGTCAGCCTCTGGGACTAATCAACAGTGACCACCCTTCTCCAGGTGTTTGGGGATGGGTGTGTTTCAAATGAAATGGGAACTTCTCCTGCAAGTGTCTCTGAACTATGTCATTGTCCTTTTTTTTCCCATGGTCACTGGCCCTTGCTGGAGCAGGCACAGCATGGCTCTGCTAGGGGATTGCTAGAGATTTTGGATTTGAACAAGGTCTTTTGAAACTGGCACATTATCCCAAAAGGCAACATCTGTGTGTTGAAACTAAATCTCAGAAAAAGCGGCATGGACATTTTGGTTGCCTTTCAGGACTTGCAGGTAGGAGGATTTTTGACATGGTCTGGCAGTTGTCTTGCTATTAGTGAAAAGAAGAGGGGGGCAAGTGTAAGGAAGTGCAGAAGGGTTGACTTCTGCTTTATGACAGAGCTAAGAGGGAGAACAAATGGTCATAGACTCACTTATTCAGAAGAGAACTGGTGACAAGAATGTATTGGGAGAACCTGAAAAATAATAGAGGGAAGATGAGCGACATCTTCAAGGGTATGCAGAAAAATATTAAGGGAAGATAAGCAGTTTCTTAGTTTTTGTTGTTTGACTCCAGGGGGAGTATTACTTATTGTTTATTTATAGGGCTGTTGATAAAGCCATGGCTAAAAATGACAAGACACTTGTTTCATCCCCTAGAAGGAAGGATTAAATCATTACAGTCATTCACATTTCAAGCAAAAGAGAAATTATTCTTTTGATGCCCACTCAAGGGAAGCTGGCAGTCAGAAGCACAGGGGATTGTGGTCCCCTGTTACTCTGAAATGTGTAATGAGATTGCACTGCAAAATAGCCATGGAAATGTTAATTCTAAAGTCAGTGTGAAGATAAGAGAATTAGCACGATCTTGGACCCTCACAGGGATGGGTCAGAGGGAAGCACCCTCCCTGTATGTGGAGTCCAGAGACAGCAGGATGACTATGAGTCATATCTTATCTCTAGGGCATAAGATCTAGGCACTTTCTTCTAGACCAATGTACAATCATTTCAGTATGTGTGAAGGGAAGAGGGAAAGAATAGAGAGAAATTACATTTTTTGCAAAAGTGGATTGAAAATGCTATGGGATTAAAGCAATGCCCAGTTCAAATTTATAAATTTCCCTTGACTTTCACCGTATTAAAGCTTGACCACAATTTCAAGACTTTTAGGAACTGCTGGGAAGCTCTTTAGCAGGTGAGAAAGGGTAGGAGGATAACAAGGCAAACATGTAAGTGGAACTGAACTTGTGTAGATGGGTGATGTCTAAGAACAAATATAATTTTATTCAGCTTTTGAGCAAGTTTTTGGGAGTCATATAGGAGCTCATTTGAACTTACTCATTAGATTCCATACCTCATCTGTGCCCACAGACATGACTAGGATAGAAATAGGCTTACAGTAATTTCACGA
>PYHW01010413.1:976347-1016855 GCA_013186435.1 Turdus rufiventris | reverse complement strand
TCATTTTCTAATTGCATTCATTGGACCATGGGTGAGAAGCAAGCATGATGGATGTGGGTGCGGTATTCCAGGGCCAGAACAGGGCATTTGTTGTTCATGTCATTGTAGAATGTCACATCACATAAAAGCATACAGTATTGAAAAATATAGCTGCATAATATCCTGGAATCAGTGCTAATTAAAAAGCAAATTGGAGTGGGAAGCAGCTGAAGAATACCCAACTATTTCTATTATCATAATTTTTTAAAGTAAAGGACAGATGTGAAAATGCTGTGTTTGAATTGGAGAACACTAATTGTACAGCTTCAAGGCTGCTGAGAAAATGAAATTCGCCTATTTCTTTTCTAAACAAAAATGTGTTTATTCATTCTCCTGCTATTTACTACACAACAGTCTTAATAAATACAATGCAACAATAGGGCTGCTAGGTTGCATCCAAATAAACCCTAAAATGACCTGGTGTTATAATGTGAATATGAAAGTTTGACATTTTAGTCCACTGAATTGTCCTCCTTGCTCCCTTTTCCAACATCTATAGGCAGTGAACCTGAAAAATGCCCACATTTAGAATTTTATCAGCACAAGGTGGGGAAGGAGAACTCCTGGCTGTGGGGAGGCTGGATTCCTGTCTCCAGTGTGGTACAAGAGGTTTGTGGAGGGGTGCAGTTGAAGCTCTGGGTTACATGCAGACACTGTGGACTGTGCATACTCTAAAATGAGTGCTTTTCTGACATCACCCACTGCTTCAGTTGTTGCTGAAACTGTGTGGAAAAGTATTATCCACCTCTTAATATTTCTGACCCTTGCTGAAGTGAGCAGTGATGGAGAGTATGCACCACAATGGCTGTTTAACCTGGATCTTTGTCTGTGGCTCCGCAGAACTAGATATGTTGTCTTCCTTAATCTGCTTCACTTTATTTTTAGGTTTTGACTGTGAAAAAGCTAGTGGTTTGCTGGAGTCAATTTTCACAAAAAGCCTGTGACAGAGTAAGAATTTCCCCCAATCTTCTTAACTTGCACTGAAAGCCTACAGTTTCTCACGTTGCAAGAGCACAACATTGAGAAAAAAAAAAAAAGGCAGCCATCAAAGCATGCTCAGAACAGAAATATTCTGCTAGCTTTTGTGACTTTTTGTTTCGCATAGAAATACCCAGATTTAAAAAGCATGATTTGGGCATAGTCCTATACTTTGTCAATCTAACCCCCTCCTTTCCCCCTCAGTCTCTTGTCCCAGTCACTGACTTAGTGAAAAGTAATTTTCTTTTGGTGGGTCTCTTGGCACAGTTCTTGCCCTGGCAGTCCTGCTTGTTGCTCCTTGTTCCTGAAGAGGTGTAGCAATGGCTGATCATCACAATTGGGCTTCGTGAAGAAGGTCCTTCCTTTTAGATTTGACCTGCACATGGAAGACATTGGAAGAGGAAAGCTACTTTTGGTAGCTTTATCCTAAAAGAGAGTGAGGAAAGATCTAGATTTCTTTACTGAAAATTTATTTTATTCATTGCCTTCTTCAGAAGTACAGGATTGTGCCAGCCCTATGACCACAGAAAATCTGTTCCAGGAAAGCAAGTTTCTCAAAGGTGCAAGAGTACTTTCTTGCCTTAGTAAGAGTTTGTGTAAGGTGGGAACTGTAAGCAAAGGATGGTGCTTCTGTGGCGCTAACATGCCCTGTTTTAGGATACTTGTTACAGGATTGGCATGGATTACACGCTGAGGGTCAGAAAACAGAAGCCTGTGTATAAGAAGCTACAGCTCTTCAGCAGGATTTGGCAGAGAGGGGTCAGAATCATGACTGAATTCCATGTGGGTTGACAAGTGCTGCTGGTGTTGGGAATTGGCCTTGGCTAGCAATGGAATAGCTAGACTGGAATGACTCCAGTGCCACAGGGATTCAGACCTCTAGCAGCAGCACATGGCCCAGGGCTCTGTGCTGTGAGGGCTCCTGCATGGTCTTGGAAAAGCTCTCTTGGTAACTCAGGACTTGCTTCCCAAGTAGCTTCTGCAAGAATTTGCCTGCAGTATGCACAGGCTTCATGCTCAAAACATTAAAAATTGGCTGTCGTTTTACTTGATTCCAATTGTTTTGTGTGCTGTGGAAATAAGATGCTTAGAAATAAATAAACTGGCCATGAACAGTGTTTTTTATTTGGTTTTAATGGCTTGTACTAATTAACTGGGTCCTGTCTAGTTTCACTTGAGTGGGAGTGACACAAGCACAAAGATTACAGGTTGGCATTTACATTAGTCTTTTTCATTAAACAGGAAAAGATTCCGTTTAGCAAGAGACACCTCCAAGGAAAACAATGCCAGAGGGAACAAAACTATTTCTGTGCTTGAAGAGAACAGGACTTCAATACAGTAGTCTAATTAAGATGGTTATCTGCTGTAAACAAACACAGCTGACTCCTGTACAGTGGATGGGGGAATTTAAAGAGAAAAATTATCGATTGAGTCTGGAAAAAGAGTTAGAACTCAACAATGCACTGGATAAATACCTATACCTTCTGCCTCATTCTTTCACATTGAACAGATCTGATGGTATTGGGAAAACTTTTTTTTCTAATTTGTGGTTTTCTTTTTTTCTTGTAAGATTTTGCAGGGATGGATTGGCAACATGGGTCAACAAATTCAGTTCCTTTGTTTAATTCCTTATTCTCAGATCCTGTCTCCTCTGAAAACACACTGTTAGTGCCACTTTGGTTGAAATTTCTCTGCAAATCCCTGCTGTATGAGTAAAGGCTTGTGCAGATGGTGGCAGTGCTGATGAGAATGACACTAAAGAGTTGTTTTCTCTTTTCTAAAGCCAAGCAAGATCATTTTAAACAAGAAATGGGCAGCTATTATGATTTTGATGGCTTTTATTCCTGCTCTGTAAAAAGGTATAAAAGCCCTTTGGCTGTCTCTTCCACTTTTCTAATTTGAAAAAATAAGAAATAAAACATCCCCAGAAACTGATGGTGTATCAATTGCTTCTCCTCAAAATCTTTTAGAAATCATAGCTTTATGAAGGGACAGATGCTTTACTTCTGGTGTGAAGCCCTATTTGTCCCAGAGGCACTCAGGAGAGAGAGGGCTGGGGAGGCTTCACTGAGGGCTGCCAAGTCTGAAAGAGCAGTGTGCAGGCAGCTCTGAAGATGGGCTGGACAAGGATGTTGCAGAGGGCCCCTACTGGAACCAGCCTGGTACTGTGCACTGGGAAACCATCCCTTGTGGCTTCATTTCATTTTGGTAAGTTCATTGCGTGCTCTTTTGTAAATGAATGAAATACCGCTGCTGTCTTTTTCTCATTTTCGGAATAAACTGAAGATACATCTGCATCATTCACGTAGAGGTATCCAAGCTACATCCGAACAAGGGGAAGTAGACTACAGGGAAAGAGAGCAGCAGAGTAAAAAGGAATAAACCTTTATTTAGACAGGTCTTCCTCTACACATAATTTTGTTATTGATTTGTAAGTTATGGAATAAATCATCTGGGAAGCTGTGGGAAATAACTCCGGTCTGTGAACACTGGTAAGGCAGAGAACTGGGCTAGGCTCAAGTCATGAACTGGGTGACAAGAACCTCCTACTCTGTCTACTACTCTGGTTTCTGTGAATGTTGCATTGTAATAACCCAGACCTGAAGCTTATTCCATGAGAAGTGTCAGATAAAGCTGCAGGGTGTTTCTTAGAAAGTCTCAAGATTGGCACAAACATCCAACCAAGGAATGGGAATGCCATGTTTTTCAATTGATGACTCATAGCCATAAATAATAGTTAGTCAAAGAGCTAGAAGAAGTGACTAGCCCACAGACAGAATCCATATGCTGAAATATGTTTGCATTAATTTTTTACTGAAGGGCCTTGAATAATGAGGAGATTAGTAAAAATCAAAGTCCTTTGTGGATAATTTATGAACAGGAACAAAACAAGGTAAGTTATGAACTGCAAAGGGTTCTCCTAGTTGTAGTCATTGGCTTGTGGAATTCAATCAATGCCTAATAATTCAGATCTTTTTAAAAAAAAGTAATTTAAATGAATACCATTAATCTGGCAGAGTGGACAAGTTCAAAGAGACCAGATGGTTAAAGAAATGCTTTGAAATAGCTGGACAAAGGGATCTAGCTGGTGTATGAATAGTGCTCTTTGATTGTGCCTTTTAGTGTATCTGATATCTCTTTTCTGCAGAGGCTTTTGGACAATATTCAATGAGCATAAAGGGCTGCCATGAGGATGAGGACTGCCCATGATTTTGACTAGACTGGTAGATCAGACTATGAGCAAGAAATCCAGACAGAAACTTCATCACATCTCGCTGAGAAGCCTGAAGTGTCAAAAGTTTAAAAACAGCTGTTTAAAAACCTGTCTGAGAATTGGCAGCAGTGAGGGAATAGAGAGCTGCCAGCTAAAAAGGGCTTAAAAGATGTGATTTTGAGCACACTTGTTAAATGTGTTTTTCCCCAAAGCAGCCATCCTGGTGGATTGGAGAAAGGGAACTTGCAAAACTGTGTCCCTTGGTATGTACGAGAAGGGAGGAATAACTGTTCTGATTTTTTTCCAGAGCCTCCTCTAGCAGCTTTTCTCCCTCCCTGCTGCTTCAGCTCAGGCTTCACATGTCTCTGGTGCACGTGCCAAGCAATCTGCCAGCCTCATGTTGGCTCCCCCTCCACTTGTCACGAGCACTGACCTCCATCACTTGCATTAGCAAAACTTTTCCTGTAGCTAAGATCATTAGATTACTTTAAGCATGAAGTGGCTCAAAAACATTGCAGAGCACAGGATGATTGGTAAGTGTGCTACAGAAGCAGAGAAAATCCACTTTGAGTTCCTAAGGGCCAGAGATTTTAAAGGGCTTACAAACCTGCTCTTGATAAGGATTCTTTCAGCATTTTCTCAGCAGAGATGAAGTCATTTCTAAAGTACTGCAATCTGCTACATGAAGGCAATGAGTGATTTTCTAACGTTACTTGAAAATCTGGTGTGAATCTCTTTCTTTGCTTTCTAGACTTCACCATACAGAAAATTTGTTGAAGTTTCTTTTCTCCTCTCCTCGTATCATGGCTCTCCAGTCTCACTTCTCCTTCCCAAATCAAGCTGCACCACACACAGAACCTCCTGCTGGAATATGCTATGCATGGCATAGATTTCAGGTAGGAAATACATGCCTTTATACAGATGATGTGGCACTGCTTTCAAATCAAGTATGAAGGATTTCTTGCAAACAATATCTTCAGGCACTTTGGTGTTTTGGTGCTTGGTAACAATTTTAAATTGATCTGAATATATCCTAGACCTTTTCCCATAAAATGGCAACTTTTCAGTGCTGCAGGCTTTGAAACCTCCTGCTTTTTTTTGAAGTGTGGAGGGAGCTGAAAAGCCCATTTTTCTTTAGCTGCCAGGTTTGCAATCCCTGCCTCTCAGACCATCTGCAACACGAGTTCACTCTCTCTCTAGCAGCACATGTGGGTGAAGCACAGCAACCTGATGGCAGTGGGTGAGAGCACAGACAGTTTAATGTGGTCTGGCATTAACAGGAGGTCAGAACTGCATGCTGGTCACAGCTTGGTAACACCACTTCCACTAGAGAAGGGATAGAAGAAAAAGACTGCCTCTGAAGAGATAATCAGAAGTTACTTCAACCTTGCTTTAAGCAGTGACATGCAACTCCATTATTCCTAAGCCTTTATGGAAATGCTGAGAAAAGACATGTTTAGGAGTGAGCAATCACTTTTGTGCTTATGAAAAAACGTATTGCAAACACTGTTTCTGTTCTTTTGGAACTTCCCCTTTTATCCATTGCCAGTTGAGCTTCCCACACTAACCTTTTATTAATAGTTAATTGTCACCACACTTCTCTGATTTATCTTATCCCTCATGGCAGGGGCTAACAGCTCAGGTAATGGGCTGTGGCATGGTGACCTTTGCTTACCACAGCTCTGCTCTAAAGCAAACCCCATAGGATTGGTGCACTCAGTGTTTTCTGCTCCTGGAGGACTGTCCAGAAGGGTCACGAATTTCCTGTAATATTTTGCAGACTGAATATGTGCCTCTTTGGGAGAATAATTGTTCTGCCTCAAGCTTCCAGGAGAGTTATATATACATAAAAGGAAGAGAAAATACTAGACACACACAGGTTCTCCTTTTAATATCTCACTGAGCATATAGTGAACTTTCATGTCTGCTGTGCTCCAGGCTGTGTTCCTCTGGCACGGTGATGAAAAGCAGCTTCTTTGATTCATCCTCAGCTTTCTTCTTAATAATACCTGAGTAACACTAATTTGTAGTGGAACAAATCAGTATGAATCCAGGAGCAAGTCCTCTTAAATGGCTTCAGCATCTGCTTTCTTCAGAGAAGCCTAAGGAAAATATAAGCATCCAACTTGCCTCTTAATTCAGTGCTGAATTACGGTGTTACTCTGGTTACTCTGACAGAATTCAGCTGCTTTGGGAACTGGCACTGTGAATCTGAAAGATGTTGAGATACACTGGCCTCCTTCACTGATCTTCTACTAACTCCTCACATCAGCAGCAGGCATGCATTTATTGTCCATCTCAGTTTGAAAGGAAAACACAGAGGGTGCAGAACAATGCTGTCCAGCCCTGTGACCTTTCTCATGGCACTTCATTGTCTTCTTTGGAAAGAGAAACAGTGAGCTGTGACAGACAATGACATTTACACGTGTCGACTGCTAAAGTGGATATATTTATATGTAGTCATTTGAGAAAAGCTAAATGTGTTCTGTTTTGGAAAGATAGGCACATGGGTGAATTGCCATGTAAAAGGCAGGCTAAAAAAATATAGATGAATGCAAGAAGACAGAAAAAAAATATGATATTTAAAATTTGTATCCCTTGAATTGGTATTCTTCACCTGAATATCAGTACCTGGAGCACAGTGTGGCTTGCACGACATGCCCGGTTTTGTCTGGTCTTGAGTATGGCGTGGGGAAATATCCAGGATCTGCTGTGTGTTTTGTTTGCAGCTGTGTGCCTGAAATCATCTGAGATTTCATCAAATGTTTGTCTTCCAGTCACAGGTTGCACACAGGAAATAAATTCACAGATATTCAATGTGGCATTGGATAGGATAAAATCAGGCTTGCATAGCCTCCTCTGAGGTGCTGTGTAGTAATGGTTTGGTTCAGAGAGGTCCGCTGGGGGAGCTGGATCCTAGTTTTGGGGCTCCCTGGTTTGGGGTGGAGGCAAAAGGGGGTCAGGATTTGACTGGGGTCTCTCTGTCCTCCCTGCTGTGGGTGGAGAGAATGACACATGTAGCAGGGCAAAACCAGAGCCAAGGTCTGCTGGCCTCTGCAGCATCATGAGATAATGATAATTTTGTGCATTTCAGAGGAAATCCTATGCTGCTCTCAAAGCCTGAGAAAAGGGAGGAGCGAGAGGAGTGAGAGATATGTTTAAAGATAAGGAATGGGAATAGCTCCTCCAGACCCTGCTGGAGACCAGTCTCCATGTGAGTGACACTGGTGGATCAAGTCAAAACCAAAAAATTAGGAAATGGATCACTTCCATCCAAAATGCTCATGTTCTTGCAATAGAGGGGGCTGAAAGGAATGGCTGAGATCTGGAGGAAAGGGCAAGGGCAAGGTTAGTTGATCACAGAGACTGTGAGACCTTGCTATAGCCACCGGCGCTCTATGTCAGGGAGGTGTGATGGAAACACGTCTTGAAAGGGTTCTTCAGCTCTGCCAGCCAGGAATTTTTTTTTTTTTTTTAAATTCCCTCCTTCTTTGTCCTTGAATGCCCCATGAAAATTTCAGAATCAGTTGGTTGACAGAGCGGGTGAGAGAATGGCCTGATCTGTGCTCATCTCCACAAAAGCAGAGCAGTGTGAATATGTGTCTGTTGTCTGGGGAAATGGGAAAAACCCTCACCCAGTATTTGCAAGGGGAGAGGTAGCCATGATTATTTGGGTTCAGTGCATTTCACATGATGGAGTTATTGGTAGCTTTTGGGAGCTTGTTTCTGATCTCCCTGCAGTCACAGGTGTTTGGGTCTGGCTAGTGGTTTGCTTGTGTGCTTTTAGGGCAAGAAATATCTGACCTTGTAACAAAGGCACTGCTCCCAGCCTTAGAAAATCCAATGCTGTCCACATGAGGGGAGCTAAAAGTCTGCCTATGCTCTAGGGAATGACAGGAGGTAATAGTAGGCTCACAAGCAGTGAACAACAGACCCAGGTCATTTGTCCATTTCATAAGCGTACAAGGTGTCTTGGTGGATGAGTAACCAGATTATTCCCTGTGTCTTTTCCCCTGGAGCATCAGAGACATCTAAGAGATTAATGGTAGCACCAGCTAATGGCCCTGTGTTCCTGTGGAACCCTTCTCAGCATGCTCTGATGTTAGGATCAGGGAGCCAGACTCGGGTCACTGCAGTCTCCTGCCCTGCTCCTTTTCCCAAAGCAAGTGACAGAGAAGCTGCAGTTTGAAATATTAACCCCGTTTAATATTTCTTGTTCCATGTTCTACAGTCTTGAAAAATATTGTTTTGGCCCTTAGTCTGTATTTTAGGGATGAGGAGTGCCTCTTGTTTCAAAATGTAGATAGCCACTGAAGTCACAATCCAGAATGTGAAGTTTTTTGTTTCTCAGTTTGCTTAATATTGTGTTGTAGCTCTAAAAAACCCCCACTTTTGAAGCAGCGATTCATAAGCCCCTCATTTCATAAAGCCAGAATGTAATAAAATTACTGACAGGTTGACTGAACACTGTGTTTGATATAATAACTCTGAATTGGTTGCTTGAAGTATGGACACTTAGAAGTTATTTCTTATACATTAAATATGGGGGGGAAAAACAATGGGGAAAGTTAAAATGGGATAGTCTTAATGTACATTTTCATGAAAACAGGGAAGAAACAAACAGATTTGGGTGGGAATGCCAGCCTCTGAGAAGAACGAAGGGGGTAAGCACAGCAACCCCTTAAATTTTCCCAATGCAAAGCAATGTTCTGGTTTGCTTTTTTTTCCACCAGCTGCTGGTTTTCATTTGATAAAGTCTTTTATTGAAAAGAACTAAAGAAAGGAGCAGCAGCTTTGTTGCATCCGACCAGAGGCAGGACTGTGGGCAAAGATAAATTTTTGCTCTTTTAAAGCAGAATGAGCTCTGGAGAAGCTGGGATAAACATAAGCAAGAGACAGAAAGGTGTAAGAGACAGCTGAGAGCCTGAAATGCAAACTCAGAGAGTCGATAGAAATGCAGGGCTGTCCTTCCACAGCAAATAGGTGTCAGCTTAGATGATGTGACACCATTGAATATAGGAGATCCCAACAGAAAGGCTGAATAAGTCACATGCCTAGAATAAAGTCTCTCCACATTTCCAGTCAACCTAGATATATCTGAGGTCTCAAGCATCTAATGGGTCTCACATGGCAGCTCTTGGACACATCCTTTGTTAGCACTTCTTTTTTCTTATCCCTTCATTGAAATTGCTGATGATTTCTTGTAAAACCTAGCATATAAAAAGAACTATTTTATTTTCATTTGTCATATTCCTAAGAAGAGTCTGCATCATCATGAGAGAAGGAAACTTTGCTGCTGCTTTATATTGCTGCATGCTGCCATGAGTAAAAGTCTTTTTTTGGGTTCTTCAGGGGAGCAGCCAGCTCAGTATGAGCTGAGGGACTTTGTGTCAGATTCAGCTTCCTTTCCTTTTTTCCAAGTGTCAGCTAGTTTATTCTAAGTCAAACACTGACAAGGAAGCACATATCATAGTTAAAAGAGAAAATCTGTAAATGATCTAAATATTTTCTTCTTAAAATGTGCTTCATTAACATGCATCATTATAGATAGCTCAAAATAGTTTTTGAGTGAGTAAATAAAAAGAGGTCTTAGTCTGATAAATGCACTGCATTAATTCTGTGCTATAACAGACTGACATGTTACATACAAGAGAAAGATTGACAGCTTCATAGTGAAAGAAAATTGTCTACAACTATTAGACTGAGTTAATGAAAGAGGGAAAAAAGAGGGGGGAATGCTTGTATTAAGCACAATATGATCATTAAACTAATGAGAGGAACGTTATTTCGCCATTAGCTTAAAGAGTAGGAATTTATAGCAAACTAATGTTAGAATTTCAATGAGTTTTGTCTCCATTTCCTGGTGAAGTAGGAAAAATAATCCCAACCTGCAGGAGCTGGAATGTTATATGCACACTCATACATTCCTATGGCACATGTCACTTTAGAGGTGTAATATATACACCTTTCTCTACGGAAGGAGTTGGAATTTTTTTGCCTTTTCTGAATTGTTTAAACATGACTGAAGGTAGCATTCACCTGACAGTGTTTAAACCTCACAGTGGATGTCTTTGTCTGAGCTCCCCACACTGTTCCCTCTGTCCTGGGGATAGGGGACTGGGGGCTTTAGGACATGGTCTGTCTGTTTGAACTCATTCATGCTTAAAGTTAAAATGAGCGGCCTCCACAAGTACCATTTCTTTCTTCATTGACTGCAAATGGTGTTCATGCTGTCTGCCTTGTGTTTGAATGTAAACACATTTAGTTGGATAAATGCTCTACTAGGGTTTGACTTCAGTTCATATATGATACTTAGGTGTCAGTATCTGAGTGTAAAAGAAGTGTTTAAACTCTCATCATAGCTGAGGAAGAATCTTGTCCAAAAATCTGTTTAAGATGTGATAACTGCTTCAGATATCATGTCTAAACCATGAATTTTGTGTGATTAGGACAGGGAGAAAAATATTCTTATGGTTTTAGATAAAATTTGAGATTCAAACACCCAAATCCTGATAATCAAGATTAAGTAAGGTTAGCCATTTACTCCCTTAAAAAGTATGAATGAGTATTTTCCTTGTTTTGTCTCAGCTTCTAACAAATAGTGATTTATGCACTCTTTAAACAGAGCCTGCTTCAGAAATATCATCCTAATAGTCACTTAAAAGTCACTTAGCCTTTGTGAGCTTGGCTGTTCTCTGTAAATTTATTAAACCACCCCAGTATCCTACATCTTTGAGTTCTACCATACATTAACACATTGTCCCCCAAAATTAAACAGTTCCTTTGTTTAAAACTGGTGGCTTGCCAATGTTCAGAAAACTTGTGTATTGTGGAGAATGATTTTTCCTTATATACCTCTTTGGACAACAGTCAGTACCAGTTTTTTCTTGCCCTCTGTCATATTCCCTCAAACAAAGACGTCTTCTCCAAGCCAAAGTTTAACCTATATGTGTTCCTTTCCAGCTGAACAAGTTTCATGTCTTTCTTTGTCATCCTTCCTTCTGTGCTTTTCTAGTTTCTCTTTTGTTGGACATGGTCTGACTGTTGCAACCTGCTGTGTGTGGGAAGCACATGTGGTGGCTTAGGGAAATAGTGAAATACCTTTTCCTTTCAAGGCTTTTTGCAGACAGTGCTGATATATGGTTTTCCTCGTGTGGCCTCAGGCCACTCTGTTGGCATTTTCAGAAAGATATCCACAATGATTGGAGTTTTGCTCATAGATAATGCAAACCCATTCATTATCTACAATAGATAAGGCAGATTATTTTATCTCAAGTACCTTACTTCGCTTTTAAAAACCCACAGCTTCACCTGCCACTCTATGTTTGGGGTCACTTAAGTATTGTGAGATTTCTCCAGAAGTACTCACTGATGGTTTTAAGCTTTACTGCCATTAATTGCTTGCTGTTACTGGCAAACATCAGCACTGTTACATTTCCTGTGCTCTGGGTTGTTTCTGGATGTGTTTAGTGACAACAACACAGTTTGTAGATGGTGCAGGGCCTTGGTAGTGGGTAGCAGGTGGTGACCTCAGGATTCCTCACCTGCTCTATTAAGAAATATGAAAAAAGATTTGAATAAAAGCACTGTTTAAAAAGATACCAGAACTGGAAGTGTTTTTTATATAAATGTTGGCCCTTGGACCTTGTAAGATCTGCACATGTTGAAGGAGATTGGTCTCCTGAGGCCCTTACTCAGTTGTGCTTAAATCAGGGAAAGAGATACAACAATGCTTTAGACTCTGCAAAAAACCCCTATCTTTGAAATGTTTGGTACAAGATCAAATAAAATAATAGATTCTATCTACCATCCTAATTAGATGAACGTAATAAATAATGATCAGGCATTGATAGTACAAGATTACTGATGGAATTAATGAGCATCTGTAGATCCTCAGATGAATCCTTGCTGCAGCACTGCCCTGATGAGGAAAAGGCATTTGACAAGATTAGGTTGATTTGGCCCTTTAACTAGATTTGGCTTGTACAATCATTTCTCGCCTTGATTTTGTTGCTTTATTATAGTCCACAATCACTTTGACTTAAAAGGAGGCCAATTTCTTAATTCTTAAAAGCTATGCAAAAGAGCAGGGCATCCCCTTTCACTCCTTTTATTTATCACTGTTCTTGAATGGTTGGAAACACAAATTAGGGCTGATCATAAACTGCAGTGCATGAGATCAGGAATGTGTGAGGTTAAACTATTACTTTATGTGGATGAAATACTTTTATTTATATCAGATTGACAGAAATATTTTCCTCATGTATTGGGCATGGTATTCAACTTTAGGAAGTGTTCCTGGCATAAATCAATTGGACTGAGTTTGGGTTGATGGCAACCTCCCAAAGTAGAAGAAAGACAAAACTAATCAATAGCACTTTTCAATGGCATTAGACTAGTTTTAAATAGTCAGATGTTCAGTTTCCTAGGAAAAGTAATGAAATTGTTAGAGCTAATCTTAATCCTTTAATTATGGAACTGACTAATGACTTAAACAGATGGTAGGCTTTCCCCCTCTCTCATTATGGGGGAAGGTTAATACAATTAGAATGAATATATTATCCAGTCTTCTTTCCACCCTGAGTACATTACCAGTTTCTGTTCTATTTTTCTTACTTTTTTGAAATTCAATGTGTTTCAAGTTCTTGGGGATTAAGAAAGAAAGAAAGAAACAAAAAGTCATTAAGAAAATTTAGGAGCTTTATACTGCCCAACATTGTGTTGCATTATATGCCTGTATCATGGGGGCAGGTGGCTTGATTGCTAAATGATTATTTTTAGGGTCCTCAGTGTGGTAATAGAGAAAAAATTACTATCTTCCCTGCATTTATGGGGCATTTTGCATTCTGATAACTTGCCTCCTCCAGGACATTTGCTATGGTTGAAGGCAGCTGGAAATGCCCTCTCTCACGAGCAGAATTTTCAGCTTGGTTAAGCTGCAAATATCCGATGCTCAACCACCTCTGCTGTGGGAAAACTGGCACAGAAAGTCCTAGAAGCCTGATGGAATTTGATGAGTGTGTGGCTTTTGTACATCTTGAGGAGAAACATGCATTAAAGTCCAACAGGAGACTGACACATGAGAGAGAGAAACTCAAGCATACAGTGACAGGACAATTTGAGACCCAATATTGCCACTGTGCTGAGTCCTCCAGAGCCCTTTTTGCTGGAGAGCTCTGGCCCATTCAGCAGGATTAGAAGTTCCATGACCAGACAGAATTTACACAAAAATCCAGTCACTGGTGTAGCCACCAATTGCTGGCATCTCACATTATTCAGTCTAAGATCATATGATATAGCTCTTTTGACTTAGTCATCTGATTGCCTTCACAGGAAATTTCCAGAAGTATGTATTAGAGCCTTGTAAATAATTTTAGTTTGATTCTGCATGTAGCCTTGATCATTGACATTGTCTGTGAGGCTACAGGGATAGCTTGTGGGATAGTGCTGTGAATTTTTCTCTCAGGGATCCCTCTTCCTCCTAGTAGTTTATTTTCCCTTGCTTCATCTCCTCTCCATTTTTATTACTCTTTCTGCCAGCTAAATTTTATGTGATGTGTTTAAGTTAGTATGATGGGTGGTTTTACCTTTTGTATGGTAATGTCTGTTGCCATAAAAGAAATCCAAGAAAAACTAGAGGAACTGAAAATAATATTGGACTTATTTCTGAAAATGCTTGCATAATGCAGAGAACAATTTTGGAAAAAGACAGCAGTGTCAGCAAACGGCCAAATGACAGACTTCATACTGTATTTCTGTATTCCTGTCAGGAGATTATGCAGTATCTTTATCACAGACCACATTTTAATAGGCAGTTCTGATAATCTCATTTACAAATTCACCCATTATAAAGGGACATTGATTTTGCATTTACTTCCAAAATACTGCTGTTCTGTCCAAGCAAGTGTTGCATATATTCTAACAAAAACTATTTAGAAGATCTTGTGCTGTAGATGTTTGGGACTTGTAAAATTTATTTTGCACACTTGCATGGCAACTATCTTACTCTCACTTCTGTGCTGAAATGTGAACAGAAGTGTTTTTTTTTGGATGGGCATATTTGTTACGCATCTTGTCTCTTTTGTGCTTTCTCCTTCTGGTTATTGTTGGTTTCTTTGTTTTTCTCTGTTTCTTTTTCTGATTACCCTGAAGTGAGTTTTGAGACGCCTCTTTTACTTTTCCTAGTGTATTAAGAACTAAGGTGACCCTTTTCTACCACAAATCTCATCAGATGGAATACGGCAGAAGAAATTATAGAAGAAATATCAAGGGTTAAATATAGCATTCCTCATGAGAGGGAAACTTTTTTTTTCTCATGTGGGCAAGGAAGGGAACATGTTTCAGGAAAGAAAGAAAGCCTAGAGTAGAGGAATTTGGTGAACATCGGATGAAATGGGATGAATGTATTTTGGGTAGACAGACTATAGCAGTCTCACTGAAACACACTGATTTCAGCAGTTCACCTCTGCCACACAGAAAACTGCTTCCAAAGGGCTTTCACACATGGATGAAATCTGGGGTCAGTTGAAGTGAAAGTGAGTTTTGCATGATTTTTGTGGAATCTAGTCTGGCTTCTGGTTTCTACCTGTGTCCTAAATTGATTTTTTAAAGTGAAATTTTAAAAAATTAAATCGATACATACTTCAAAAAAGATTGCCAGGTTTTATGTAAAATCGCAACTTGTAAGATGGAATATATGTATTTTGAAGACAATTTTATATGGGGTTTTTTTGTGAAGAGCCACACATGGAAAGGAAATAAGGATTCACAGCTCAATGGGAAGAATCACTGAATACTGATGAACCATAATTTTCTATCACACTAGGATAAAACTATCAAAAATAATTTGTGGGAGTTGGGTAGTTACAAATAAAAATGTATATTTAAAAAATGTTGGTGAATTGAATTAAAGCCTACATTAAAACTATAGTATTGGAACGATAAACATTGTTTTGCAAGTTTGGGTCATATTCAGGTCATGTAGAAAAGAAGTGGAAGAAGCACTTGAAAATGTTCTAAAATTTTCTACACGTTCTTTTAATGATAAAAGAAAAAAGTTCAAGAATTCACCTTCAAATGGAATTTATTTTTCTTTTGAATTTAAACCCCCATATCTCTTTCTCCTACGCAAATACATTTTAATCAGGTGAAAACTGCCAAATACTGTTATTTGTGCAGTATTGTAGCAAGTGGATACAGATGGTACCTGAGCAGAGGGAGAAGCTATCAAGGTCAGAGATTAAAAAAAAAACAAAAAGGCAGATAAGCTTTAAAAGACTTAAACAGGAATATTTTCTCCACATTCGTTGTTCCATAGAGCTTTGTGGCCAACCTGAAGAAGGCAGTCCTGTGTCAATGGTGAAAGTCACCAACCCCTGTCAGAACAAAAGATTGTCATCTTCGATTTGGATCTCTGCTGCTGGATTATCCTGGTCATTGTTGACCAAAGAAAGCAGCACAGGTATGTGGGTGTAACACCATAATTCTCACAACTTCACACTTTTCCAAGAGTAAAATGTGAGGTGCCATCTGTGTTCAGTGTTTTCTTTCTTCCACAGGTGTGTGAGCTTTAACTAGAGGAAAAAGAAATTATCCTCTTTTTGGTACCAGATGTTTCCCCATGAGAGGCAAGATTTGGGTGCTTAGAAATTGACTTGCTGGTGATAAGAGTTCTTTGTGCACTAGTTAAGAGGTTGTTTATGCTCCAATACCTGTGTGTTCAATTTCTTTCCAGACTTCTGCATTTTCTGGTGTTTATATGCAAACTTTATCCAAAAAAGGAAGAATTGGGCCATAAAATTGGAGCTGACAGGATTGAAAGGAACCCCTCAGATTGTTCTGTCCATCCATCCTCTCTCTGCAGGGTGACATGAAGCAGACTTTCATGGTGGATTATGGAAGAGCACCAGACATCATCTGCCCGGACTTAAACATTTTGTGCTGTCCCACATGACATCCTTGTCTGTAAACTGGAGAGACGTGGATTTTATGGATTGACCACTTGATGGGTGAGGAATTGCCTGGATGGTCACACTCAAAGAGTTGCGGCTTGATGTCCATGTGGAAAGTAGTGGTGAGAGGTATTCCTAAGGGGTCAGTGTTGGGACTGGCAGTGTCTAACATCCCTGTACTCCCACCTGGAACAGTGTATCCAACAGAAGAGGGATATGGACCTGTTGGAGTGAATCCAGAGAAGGGCTACAAAGATGATCAGAGAGATGGAGCACCTCTCCTATGAACACAGGCTGAGAGGATTTCCAGCCTGGAGAGAAGGCTCTGGGGAGATGTTAGAGCACTCTCCCCAGTATATACAGGGGGTACAGGAGAGCTGGAGAGGGATTTTTGCAAGGGCATGGAGTGATAGGAAAGGAGGAATGGCTTTAGAATGGAAAAGGATAGATTTATGTTAGATGTTAGTAAGAACTCCTTTACTGTGAGAGTGATGAGGCTCTGGAACATGTTGCCAGAAGAAACTGTGGATGTCCTTTCCATGGAAATAATTGAGACCAGGTTGGATGTGGCTCTGAGCAACCTGGTCATCAAGTGGGAAGTGTCCCTGCCCATGGATGGGGGGTTGGAATTAGATGTTCAGTAAGGGCCCTGCCAACTCAAACCATTCTGTGAGTCTATTGTATTTCTGAGACAAATTGGTATTTCTCTTTTTTAACTGACCATATCTGTCTGAGTCTGTCCTCTGTAATGCAATGTGTTTGTGTTTATCACCCACCAATTTAGTAATATTTTTAGATGCCTGTATTGTTTACCTGAAGTAAAATATTTACGTCAGCAAAGCATTTTATGAAAGATGCCAAAACAACAACAGAGATTGCTTGACCTTGGTATATTTTTATTTATTGTAGATCAGCATCATTTCAGTGTCTGGAACCAAACACCTATAATTTTTTTTTGCTTCCACTTTTCAATTTTATAATGTATTAGACAACATATTCTGTAATATACATTTCTGAAGTTAGTGGAGAGTTAAGGAAGCAATTATTCTTCCTTCAAAGTTTGTTTTAGCCCCCCATTTAACACTTTAAATCAAATCCCAAAACCAGCCTTGTAATTATTTGGCTATGGGACTATTACACCTTTGTTTTGGGTATCAACAGATGTCAGGAGTCAGCAGCACTCTGTTCATTTGCTACTTATAGGCCTATTTATAATGGTGATATGTATTTTTGTTTTATGAAATGGGAAGATATAGGGAACTCTCCTTACTTATCATTCACTGTTCTGTTTCCTTTACTTAGTCTCCTAAATGTAAAAGTGCAGTCTTCATACATAAAAACACATTTACTGAGATTTCAAAATGGTAGGAAGCTAAAATGTCAGTGAAAAATGACATAACTCCAAATGGCAATGAAATGCAAGGTTATACACATTATGCAACTGTTCAAAATTCCAAGATGAGACACCAAGTTGATAATTTTATAGCTGTTTTTTTCTTTAATTGAGTTTATCATGCAGGCTAGGAAAGCAGTTCTTTTTTTGAGTTGGAAATCTCAATGAAAGCTTCATAAAAACTCTTCTTGTAAAGGTTAGTAGTAATAATCTTAAGAATATACAAAGTACCATGAGAGCAGAAAGAGTTTGTTGTACTTTGTTAAATGAGGAGCAATGTTGCTGGTCCTTTCTTCATCTCTACACAGTGCTTTTGCATCTTCTTGTCCTTATCCATAGGTGTAGTTGGTGAAAGATCTTTTTTGCTGCAAAGCTTAACTGAAGATTGGACTAGTGCACTCCTTTTGTGCCCTCAGCAGAATCTTCCACTTTTAAAATCCTGGTTAACACCAGATGATGTTTTTCTCCTTAGATTATCATTGCAAGATGTATAATTATAGTATTCTGAATAAGTAGGTTTTTCTCAATAGGAATATAGTTCATGTGTGTGTCACAGCAACATCATGCAAGTACAAAGACTGTACAGGACAGGCTAGTGTTCTGAAAGAATAAAATTAGAAGGTTCGTGAGCACCTCTGAATCTCAAATTGCCAGCTTTATTGGTGTGCATTGGGTAAATTAAATATATAAAGATTTTAGAAAGGTTTGCTTGATAACTCCAGCCAAACATGTTTTGAGACACTGTGCAAAATCATTCCTGTCTTTGTGAGGATCTGGAAAGGGCATAGTAGCCTGTTCTGGTATTAGAGACAAAATCTCTTCTTTACAGAGCAGCTACAGAGTTTTAACCAATATAAAAAATGCCACATGAATCAAATATTCTAGATCTTGGAATGGAAGGGTCTCTTCTGTTTAGGCAGAGACTTGAGCAAAGAAACAGAGTTACAAATCAACTCAATTTAGTTCTACAGCTAAGGCATCATTTTCCTACCTTTACCTTTCTCTAGTCAGTCCTTTTGAACAGAAACAATTTTCTGTCAGGTCTCAGAAGGAAATGAACAAATGTAATTTTGATGTCATGCTAATTATCAGAGCCAAGAGAAAAAAAAGGAGAGCTGTCCTTGGAGACAGCTTATGGAGAAGAACAATGAAACAGGCTGCCCAGGAAAGTGGTAGAGACACCATCCCAGAGGGTATTTAAAAGATGTGTAGATACAGCACTTAGGGACATAGTTTCACAGTGGACTTGGCAGTGGGAGGTTAACAGTTGCACTTGATAATCTTAGAGGCCTTTTCCAGCATAAATTATTCTATGAGTCAGTGATTATGGGTGCCTGTCTGCCTAATGGGAAAAGCACATTAAGAGTAGGGCTCAGATGTGGAATAGCCTACAGATCCAGCTGCATGTAGGAAACAGCTTGAGCCCAAGTTTCTGTGGTTTAAAATCACTGAAAAATTGACCAAATTGATGGCTGAAGCTGTCTAGTGTTTTCTCTTGAAATATAAAGTTATTATTAAATGACTGTGTAAGAGGCTGGGAATTTCAAAGCAAAGAGACAAAAACATATGAGATGGAAATTGTTTCTTGAGCACGAGGTAAACAGTTTTTAGAAAGAGTACCAGATTTCCCTGAACAAATAAATGCTTCAGAAGAGGTATATTGGAAAAGTTTATAAACAATGGAAAAACTTGTAGCTCAATCAGAAACAGGACTGTCTTGAGAATTGAGTTCAAAAGGAGTTTGCCCTGATAAAAATCAGGAAGCATTTAACCTCAACCACTTTAAATATATAAAAAGTGTGGGAGAAACACATAGCCCTTATTTCCCTCATAGAATACTGGAATGACACAGACTTAAAAAAAAATATTATAATAATCAGAAGTTCCCTTCTCCTTTCCTCCCCAAATACACTGCTTTACTTTTAAAGAAGGGAAATGCTAGGGTATATGGGTGAAAGACAACAATTCCAGTCTCTACATTTTCACTCTGACACTGAAAGAAAAGCCCCAGAGCAAGGCTATAGCTCTACAGAGAGTAATGCCTATTTTTAGAATAAATTAAAAGTATGTAAAAGGAATCCGAACAACCATTCACCCTGTCATGTGACCTCAAATATAGGCAAGACTTTTCTGACTGAGCCTGGAAACCTTAAAGACCAAGTAGGGAACAAAATTCAATGGGAAAAGGGGCTTGGTTGAAAGTCAGCTTGGGCTGCTCCAATTGAATTATTCTGGTAATTTTGTTGTCTAGAAGATAAATTGAAGAAAAACTGCAGTAGAGCTAATCTCTTGGCCATCAAAAAATGTTTGATACTGTCCATATATTGGGGAAAAATACCCACCTGTATTTGGAGAGGTGTGATTACTCCAGGAACCATAGGGCAGGTAAAGGCTAATGGAAAGGAAAGCAGTGGTGGTGAGGAGAGGATTAAACCTTCTCTAGCTTCAACACTTCCCTTTTAATGAATAATATATCTTGAAGCAGCTACATTTTAGTGTTTTCACTAGGCCCTCAATTAAAAAGTTTGGGGTATGTCATTAAAGCCAACAAAATTTGGATATGAAAAGGCTGAATGGTCTTGACGGTCTGGGGCAACAAAGAGAAGGGGTGAGATTTAGTAATGCAGTGTGTAAGACATTTAGCACTTAGGATTAAATAACATTTTTGTCTCTAAACTGGCGCTCATCAGCTAGAGATGTTAAAAAAGAAAATGGATAGAGGATGCCTGTGATCCATAGCATGATGGAAAAGTCTAATACAGTCCCACAGTCTGCCAGAACAGAAAAGAGAGACAGTTGAACTAGAAAAACAAATCCTGATGCCACTGTATCCTAATATTATGTCCCCTAGGTCACCTGAAATATTGGTAGCTCATGTTTGAAAGAGTAACTCAGGCTGGAGCACAAGGGAGGAAAGGCCACCAGAGTAATCAAAGATGTGATGTACTAGCATGGTATGTAGGACTGTGGGATCATGGAGCAAGCCTTCCCCAAGAAACAGTGCAGGCAAGACATCTGCTGGTTGACTGGATGGATCTTGGTACGTTTATGAGTGTGATTATGATATGGCTGCCTGCAAAGGCAGGCAACAGACTTGATCTCTCAAGTTCTGCTCCAGCAATGTGTTCCTAGGCACCCCAGCATATAGGGATGGAAGAGGCCACCTTTTATTGTTATTGGAGCACAATCAAAGGCAGAGCCTAAATGGACCCTGATTTCACAGAGAAATGTTCTAAAGGTATGAAAGTCCACAAACACCTAGCCACAGACACAGGTCATCACCACACATTACCATCACAGACAGTGAAGCTGTAGGCATGAGCCACTGAGTGATCTAAGCTGCTGCTGAAGGATGTAGAGTTGTCAGTGTCTTCTTTTATGTTTGTTTCCAATTCTTCTAAATAAAAAGTTCAAACCGACTAGTATCTTAGCCAGGAAAAAAACCCCAAAAAACCAAACACCCAAAGAGCAACCTTCTCTGAGGATGTGTCAGAACTTTAAATGATAAACCAAAGAGGAACAAGAGCATAAATACTTAAACTAAGTTTGAACTGCAGCCAAGCAATGTTCTCCTATATACAAGCATAGGTTTTGCCAGGACTTTAGCATTTTGTGTTCAGTAGGTGTCAGTATTGTTGAATCTTATAAATCATAATGCTTTTGCAAAGTTAAACTGGTAGTGAATGCAACTGCAGAGTGATAAGAACTATTTGGCATTTCCATGTGCTCTTGGAAGTAAGTTTTTATGGCTACTGCCCAAGATCACAGGTATTAAAAAAACAGGTTTAGTGGATGTCACGATCATCCAGTAGAAAATTTTCAGAGGTTACCAGTACTAAGCATATGAATGATAAGCCCAGCTTTGTGCTTTCCTATACAACTTCCAAGCAGGTAACAAACTTTAACAATAGCTTTGTATCATCCCTTTTTCAGGCAAGAAGACTAGGGGCAAAGCTGCTATACACCATCTTTCCTTCTCCATCTCTCCCAGCCATTTTTGCAATTCAGGACTGTGAGTTTTCAATTTTTGTTCCTCAAATAGTACAATTCATTGATTTTATTACCTCCTTTCTTTTTCTGGTTTGTGCTTATCATTTCCAGAAAATTGCTGCTCAGGGTCATATAATTTCATTTTTCAAAGAAATATGAAAGTCTTCTCATGGTGAATTTACTATTAGTGTATTAAAAGTAGGTAGAAGCACATGAGAAAGTTCAAAAAATCATATAAAAATTTGGGGTCAGCCATTTTAAGGAACTGCCATCTGCAGTCTAAAAAATTGGGATGAAGAATCAGATTAAAGGGGAAAAAAGTAAGTAATGCTGGTTGCACAGTTTTCGTTTTTTCAAATGATCAATATCCCCCTACAGGGAAAGTTCTGTTCATGCTTGAAGCAGTACAGAGCATGCATTGTGGTCTGGAAACCCCAAACTTCAGTTTGGGATTGAATATCTACAACAGGAATCATAGGTTCTGTGTCTGACACAGCATAATTAAGCAGTCTGAAATAAAGGGACTGGAATATAAAGGACAAAAAAATAGGCAATTCTTACTTCTCATTTGGACCTTAGGTTTCCCACTGATGCCACTGGCACCACCAGCCTGGTGTACTTTGCTGGCTGCAGTGGCACTTTTCCTTCCAGCCATCCCTGCCAGTGACTGCTCTGCACTCCATTCTTGATTCTTAATTCCCTGCAATAAGCAAGTCTAGAGAAGAAAATGTTGACCCAATTTGTGTCCTTTACAGTAATAATGATCAGTATTGTGTCACCCTGTCAAGCAACATCCTCTTTAGAGTCAATCTTCTTTTTGAGAAGTAAAAGCAAAGCTTTTCTCTGGCATCATTAAGTAAACTTCATAACCTACTTCTTTCCCTAAGAAGTACTGGAATGTAGTTTTGATTGAATCTTGTGTTTTGCCTGGGTTCCCTCTGTGTGCTTTTTTTCTTTAGCTAAGATATTTTCACACAGGCCTGTTTCTCTCATCACTTTGCTTTCTTCTGTATTTCCTTTATGATGTCTTTCTCCTGGAAAATAATTTTAATATCTTTAAGGGATGTCCTCTCTTGGAGGTCTTGACAACTCTATTTCCCCATTCATTTGCAGTATCTGTACTTCATATTTCCATCAATCCACCTTTGCCAGCATGGGGGTTACCAAGCTCATCACAACACAATAAAATAAATGAGCAAAGGCCACCACACTTCTATTTTGTAAGCACAGTGTTGTTGGCAGGCCCTTAACAGCAAGCACGTCTCCTGCTAGCTTTTATGTGCTTTCATTAAACTCATCATATCTCCACCAGAAACTAGCTGGCACTGTTATCCTGCTTTGCTGTGCATTCCTGCTTTTCTCTTACCCATTTGGATATTTTTAAGGCCTGTGATTCTATGACATGCCTCCTACACATGTGCTCCATGTGCCAGAACTCATTCTTGCCACATCATTGCCTGCGTAATATCATGGAGAGAAAATTAATGCTGGTAACATGTAACTTATTTTTTCAGGGAAATAACTTCAATTAAAGAAGAGGCCACACCTAGCTGAAGTGAATAAAATAAAGGCATTTGTTCTGAGGCTGGAGAATGCAGACAGAATTCAGCCTTCATTGTGGGCCACCTATATTCATCTTTGGTCCCAGATGAATAAAAAGTCAATGAATTAGTGACAAAACTGCATACTGCACAGATACATAAAACCAGGTACGTGACTGCACCCTTACTTGGTCTAAAAAACTATTAAAATTTGGATTAAGTATATAATTTGAGTTCTGTTAGAATACTTTGATGCACATGAATTAACAAAGACAAGCATGCTGACAGACAAGATTTATTACCAAAGTATGTTGAGTCTTTACAGCTTCTTTGATATGTTTGTTTGTTTGTTTGTTTGTTTGTTTGTTTTTTCTACAGTGTATCAAGCCTTTAAAAAATCTCTATCCTTTCCAAAATGCTAGATTGAAAAGATTTTGGGCAGTATATGAAATTTTCTTTACAAACCATTACTTTTACTCTTCTTCCTCTATAAACCTTGAATTGGAGCATCATAAAATGATCTGTGTTGGAAGGGACCTTAAAGATCATCTTGTTCCAATCCCCCTGCCATGGGCAGGGACACCTCCCATCAGGTCGTTTAAAGCCCCTACCTGCCATTGAACTCTTCCAGGGATGGGACATCCACAGATTCTCTGTTCCAGTGTTTCACCACTCTCTCAGAAAAGAATTTCTTCCTAATATCTAATCTAAACTTCTGTCAGTTTGATGCCATTCCCTCTTTTTCTATCACTCCATGCCCTTATAAAATGTTCATCTCCAGCTCTCGTGTACTGGTAGGGTCTTTAAGGTCTCCCTGGAGCCTTCTCTTCTTTAGGCTGAACAACCTCAGCTCTCTCAGCCTGTCTTTATAGGAGAGGTCCTCTAGCCCTCTGATTAGCTTTGTAGCTTCCTTTGGATGCAACCCAACAGGTCCATGCCCTTCTTATCTTGAGACCTGGATGCAGTGCTCCCAGTGGGGTCTGCTCAGAGCAGAGCAGAGGGGCAGAGTCTCCTCCCTCACCCTGCTGGCCACACTGCTTTGGATGCAGCCCAGGATATGTTTGGCTTTCTGGGATGCAAAGGCACATGGCCAGCTCATGGTAAGCTTCTTGTCCATCAACATCCAAATTGCTCCTCAGGGCTACTCTCAATCCATTTTCTGCCCAGCCTGTATTTGTGCTAGGGAATACCTCAACTTCCATGAACTTGTAAAAAGTCCTTGATAAGAAGATAATTGCTTCCAAAGACTTTGTCAAAAGTGGTGAAGAGGATAACTGTGTAATGCAAGGGCATCTGATATCTGCTAATATTGAGAGGGTATTTACATATTTAAACTGACACAATGAAGTTGCCCGGAACACGAGTCAGAGATCACTCCATAGATTGAAGTCACAAATATTGCTCAATAAATGCCAATTAACACCTTAAGCGAGACCCCTCCAAATCAGTTGTCACCTTTGACACTATGCAGTGCTCACAGTGACAAAGTCCAGATATTTCCTAACATTTTCAATAGTTCCTAATGCCACCCGCTCACATTTATGACAATTATTATTTGATGAGCTCTCATTTCTATTCAGAGAGGCAAAGGGCAAGGTTGTGAGAATGGTTAAAACATAGAAGTGACAAAAAAATCTCCAAAAAACTCATTTACTTTCATCTGGTGCATGCTTTCCTTGAGGCCAGACAGAGAACCAGAGTTTAATGTAACAATACTGGACCTCAGACCTAGCAGGGTTTTCCTCAGTTAGCTTATGTGGGGAAAGTCTCTGTGAATGCATTTGTCCTGGATCATATAGTGCAGGAAATGCAGAAAACACCCTGAACTGACAGCACAGATGCACCTTGCAGATAAAGGTCAAATGGAACCCAGCACCCCATAAGTAGCCCCTGATATTCCAGATGAGGGACACTTTCATGGCCTTCAGGATGGAAGAGATAGGGGTTAGTGTACAACATCATGCTCAATTTTATTTGCCTGTTTTTGTGTCTTGTCACAGCTTGGAGTAGTGGGAAGCATTGTTTGTCCTTTGTTTGACAACAATTTATGTAAAGGTAGTTTCCCTTAATGTTTGTCCAGATCTTTATCTCAGCAGTGGGGAATCTAATTTATTGCAAAACAAAAAGAGAACACAGTAGAAGGTGATTGTAAAACCAAAATTACTGGCAGGGGACAGTATTGTACCTTAAAGTACTCAGACTTTTTAAGGTACAGAATTTCAGGCTGTGTCAGTGTCTTTCCAGTAAAACAAAACTGCATTATACTTCTTCTGTGAAATAAAAAAACCAAAACCCCAGCTTTCATGGACTACTGTCCTGACAGGATGAATCAGAGAACCCTTCAGGTGCACTTTGCACAGAGCACAAGCTCTCTGAATGAGCAAGGTAAAGTTAAATGGATCCAAAACCTGCACGGATACAGAAGTGACAATGCTGCAATAATGAAACTGCATCTCATAACATGTGAACTTTGCCCTTTTTAAATACCCACATCTCTTTGTTTTGATGACACAGGCTTTTAGGCTGCTCATGGCCATAAGGCACACGAAGAAGCTGCAGGAGTTGCAAGCACATCCTTGTGAGTGGCTGAAGGGAGACCTCTGCAGTGGTTTCAGTGACACCTTAGGACAGGAAAAACACCTCTCTGTTCAGTGCAGGGCAGCCACTGCACTGTGCCCAGAGTGTGAAACATCTGCCAAACAAACCAGGATGCTTCAGAAGGGCCAGGGTGCAAGTCCACACCTGAGTAAGCACCTTCAAATCCAGCAGGTACAAAACAGACCAAAGCCCTGCAATGGAGATTGGAGAGGTGGAGGTGCTCACCTGCAGTCAGTCACGGCATTTCCCCTTGGGAAGAAGTAGCTAAGAGATGGGAGAGTGTAGCTTTAGCTTTCCCAGCTGGGAACAAACACCCTTGCAGTGCAAAGACAAAGAGGTGAATTTTCTGGGTCCCCCTTTCTCCCATACTCAGGGGTATTTTTAAGAGTGTCCCAGTGAAGGTGGCTTGCCCTGTGCTGTTTCACAGAAGCAAATTGTGAGCATTTCTGTAATGATTTTTGGCATGGTTGTACTTTAGGAAGCTACAGCTATTTTGGGCATTTCTCCTCTCAGCTGAGGATTCATAGCTGATTGGAATAGCATGGATCAATTGGTATGAATTAATGCAATAGAGATAAGTGCTTATTAGGTATATTGGCAGATTCTCTGTGAGTAAGCTTAGGGTTCAGAGATCAGTTGTACAGACACAGGGTTTTACAAATGTTGGATTTTGTCAGTGAGGCTCTAACAAAACTCCCTGCAAAACATGCTTATAAAACCTTAAAAGCCATTGAGGCTATGTTGCTGATGGGGAGAATTTTTTAATGTGATATGATAAGCTTTGAGGAGAAGAGGGTAGGCTCACCTTTATTTTCTTTTTAAATTGAGGTTGACAAAAACCTTAATTTATTTTATAAATATGTATGTAATTGGTGGCATGGCAGACTGCCATGTGCTGTTTTACCTTGAGCACTGATAACAGAAAGGATGTTACACAGGAGATTAACATTATCTTTCCAGGAAAGAATAGTACCAAGTTGGTTTTTTGTGTTTAAAGTCTGTACTGATGGCAATATCTGTGGCAGGTGGTCTCTCATATAGCTCAGAATCTCACAGTTTTCATGTCATAGTGGCCAAAAAGTGTCCTGAATACTGCAGATCTCACACATAAGAAGGTTTGCTCCTTCTCTTTCTGGCAACAAAGCCATGCTTCATTAACTGTTTGATTTTTTTAGTTTTCTACTGTGGAGGAGGCTATGGGAAGGGGCTTGAACTGAGTAGCTGCTGATGTCTAAACATAAAGGTCTAACTGAGATAAATCACTGATACACACTTCTGGTTAGGGTAATTGAAAGGATGATTCAGGAGCTCCTGATCTTGGCTGCTGCAAGGTGAAAGTCTATTAGGTAGACTTCTGACTCACTCTATCCCAATATCATTCAGAATCTCTAATCTGAAAAAGCCTACTATTTAATAAGCCAAGTAATGACAATGCCACAGGGGCTTTGTGGTGTCTTGACTAAACACATTTACATTCAAGACAGTGGGACTGCAGCTACTTCTTCCATGTTTAACCAAACACCAAGAGACAAACTGATAACTGTGGATATCTCTCATCAAGAATTTTAGGCTTGATGAGAAGCTTGCTTCTGAAGTGAAGCTTTCCATTCCCACTTACCACACCTTGTCCTGCCTACTGGAGTGGTTTTGGATTGCACAAAGCAGGCACCTCTCATGTGAGTAAAACCCAAAGTGTCACTCCTGCACACTGCAGGAGCTATGGTATTCCATGGGAACATGGAATGATTTGCACATACCCCAAAGAGATATGAAACTTGCTGTAGATCTGCTCCTCCGTAAACTTGCTAATACAGACATAGTTTGTATGTCACCTCTGTGGCCCTGAAGCCAACTACATTCAAGTAGTTACAAATCTTTTTTCACATCCTGAGGTCTGGATCAGGCACCATATTCACAGCTTTCTATGAGTGAGCTCTTTGAGTGACTTTGGAATACATATAGTTGTTTAAGAAAGAGGGGACAGAATTGCTGAAGCCTGAAAGGCTTGATCCATCAATATTTGGAAAGCTTTTTTTACCTTAGGATCAGCTATCAGCTGAAATGGCTACCTGAGATCTGTTGAATGAGAACCCATAAATCACATAGAAGAAGGGAACTTTTTCCTGACAGCTGATCTGCTATGCTTTGGAGAACAGGTATGAGAAGGCCTCTAACATATATCTGCCAGTATAGCTTGTCAGTCCATCCTGAGATGCTTTTGGTGGAAAGTTTGCCATGCTAACTGCAATCAATTTAGACTGATACACAGCAAATTATTGTGTTTACCTGGCATTTTTGGCACAAAAATAAACTTTTTGTTAAGTGCATTCAGTATAATTGTATAATGGCATATAGCATGCAGTTGCAATAACTTATTGGAAGTAATCCTAGCTCTATTTTTTGTGGTTAAAAATAGATATAATGTTGTTAAAAGTCACCTGAAAGTTACTTTGTCTGTTGTGGATGTGTGATGAAAATCCTGAGAGCCCCAGAAATTGAATGTTGGCAGCTGCGAGATTTCATTTTACTCATTGATGTGTGATGCAAATGTGAGCCAAAGCAACTGACACAATATTGCTTGTATCTCACATGCCACTGCTGAAAAAAGTGACATAAAAATGAATCACCTCTGCCCTGACATTATTCATGTTGTCTATAATATCCATGAATATAAAAAATAAAATCAAAATACAGGGAATGTGAGACCAAGTGAAAAGGCAACATTTCCACTGCTCTGGAATGCTTGTTCTAATGCTGGTGTGCAAGAAACTCTTAATAAATGTGATGGGGATTACCTGAGCCCTCAGGGGACGTTTTATGAAGACTTTTCTTAAGCTGAACCCATGCTAATGTTCCATGTAATTTTCATCCATGTGTGTCTGGAATGAACTTCATTCCCCAGCAGGAGGGAGGAAATAAAGACTGCCCATGGACAGCTGAAGTTAAAATACTTCATATGGCCCAAGGTAATGTTCCATCCCATGTTTGGATAGGTGTGATTTAAAATACATGGTGAAGCCTGATAAAGGACAATTTTCAGAAGAGGGTCTTTTTTATGCCAGTGAAATATTTTAACTTTTCCGGGGGTGACTGATGACTTGTGCTGAGTTTCTTCTCCAACTCACCCTAGGCAGGAGTATGTGTTTTCCCAATTACAGTGGATGGGTAGAGCTGGACATCCCTAGGTCAAAGACACCCCTTTCAAACAGGCATTGCCATATGTTTTCCACAGTAAAGGAAAGGTGCACTGCAGAAATGATTAGGCTTGGGAAAAGGAAAAGCCTGTGGGGCAAGGAGTGTTCTGGCCACTCACCCAGCCCCAAACACATACACTGTCATTTATAACAGTGGAACTCCTCCTAAAGGAGACCTCCAAATATGAAAGGACTTGTCTGCCTTATTTTTCAGTAGAATTCTCAGCTGATCCATTCATATAGACACTACACTTTTGCTCAAGAGATTACTTCATGCCCAGAGGCACAAAGCTGCTCTGTGTGCCTCTCTGAGCTCTCAGACAAAATGTTCCTGAAATGCCACTTGTGCCATGGTTGCAAAGCTCGAGTCTTCCACAGCTGGCAGCAGCTCTGCCAGCTGTGGGTGGATGGGATAACAAAGAGACTTGCTTCTAAAGCTGGAAGCAAACTGCTCAATTACCCTTTCTTCTTTTGTCTTGTGGTTGGATACCCACTGGTTTGCTCAGCACTACTAGGAGCCTGGATGGTTTAAGCCTGTGGCATAGCTTTTCAAGCTTCGATAAGATCAATTTGGTGTGTCAAATCTCACCTTTGAGGGACTTTCCTCTGCCCTGGAGGATGCTGTTCTGTGTGCTGACATACTACATAAATATTGCTGTTCATTTCACTGCTGGTAGTTTTAATATGCATTTCTTTACTCCTGCAGTCAAACTTCACCACAATATAACTAGAAATGGTTGAAGTGCTCTATTTTGAAGAAACATTCATGCTTTAAACTGTGTAGCCTGTGTACAATAGAAGGCAAATCTGTAGGGTCACTGACACAACAGACCCATGTATCTGTTCTTCCATATTATTATAACTTTTTGAACAAGCTATCAGATTTTTTATTGTGAATTCTGGGTTTATGGCAGCTAGTCCAAGCACTATTAGTCATAGCATACAACCTAATTCACCCTCCCTCTACAAAACCCTACTGCATCTTTATTAATTTCAAGATTTGACTGCCTAATACTTTTCTGTTCTAAACTATCAGCATTTTCTTTGCAATAAATTGACAACTGTACGTTGGTAGCCATTCAAATAATACATCAGAGCCCTTAAGGGTCAGTTCCAACACTAAGTGAGCAACCTTGTCATACAGGAGCTCTTGGTGTAACTTGATCTTCCTGCTGTAATCCTGCACTGAGTACTGAAAAGCCTACTCAGGCATGCATTGTTAAGTCATTAAAGAAATATAATATTTTAAATAATATAAAATCCTATTTTAGAGCTCTGAATCTGGTATTTCTCTGCAAATAGTGTCGTACTGGATTTTTTTTGCTTTTAATGTTTAGGATGTTAATAACAAATTTTCTTCTCTTGTTAACTGTCATCAAATTGTAATGGGCTCAGGCTTTCTAAATGCTTAAGAGTAATGATAATTGTGGTGAATGCAGTCCATCTTCTTCATGTACGTTTTTAATGCCAATAGAATAGATTCCTTTATGATAACAGAAATTATTATAATGCTGGCTGAAAATGAATACATTTTGCTATAGTATATGTGCTAATACATTCCTAAAATTAAATTGCAACCATTTCAGTCTTTAAAAAACTTTTCAAAGATTGAAATATATTGGATAATACAGCATCTCTTATGCATTACAGCATACTAAAAATGCTCAAGCAGTCATACTGTTCAATAAACTGAATTTACTAGCCTCACAGAAAAGCACTACAGTGTTTAATAGAAAAGGTAACTTTTTTTTACATGCTTTTGTACCTTTCCATGTGATGCAGCAAAGAATGAATACTTGTGGGAGGATGGCTCATAGCTGCAGATAGGATAGAACAGTGCCTGGAGTCTAACTCAGCAAAGCATTTAAGCAGGTGCTTTTACCAGGGTGAGAGTCATCCCACTGAGCTTGAATGGGAGACACAGATGTCCTCATTTCCCTTTGACCTTCAGGAGACAGGGTGCACTGCTTCCTACACAGCAAAACATGGAGAATAAGATATTCTGTCACTGTGATGGGTTCAATGTGAAAAACTGGGATTTTGGAAGTAGTAGATTTTCTACTATCCCCTTGTGTGGCTTTAATTTCCAAGCTGTCTGAAGTTAGGCTGGTTTTCTTTCCTTGCATCATCAGAGGGAGCAATCCTGGCTCAGTAGGGCTGTTTGTGACCACAGAGATTCCTCTCCATGTGCATTGTACAAATGCAGAATAATTTAGGTTGGCCCAGTCCAATCTCTGGCTTCAAGCGGGGCCAGCTTCAGAGTCAGATCATATTGCTGAAGAATCAATACAAAATGCAAAATCAAGCTGACAGTGTTTTAAGTTTACAGTAGGCAGTGCAAAAGGAAGGCCACAGCTGGTGCTTCCCCTGTAGCCTCTATGGTTGTGGGCCTGGCTGTCCAAAAAGTGTGTTATGATGACGGCTGGCTATACAAATGTATATATTGAAGGTGAAGAATAGAGGAAAAGTCTAACCTTGCCTTTTTAGGTGTTCCTCTCTCTTCTCTCACTTTACAACTCTTCCCATATGTACAATAACAACAGCTTGGGTATCATCCTGCAGTGCCAAAGTGCCTGTCCTTCCTGGAGTTGGCTGCCTTTTGAGGCAGCTTCTCAGCCTCTTGAAGCCACACAAACTGTACAGTGGGGTGACACCAGGGGCCCTGTTGAACATCCAAGAGCAAGAACGTGTTGAAAATGTGGGAAATACTGCACATTGATCTTCTGAGAGGTAGTGCTCTCTAGTGAAAGGAGCATGGCCCCCTGCTTTTTTATGGGCCCAGTGCAGGAGGCAGGAGAAGAAGGAAATACATTTTATTCAGGAAAAGTGCTGGACAAGTCAATACAAGAAGTATTAATGCACAGGTGTTTTCTTTCTTCTAGGACTGACCCAGTGTAGAAGTTTGCCTTCACAAGCTTCTGCAGAGGCTGTATTGATTAACTTGCTGAAATGCAGGTTTAGCAATATTATAATGACAGAACATTGTTGTTTACTTATGGAAAAAAATTAACTCCTGCCACTCATGAAGAGCCACAGCCAGATGAGAGCAAAGGAAGGCTGGAAGCAACTGCCTTGCTCAGTGGGCAGACCTGGAGCAGGGGAAGGATTTTTGAAGCAGTCATCACAAAGGAAATTATGCTCTTTTGACTCACTAATTCCATGAATTATATTACTTTTTCTCTGGCTGACTTCCTGATCAGATCACTAATTGTGTTTAGCCTCAGGCTTGAAATTAAGTGCAGTTGCTTAAGTGCTTTTCTGAATTGCATCAGTAGAAGGGCTGATCCCAGGTCCATTGAAGTCAACAGAAAGGTCTCAATTCAGCCCTGATGCAGCTGAAGCAGAAATGATTAGTAGCCTTAATGGATGCTGCTACCTGAACACACAATGTTTTGGCTTGTGTCCTCAATTTTAATGCTGAAACTGTTATTCACTGTGGGGGAAAAGGTAAACCCAAGACTTCATCCTGTATTTTAGGCATTCAGCTTGTATTAGTTGCCGATAAAGATCATGCATTCTGATAGAAATTCTTCAGAATGGTTTTTTACAGATTTTTTTCTAAAGAACACAGATTACTATGTGCTTATCTGGCAGCATAGCTTGTGTGTAGAAGCCAAAAATAATTGTATTGACTCCTCCTGGCTCCCCTTTAGAAACAAAAACCAGCAGTCCATTGTCAGCTCTTTCTCAGAAGTCAGAGAAAAAAGTTTTCAAGATGAAGAATGTGGTATGCACCAGCACACTTCTGCTCACAGCTAACAAATACAGGATTCTTGCTTTTCAATTTTGGTTTCAGGAGCAACTGCTTTTAGAAGTGCCTTATTTAAATGGGCCTATTGTGGTAAATACAGCATAGATAGCAAGATATCATAATATTTTAATTTGTCCAACCCTGCAACAGGTAGTGTAGATAACAGTCTAGGATTATATATGAACCAAGCGTATCTCAGAGAAACTGCTGTGCCATAGTTTCGATTATTTTTAGAGTTAACACGTTTTTTTACTTTCTACTTCCAAGCTGGTACATTTGTGCTAAGTACTTTGAGAAAACAGAGGTCTCTATGAGAGCTTTCCTAAGATGCCAAATATTTGTAGTGTTCGTAAATATACTTACTGTATAAGTGTATATGTATGTGTTGAAGATTTGTGCGTGGGAATGGGAGATGGCTCTTAAATGGTTAGCCAGGGCACTGAGGTATGTCAGCAAGAAAGCCCATTTCTGATTTCCATACTGGCAAAGAAGGTCTGTCAATTAGCCAGTGCAATGGAGCCGTGCAAAAATACCCTTGCCAATGTAAGCTATTGCTAATTACTAAGCTGCTTTCAGAGGCAGGTTTTTAAACATTCAAAATCCATAGCAAATATGGTGTGCCTGCTCCTAGCCCTCTCCTTATCCTCCTTCCCTCCCTGCAAAGGGAGCTACTTTCATGTTTTATTTATTTGTAAAGAGCTTTGCAGTAATGGGTTCTTTAAGTCCCCTTGATGCTGACATCTTTGCATCATTTCAAAATAGCACAGAAAAATGATATTGTCCTCCTGGTGCTGGGGCTCAGCATGAAATTCCTGTCACAGTGTTTGTTGTTGCAGCATTTCTCTGAGCTTAGGGATATTAGCTGGCAGGAGATTTCCTCTCTCAACAGAATTTTAAATTTTGGTTCGATGCAGAGGTATGCAGATAAGGAGCCCCTCTGGAGTCTGCATGGGAAGGAGGGCCCAGCTCAAATTCTAGTCTACCTCAGGTGCTGTCACTACAAACTTCTCAATAACCATTCCCTTGTTGGGAGAAAAGGGAATGGGAAGGAGGAGGAAAGCACACTGGCTTTCTAAAAAAGTTACTTCTCCTTCCACCAAAGCGTCTCTTCTGGATGTCTGATGGTTTGTAAGAACTGATGTGTCTGTTTGGTGTCTTCTCTATTCCTGTCAGTAATAGCTTCCCATTGTTATGCTGACTGGAGTTGGTGTGGAATTAGCACAGGCAGTGCCAGGGAACAGGGAGTTCCCTACACCTGCTTTCCAGCTGTCACATTTTGGTCCTCTATGGCAGGCAGCAGGGGTAGAGATTCTTATTTACTTTTATTACATGGAAGCTTTGCTCCATCACATCAGGCTGCCCATCAAGGCTAAGTAAGGAAAAGTATTTCTTATTCTTCTCCATTGAAGGAGTAGCTTTGATTTTGCAGCCAGGCCTTCAGTCTAGGTTTCTTTTATGGAGTCTATATATTTTCAGTCATCCTCAGAGACCTCCCTCAGTTACACTGGTGTAGCACCTCTGCATCTGATGCAGGTTCTGGTGATTTACCCACCATGAGAGAGGTGTGTGTCCCGGGCTCTCCTTTCTCTCTGCTGCTTTCCAAACAATGAGCCAAACAAATGCTTCAAAGCAGAAGCAGTAGCCATTTGTTCATCAAGTGTGCCTATCAGTTTCTTGAAACAATGCCCATGGTTGTTGTTATTTCTTCTTTCTTTTTTTTTCCCTTCTCTGAACAGCCCCAGATCTTCCCATACCAATAAATGTGAGTTATACATCTATCTAGGACTGGGAGAATATCAAAAGTACCTAACTCCTTATTTGTTGTATCTGGCTCTGTTCCAGGCAGCTGATTAATTTTGATGATTCAGAATCTTTGGCAATAGAACACTAAAAATATGAAAAAATATACAATAAAATATATTGAAAGCAACTTGAAATGTCAGGTAGAATTCAGTGCAAATAATGTACCCATCAAGGGAGATTAATGGCATTTCTACACAACACTTCACTTCTTCTGCATTCTAGATGGGAAAATAACCTGTTATTCTCACAATTAATCATGGCTATAGATGTGGGTATTCTTTGCATTTGACAACCTCTGCTCTCATATGTTTTCTACCACATGTGTGCTTCTCTTCCCTTTTAATTATTTCTTTGTATCATTCAAACTGTCCTTTGACTTCTCCTGCTTGCTAGCAACTCTCATTTGCAGGTGGCCCTTCCCTTCCTTCAATCCTTTATTTTGTGATGTGGAACATGCTTATTTCTGAAAGGATTTCTTTTTTCAAAAGGATTATTTGTTTTGGCTAGTTTGGGAAAGAAATTGTGCTTTCCCCTTAGAGCTCAGGTTTTTCAACTGACCTTTATGTGAGGGTGACCTTTCCTGAAAGAAGAGGAACCAAAATTACTCCTCCCTGGTATGATGAGGATGTCAGGCATGGGTGGTGGTGTCAGGTCTTCACTTGGTCTATAAGACTATCTAAATCAGATGAAAAGCAGGAGATTATCTCTTCCCCAGATTATGGGTTTTGGTAAAGAAACTTCTCATGCTATTCTTGGATTCTTCTTGCAGCTGGTGAAAGTGGCCAAGCAGACCTGAGGACCAACAGACCAGTGTTGCTGCAACGAGTTTCACAATGGAGACCCTTGAAAAACCACAGCAGTGTTGACAACAAGGGATTTAGCCAGAAAATACTTGAATAATTTTCTGTTCTTTTCCCTTGGAGATGTAGAAAAAGGATCATGGAAGTGCTTCAGGGCTTGCCATAATGTAAATGTAATTACCCTCAACATAAGGTAAGATTATGTCTGAAATGACTGTCATGTAGATACCAGTATTAATTTGGTTTTATTGGGGAAATGTAGGTCATCAGTGAGAACTGAGTTCAAAACCGAAAAGCAGGACTGTCAGGTCAGGGACAAAACGATTTTGCCCTTTGTTTTATTGGCTGCTAGTTCAGCAACACTGTCAGGCTTGTACATGGCTGGGGCAAGAACAGAGAGCAGGAGGCATCCTGCAGGGTCACCTGGTGTCACACCTGGTATCACACCTGCCTGCCACGACATCCTGCTCTTTGCCTTCAGGGAGAGCATCTCGTGTCTGGACTCACCCCCCTCTCACCAGCACTCTTAAGGGAAGTAGCGAGTCCCAAAGGAGAGCTCCTTATTGCTCATACTCCACTTTGCAGTGAAATAGGTTCCTCCCATTCAGCTAAGGTCCTGCTTTTAGCATTAGCAGAAACCTGACCTCCTTTTGCATTGTTTCCTTACTGTCTTGTGCCTCTCATTTGCCTCCCTTTGCTTTCCCATATTTTCCCTTCCCTCACCTTAAAAATGTACTATTTGCTGATTTCCTTATCCCTTTCCTTTGCTATGATGTAACAATATGTATTTGTTGGTCAGTGTCCTTTGCTTTTACGTTACTTTGACTTGCTTTGGGGTTTTGTTTGTCTTAGCACTTCTATGCTCCTTTTTTGATACCTCCTTTTAATTTTTCCTTCTGTTCTCAGCAAGTCACACTATTCTGTTGACATACTTTTTCTTTATTCTCTCCTTTTAGTCTCCCCAGATCCCTTCATTCTCTCACCTATAACACTTTTACTTCTAGTTTCCTTTACTGGAAACTTCACTTGAATATTCCAGTGCTTCCTTTAAAGAGTTCATTTCCAGGAGAATTTGAGGATGCTGTCAAGTCTCATGATTTACTGCAGGTCTGAATATTTTCAAAGAGCAGTATTTCTGGATTGTAGCCAAAGCACCAAACCCTTCATTCCATTACGTAGCCTGGCTAGATGAGGAGATGAGTGTGAGAACCAGCTCCATGTCTGAGGCATGAAGCTTGAGCTTGGATCTCCAGAAGCCTCTGGAGAGGGTTTGTAGCTCAAACCCAGCCAGAGAGATACACTGAAATTTGGTAGTGTGGGAAGACATCAGCAGCTGGTTCCTCAATGTCCCAGCGTGGAGTGCCAGGGGCCAGCGGCGGTGCTGCTGTGCCAGATCTGTGCGGGTGCGCTGCCTTTGCTCGGCTCCCAGCGGCGGGGCAGGCACATTCCAGCAATGCAGCACCTCCGGCACGCCTGCTCTGCAGAGGGGCTCGAATCAGGGCAGTCCTGCTCCCTGGGGAGCCGCAGCTCCGAGGATGAGGAGGGAGCCGCTTTCTGTTCCGTGCCGCTGTGAGCAGCCTGTCAGCGCTGCTCTCGGGCGGTCCCGCTTGGAGGGTCAGGAGCAGCTTGTCCAGCTGCCAGCGCCTTGCCAGCAGGTTCTGCAGCTGCCTGCGGGGAGCCTGAGATGAGGAGAGCAGAGCCGAGCGCTGCCATCCGCCGCGGTGCTCATTAAACACCCGCCTGGCCGTGCGGGGAGGGCGGCGGGGGAGCCCGGCCCGCTCCCTCCGGGATGCTGGGGAGCAAGGGCGGGCAGCCAGGACAGCCTCCTGCTGCTGGGTGCTCCTGGACCACTGGGGAAGGGTGGGGATAGAGGGGGCAGGACGAGGGCTGCGGTGATCGCTCAGGAATGGCTGGCGGCTAGTAGGCTTGTGCCGGTGTGTGTTAGCCCGGGGCGAGCTCCCGCGCTGCTGGCACTGGGCAGCCCCTCCTGAGCCACAGCAGCGCTGCCCTCTTTCATCTCTGCTCGGCTTCTGCCGAGCCTTTAACTGAGCGGGGGCTGGGACCGCGAGTAGCAGCTGGGTGAGGACAGAGGCACTTCCCCAGCGCGGACCTTTATTTATTCCCTTTCGGCTGCTTTCCCATCTCCTTCTACCACCAAGGCTGTCCCCACCCCGAAGGAACCTGCGTTCCCTCCGGGGGCTGCCCCTCTCCTTTCCTTCTCCTCCTGCCACACACCGATGGGAGGACTAGGAGTGCTCAGAGCCCAGGGCAAAGGTCTCCTCAGACTCTATTAATAAGAAATATGTGAGAAAATTCTTCTTTGGATGCTTCCCTCCCCACTGCCCTCAGCAGGCACGTGGGTGCTCTCCCTCCCTGCCTCTGAAGCCCTCTGAGCACCATCTCCTGCACTTCCTCTTTCCCCAGGCTCCAAATTTCTTTCTTTCAGGCCCACTCACTAAATCTCTTTCCTTCAACTATGCTTCTTTCAGAAATCCTTCTGATGGCTCGTTCTCATTATCTTCATGAGCAATTAGAGTGACTCCGTCAATGTAATTTCTATGTTCTTTCTCCTTGTCTTTGAGCAGCGTGAGTTATACCCCTGCTCTGTGACTGCAGCAAGCCCCAGCTTTTCAAAAGATGGGGAAATATTCAAAGGTGCCCAAAAACTTCCATCCTTCCAGCTTTGAGACTATTTAATTTTTTAGTGGAGATTATTAAGGCTGGCTGCAAAAGAGGGTAAAGAAATCAGTTAAAAAAATAAAACAAAAACTGAGGGCTATTGTTTCCTCTTCTAGAAGGAAAGCAAACAGGGCCACTGAAACCAGAGACATTTGAATTTTCAGTTGGTACATAGACTTTGCTGGATGCCTCCATCTACCCCTGCTGAAGGAAGGATTGTTTGCCTGAAAGCTTCATCTCCAGCAGAGCTCTGCTTAACTGAGGTACCAAAACTACCTGTGATGCTGGTGTGCATTGAACAAATGTTTAAAATAGGGTAATGCTGGCTCTGCTGATACTGAAATTCTGGCTAGGCTTCTTTTCAATGAGGCTGAAAAGGATGCCACCTTGCACAAAATGCATAAACATATATTTGTATGCAGAGTCTTGGATAGTTCTGAGATGATATTTGAATTTAAACATTCATTAAAACTGAAATAGCTTCAAGTCAGTGGGTGAGCTGGGAGAGACAGACAGATAATGCTACTGTGAATGGGGCCATATAGTGATGCTTTGTTCCCAGCAGATTGTGCAGATTCCAGTAATGTTTTGTCTTTATGTGTTTCTCACCTTCTGTCTTACCTCTTTAACTTCCTGAAGGAGCAGGGAAAATAATTCAAGGTTGTGCTGGCTTTTAAGTTGTTGTAAATAGCCAGGAGAGGCAGAGTTTCAGAGTAGTAAAGTCGATTTCTTGCCACTCTTAGAGCTATTGACACAGGCTCTCAGGAGGCTGGTGCACACAGCACCAGGGGTCCCAGGCCCTGCTGTCCTGACCCCTCCTTTCTGTTTGGAATTTGAAGATCCTGGGGGTTCAAAAGGATTGCCCTTGCCACCCCAAGGCAATCTGGCTCCATTCAAACCCCACAGCAGCAGGAGCCTGCTCAGCTTTCCATAAGGATTCACTGTTTCATCGTTTGCCATCTTCTTGCAGTTTAATAATAGGCATCTGGTACCTGTCACTGTCAGCTCCCAGGTGCTATATTTAGACAGATCAGTATGGTGATCCCAGTGTTCGTGTCAGTGGGCCACCCTAGAAATAGCACTGAAATAACACACTAAATACAGCAGCACTTAGGGGAACAAAAATAGAGAATTTTGTTCCGTTACGTACAACAAAGAAATTAGAACCTCTCTCATTCAATGTTTTAATACAGAATTGAATTTATTCTGTACCACCCTCACCTCATTTTTCAGTCTCTCTTTTTTTTTTTTTCCCCCATAGATATTACCTGTGGAAAATCTTGTAGGTGGAATGGTAAAACGGAAGCTCCAATATTTGAAACTGAAACAATAATTTTGCATCTGAAAAGAGATAAAAATAGCTTTCTGGAAGGGTGTGGCAACCACAGTATTCAGATATTCCTATTAAATGAAGAAATGTGGAATAACTTTTAGAAGAAATGAAAACATATTCTTTGCAGATTCTTAAACCTACCAAAGTCCATTTTTTCCCCCTAGAAAACAAGTAGAATACAGTGTTTTAGTTGATATTTCATTTATATTTCTGACATTTTTGTACAGCCAGGAATGGAAAAGTAATTAATTAAAAATCAAGAGTATCTGGATGACTGGAAGCTGTGGAAAACTGCATCCAAAAAAACCCACAAATCACAAAATATGCAGTCATTACTGAGTTAGGTAGAAAACCCCAAAACCTTGAAACCCAAAACCCAATGAAAGTTGTTTAAAGTGTCAGTGTTTTGGTAAAAAATCTTTTTGATGAACTCTTAAAAATATTTTCAGCAAATTGGCAATGTGAAAAATGTCTCATTTGTCACACAGGATTGTAAAAATATCAAAAGATTTCTTTCCAGTGTTCAGTTTTTCTCATTTTTAAAAGGGAAATTGCATTTCAAAGCTGAAAGCTATTCCAGACTCAAGACTGAAATGTTTTATGAAAATGTCATTGCTTTTAAACATTTTTAATGAAAATTTTGCAAAGTTCATGGCTTCACAGAATGTTTTGCTGCAATCAGTTCCTCGTTTTCTAGGAAAGCAAGTTAATTGTGAAAAGCTTTTGGAGGAAGGTGCAACAGAGCAGCTTCCCACTCAAAATCTTCCATAACCCAAGATGACAGTCAGTAGTTTTGTGGTAATTTTCAACAGCAGTTCCTCATATTTGCATGCTTAATGAGCTTCTTTCTTAACTTCAGAGGTTTTGTTTCCACTGTGGATTGTGGGTAAACTGCAAGAATAACCTCAGATCCCAGTTTTCTTCTTGGATACAACAGACTTTTGGGTTTCCAGGGTATGTGGTGTTGTGTTTCTCTTTCATTGTCTTAGCAAAGGAGAGTGAGCATCTCTTGCTCCCCAGGTGGAAAGGGCAGGCACCTTCCTCTGCTGTTGAATCTGCAAGGAATTGGGTAGTGGTCTGTGGGTTTTTTTATACTGCTGATATTTGTAGTTCATGAAAAAGGAAGGGAAGGAAGGGGAAGAAGGGGAGGGAGAGAGGAAGGAAGGAGGGAAGGAGGGAAGGAGGGAAGGAAGGAAGGAAGGAAGGAAGGAAGGAAGGAAGGAAGGAAGGAAGGAAGGAAGGAA
>PYHW01010413.1:961069-976297 GCA_013186435.1 Turdus rufiventris | reverse complement strand
AAGGAAGGAAGGAAGGAAGGAAGGAAGGAAGGAAGGAAGGAAGGAAGGAAGGAAGGAAGGAAGGAAGGAAGGAAGGAAATCTCCCATGAGTTTCACAAGGAAAATCCAATGTCCTCACCTGCTGAATCTCTTAACCTCTCCCAATGGAGCAGCCTCCATGTAACCATGACAGCATGTAGAATAAACCATGGTTTTCTCCTTTTGCTCCACTCCCTTAAAAAGAGGCTCTTCCCTGTTTGGCTGTGTTGGTGTCTCAAGCCAAGCCCCTGCTGGGAGCTTGAGGACAGCATTTCTAGCAGCTGTGACCCTGTGTTCCTTCTGGCCACCCCATATCTACCAATGAAGACCTCCTTTAGTCCCAATCCTGGTGCCTCCAGGCCCTGGGAGATGAGGACAGCAGCTTCCAGCCTCTGCCAGAGAGACAAGGTCATGGGTAATGGAGTGTGTGTGAGGCTAATGTGACCTCAGAGCACTTTAAAGGGCTGTGTTCTTTCCTTCTACACCAAAGGAAGAGCTATTGCAGGCAATTTGGCAGGAACTAGCCAGCAATTAATTGAGCAACAATTTCAACCATTGCAAGGCCCTATTGTGAGGGTATTGATGGCAAAGTGACTGATGTCTCCCAGGCTGCAGGTAAATGTGATTTCTGGTGCTGGAGTCAAGCTGACCAAGGGGAGTCAGTAATGACAGACTTCTGCTAAAGAAACAGGCTCTTGTAAGAATGAGTAACTGCAATATACTATATTATATGTAATGTTACACATATCTGTATATTTCCTGATTTTCAATATGAAACAGTCTTGTTCAAGCCTAGACAAACAGAAACTATCTGGCTGTGGATTTTGGCAGCTAACGCTGTTAAGGCAGGCTAGGTTGAAAAAGTTTGACTCTTCCCCCTTTTGTGCCTGGGTTGATGTATCTGGAAGTGGATATTCATGTGGGTGGTGTGAGGAACAGTGCTTTTAGGGAGGACCAAGGAGAGGAGAATCCCCTTTTTTGCTGTGCTGGGCATCTCTGTGCCTCAGGGCTCCTTTGTAGTCCTCCTTCTGAAGTGGGGCTGGTTCCTCCATGGCCACTTTTAGGGATAAAGCCCCCCAAACATGGAAAAGCAGGCTGCAGTGTTTGAGAAGGCTGCCAGGGTACACTGCTGAGCCTGTCTTCCGTGATGGCGTGGGATTTGTTCAGCTGTCAGTGTTTGTGCCTCTCCAGTCATGCTGCAAGCCTGGGCAGGGGAAACAGTCACACAGAAGCAAACGATGAACATTATTCATTATCCTGATTTTGCTGGGAGGGCTCAGCAGTTCAAGAGCTCTGAGGGAGTAACTGAAGCACTAAAAACAAAGAGCTGACTTGTTACGGCGCTTGAGAGACGAATAAAAAAATAAATGGGAGAAGGGAGTTCAGATGTGTGGGAGAATGCTGGTGGCTGAAATTTCAGCCTGCTTGAGAAATTGTCTCTCTTCTTGTATTACTGTCTCAGCTGGAGTTTTTGTGGGGCTGCTGTAGCTAAATTTCAAGCTGGATGAAGTTGACAGAAGCACAAAAGGGAGTGTTCCTTGCTCCTGCCCCAACAAAAGAGGGGAGGGAATGTGGGAGGTGTTGCTCTCACAATACTTGGTTTCCTGCTGCTTCCAGATACATCTTTACTCCTCGATGGTCCTTCTCTCAGGAAGGGTAGAATCTGCTCAGTGTAGCCACCTAAACTCTGGGATTCACCTCAGTTTTCTATTCACCAAATCTAGGTACACAGATTTTGAACCCACTTGTTCTCCAGACCTTTCTCTGGTGATGAGACTTCACAAGGCACTGTAGTGCACAGTGCTTTGCTTAATTTTCGCACTGGTGGAAGACATGAAGTGCTAAGTTATTAATGTTTCAAATGAGATATAAGTCCTAAATCCTTGTTAATCCTTATATCCATAGCACAAAACCATACAAAGGGTAAGATGTGCAGAGCCTTGGCTCATAACGAAGATGCAATTATGGAACCAACTGCAGGACTGGGCAGTGATGGGGAAAACTCAGATGTTTAATTTGGTGTGGAAAAAGCAAGGTTCACAACTTGTATTTTCTATCTCCTAATTTTATAAGCCTGACAAATAAATCAGGATACTGATAGAATGAATAACTTCTGGTTTTAGCCAGAATAAATTGTCTCTGTTAGTATATCCCTCTCATTTCCTGTCCTTATGGGTTTCAAGTGAGATAAAAAAGAATTTTAAAGTAAGTTGGAAAAATCATAGCAGCAAGGTGAGGAAATTATATGATAACTTCTGGCTTCATCAAACAGCCAGCTCTAGGTGCATCTGGGCTATGGTTATAATCTAATTCCCATAGCCCTTTTTCCTTGCATACAGTTTTTCCATATTGCAAAATACTTCTGTAAGGCAAATGGATGTACTGGAATGGGTGGAGAAAATTAGGCAGAGCCAAAAAGCAAAGCTTGATATATTCAAACCATCTTTCATGATTTTAGAAGCCTTTCCCTCTACCTTCCCTTGGTATTACTGATGGATGCAGCCTATCTGGAAAATGGACATGCATACACTGCTATATAGAAGTGGGTTTTGACTGAATCCTAAAAGATTTTAACTCATCCATCAATTGATTATTTTGTCATTGCTACATAAGGCTGTTCAGCATAGAGCATCTATTACTGAGTCTCTGATTGAAACATTGCCCTTGTTGTGCAGAAGTATTTAACTTTGTCTCTTCAAAATGAAATGCGAAATGTTTCTTATCTTGCAAAAAGACAGATTTATTCTCAGCCTTTTGATAAACAGGTATGTGAACATGAAAACATTTCTTTCAGTGGGTACCTGTACAGGTGACAAGTTTTCACCATCGAGGCTTAACTTTCAGTCCTAGTGAAAATAACACATCGCGAGTAACACAAAGATTGGAATGCATGCGTCCTTCCCCCAGAAACTTGCACGCTTGGCAGACAGATGGAATATGGTTTGGAATTAGCTGGTCGGGTTTTTACTCGAAGGAAGGGGTGGCGAACACGACGGCGTGGAGCGCTGGTGGTGTTATTATTTTTTCCCTCAAAGGGTGGGCTAGGCTGGGATCTGGGGTGTTTTTTCGGGAGCGCAGGCGGGCTGGCCCCGCCGCCGCCGCTGGGTGCCAGTGCAGCCCCGACAGAGGCAGCGCGGCCGCCTCGCCCCGAGCGCTCTGCCTCTTCCCGCCGCTCCTCCTCACCCTTCCTGCCCCTTCCCGCCGCTCACCCGCACCCTTCCTGCCCCTTCCCGCCGCTCCTCCTCACCCTTTCTGCCCCTTCCCGCCGCTCCCCTGCACCCTTCCTGCCCATTTTAACCAGCAGAGTCCCAGCAGGGCCGTGCTCCTGCGGGACTCAGCGGAGCGGCTCCCCCTGCTCCCATCGGGCTTAGTTTTCCCACCCTTGCAGAGCAGGGTCAGTGCTGATCGCTGGCCGAACAAGGGAAGGACGATGTTCCTGCTCCTTGCCTCCCTGTGCAGCTCGCCTCAGGTGTCCCTCACTGTGAGACTCTTGGGGCTGGAAACATCAGAGGCTGGGAATGAGGTTTATCTAGTCATCACTCGGTTGATTGACTAGAAAAAGATTTAAGCTTTTCCGAGTAACCTGGTGCTGTGGGAGCCGGCTACTACCCTTTGGTAGTGCTAAGAATTTGTGGCTTATTTAGTGCAACACCTTTGGTTTCAGCAGAGGGAGGAAAGAGCATCACTTCTTTCTGATAACCAGCTCTCTTTGTTGCTTCAAGTTGGAAACTTAAGAAATCAATTATACAATTGATTTCCAAAAGGCAAAATTAGGCCGGGAAGCTGTAGACAAGGATTCTTAGAGAGTGTGCAAATGCAGGAGTGGTAATGTATTACCTTTACAGCACTTTTAAACCAGCAGCTTCCCAGCTACTGCAGCAGTGTTCTAGAGGCAGAAAAGTATTGTCTGCACCTCCAAAATAAAAGGAAATGAGCTATGCAAATTGACTTTCTTTGGTAGCACAGGGAATCCATAGCAGAATAGGAAAAAAGAAGGTAGAACTCCCAAATCCTACATGCCACCACTGGCTGCGTAGATAAATGCATGAATACAACTATTAGGAGAGCTATGTCAAGATATGTAGCCAAAAGTCTAATGCTAGGTGATCTTTTGAAAGTTACTGCTTCTAGCTAGTGCTATGATACCCTGAAGGTAAAGGGACCATGAAGCTGCTGTTCAAAAGCACTTCTACAGTCAGGGAAAGTTCTCCTCCATCAGCAGGTTTATTTATTTTAGTCAAATTTTATAGCTTGAAAAGAGCATAGTGCCTAATGCCAAATTGTGTTTCTTTTGCAGATTAAAAATCTGGAGCCTGCCATCTCTGAAATGGCCATAAACATCTATTAATAATCTTAAGGATCACAGATGGGCATCAAGAGGAGCCTAGGCTTTAAAAAGAAGCCTGTCATTGGGGCATAATTTCTCCAGGAGCTGTCAGCAGCACTGTCCCTTTTGAATGGTTCCTGTTCACAAAAGTAACAAACTCATAATTTTGTATTCCCAGAGAGCCAAAAGGAGGCAGTCCATCCCAAACTGCCTTCAAAAGCAAAGATCCAGAAGCTGCACCTCTGTGAGAGCTTAAGGAAGATGTGAGGGAGGAAGCAGAGAGCTGTAAATGATGGATACCAGTCAGGTGTGGCTTTAAAAAATGCCAGCAGGAATGCCTCTTGGCAGTGCCTGCATAACAGAAGCTGCTGAGATTGGGCACATCTGACAATGTGACATTGTCACCTCTGTCTCATGGATATCCTGTGCTCAAAGATGAAGGTAAGAAGTGGAAGAGGAAAGGGTATATGACCAAAAATGAAGCTAAGGTACAGCTCCCCACATGGGTGTCCTTTACATGAGGCCACAGTGCTGACCGAGTCTGTTGAGCCTTGAGTTTCATCCCTCTCTGGAACGAACAAACAAAATTCACTCATCTTGGTCTGTGACATACTTTCTGTTTTTCTTGCTTCTCCTCAAAGTAAAAGCCTTCATGCAGAAAACAATGCTCTTTCTGCCTCTGTTTTTGCTTTTCAGCTCCCCCTTTTCTTGCTCCAGCGTGTCGCCAAGAATATCCTTTTCCAGGAAAAAACACATCTACTCGGTATTTAAAGCATCACATTTCTTCCAGTTAGAAATGAAATAATGCTAATTCTATTTTCTTGCCTAATTCTATTTCCTTTCTAGGCCGTGCCAATTATGAAGACATTCCTGCTTAATACAGATGTTCTTCTCCCTTTATCATCCAGATCCATTTAGCAATCGAGCGTCTGTGACATCATTCATCACCAGTGACTGCATTACAGATGCAGCCAGCACCAGGCAGCCTTTAAATTGGGTGGTGGTAGTGGCAGGTGCCTGCTAACAGAGCAGAAAGTGGAGGCTGGCTTGCAAACAACCTGGAAGCTGCTAATCTGTGACACTGAAGGTAAAAACTGTGGGGTACCTGAAATGTAATACCCAGGCCAAGTTTGCCTAAGCAAGATCAAGGGTATGGTGGAAGGTGACCTTGGTTGTCCCAGTTCTTGAAAAGGTAGTTGTGTGCCATCCATCAACTTGCTGCCCACACAGGCCATCTCTCCTGTCAGGTTTGTGACACTGGGAGGAAAGCCCCTGGAAATTCAAGTACCCTGGGGGATGGGGGAGCTTGCAGCACCAAGCTCTGGAGGTGAATAACACGTGGCTGCTTGTCTTTGGCAGCTCAGCTGGGAAGCAAGAAGGAAGGATGGGAGAGAGAGACCTCTATGAGGCTGAATGGCATTTCCATCTTCAACTGTCAAATGTGAATGTACATTAGAAATATCAAACACTATTCCCAGTAATGAATATGCTTTTCACTTGTGCATCACAGCCTACAAATGCCTGAACATTTCCATCCCCTCTTCCACTCTTGTTTTTTGGTTTACTTGGATTTCTTGTTTTTAAATTCCAAATGCTGTATTGTAGATGTGCCTAAGTAGTTGCAATGAAAGAAAATGATGCTGCCAAATTAAAAGAGGAAGAAGAGAGTATCCCACACAGTGTACATCAGTGTAGCCATAACATTGGTTTATATTTGCAGGTCATCATGATCTGAGATGGCAGTGACCACTTCACACAAAACCTCCCCAAGTGCTTGTTTGTTTGGAGGGGTCTGGAAGCATGGTGGGTGCTGAACCAGTGTAATGAGGTGGTGTTTGCAGCAGCACCAGGTTACTTGCTAAAGTGTGTGCAAATGTATGTGCACACTGTGACTGTGACCTGAATGAGCTGGCTGCATGCTTGACTGCCAGGATGCCTCAGACAGCTGCCTGTGAGGTGGCCTCAGGACGACAATGGCAACAGAGGAGCACCAGCCCCTGTGTCTCTCTGAAGGAAATGGACTCACCTACTATCTCAATCCTCTCAGTTTCTCTCCTTGTCCTCTTTTCCCCTGGCAGAGGTCAGCTAATTACAGCCTCAGTGGCTGTTTCAGTGGCTGTTTCAAAGCCCTTGGATGAGGTGAGCCCATGCAGCTGTCTCTCCACAGATGAGCTGGGCTTTGCTGCCCACCTTTGGGGGAGCAGCTTTCCCCGCCACCAGTGTGACTGCCCCTTGCCCTGCAGAGGAGAAGGTGGCAGCTCTGGGTGTAACTGCTGGGCCAGGTGCTCTTGCTGGAGGACAGGGACCATGAAAGCTGTGGGAGACAGGGCTGTTGCACTCACAGGGGCTCCTGCCCTTATGGGAAGTCTCCCTAGCCATCTGGGATTGCCTTACCCTTTTATTTTGGTCAGGGTAAACAAGGAACAAAAGGACAAGAGGCCTCTATGAACACGAATGTCTGTTGCTACCCTGTCTTTCAGCTGGTACATTTTAAGGAGTTTGTCTTTCTGTGTCTTAGGACTACTCCAGTGACAGAAAATGAGCTGAGCATCCCAGTGTATTCTTCTGTTCCTTCACTGTGTCCTTCAAAAAAAAAAAAAAAAAGTTGGTGGTTGAAACTTCTTTTTTTAAGATCATTCTTTGGCCTCTGAGAATCTGAGAATTTTGGTGAAACTTGGGTCATGTTTCTTCAGATTTGTCAGGAACTAGAGATGTATTTGTCTCTTTATTGTTAACCGAGTCTGCACCTTCAGCTTGTAACAATGTGGTCCAAACTACTCGGAATAATGTTGTGTCCTGCTGTTGATGAGAATGGCATGGCTGTGGCTATGGAGTCACTGTGTTTTTTTCTCAAAGGATCTCAGCTAGTGAGCGAATTGAAATTTCTTGGGCTTGTCAGAGACGCATGAATCTGGTAGTTTTCATAAGGCCAGACTTACTTATCATCAGTATTTCACACATGGTGTGACCTATGTTGCATTTTTTCAGTCTGGGTAGAAGAAGCAGAGCTGGGAATGAGACACCAGTTTGCCTCTGCTGTGGCACTGCTGTGAAAGGGTACATGGGGCACTCCATGATGGTGCCTGCTCCCAGTCACACATTTTGGCTTGAGGGATAGACATGTCTGCACAAAGATAGGGACTTTTCTCCATTGTTTGTAGTGGAGTAAACTCAGCACCTACTAAAGTCAATGCTTTTGCATCAGTGTAAAAGTGAAAAAAATACCTCCCCCTGAAAAAAACCCAACAAAATACAAACCCAAACCTGAATCAAAAAACAACCTCTCCCAGCAAAAAAACACCACAAAATTGCAAAGAAAAAGGAGCCAATGGGTCTGGATTTACTTTTTCTGAAAGATAAAATTCTAATTTTTAATTTTTTAAAATTGTGATATTCCTGTTCATGATCTTTCAATGCCTTTTATCAAAGCTTAGAATTAAAATAATTTTTTTTTAAAATTACATTTTTTAGTAAAACATCCTGCAGGGTGTGCAGGAAGGGAATGGCTGAACACTTTTCTTTGCTGGTGACTGTTTTGAGTCATGTGGTGGTTTGGTCCTTATTTGCTGCACCAGAACATGCTTGCTTCTTAAAATATGCAGTGAGACAGACAACCAGTCAGAATGAGGACATTAGTGCTGAGTCAGTTTTCCAATAGAGATGTGAAGGTATTAGCTGTATCTGTGGATATGAAAAAACACATTATCACCTAGTGCCTCTTAAAACTTGCCAATTTATTTATATTCTTCACGGGTTGGATGTCTATTGCCAGAATTTATGGCAAACACTTGAGATAAAGGTAGTTGTAGGTTTGACAACAAAAGTGATAAAGAAGCTGTGGAGGGCAATGAAAATTGATGGGGAGAGAGAGTGATGAACAGCCAAAGGGCCATTACGGTCAAGTGATGGGGTAGAAGGTGAAAACCAAAGAGAAATGGGCTGTTTGCAGTAATTTGGATATCTTCAAACCACCTTGTTCAGCTGCCTGTGAACATCAACTTACTTTATTTAGTGTTGCACTTGTTGGTAATGTCCCTGCAGTGGAGTGAGAAACCTGAATTGTCCATACTCATGCCTTTTTGTTTGTCAGCTGCAATTTGTGTATTTTTTCTCACTTTTTCCCAAGACTAAGAGAAAAATACTCCCAATACAAACAAAGGAGGGATGTAACTTCTAGGACAAAGACCTAAAAATTGCTATCTTTTAACAAAAATGTACTCTTTCTTTAATGCACTTTCATATATTCAAAAATGGTCTTGTTTTCATGGACAAAAGAGGGAAAGGGTGGTTTTGGAGGTATGTTGTTGGATGGAGGTGGGTTTTCCCTGGGAGCCAAGCTCCAGGGAGGACTTGCAAGTCTATTATTTTAACACTACAAGGGTGCACGTGAATCGGTTTCTCATGCAGTTTATAAAAAATGCAGTAAACATTATGACCCCTTTACCTACATCATGCTTTTACTTACTTTACATTATGCCTCTGATGATAATGCAGTTACTTGTGGAGGCAGCTGGTCCTTGTCAGGCATAATGTAATCAAAATCCAACTGCTAATAAAAATGAAAGAAAAGGGTAAGAGAGGAAAATTTAGCAGCCTCTCATATCACTAGTGAAGTTTTGATGACTTAAAATGTCAAGAAGAGTGGATGCAGCATTTAGGGTGAGTTTTTTTAAAAGCTTTTTTCCATCTCTGAAGTTTCTGTGACCCTAATACTTCTGCCTAATGCTGGTAGCTGGAACAAAAATATGAACTGTGTTCCCTTTTCTTTACCAGATTTATGTATGGAGAGAAAGGGAAAGTACAAGATTCTGGAAAGCAAACCAGAGAAACCTCAGAACAGGGAAAACTTCTGACTGAAGAAATGCTAATAATTTTGGGAAATTCTGCTAGCTGAAATTCTGTTCTGCCCAAAGCTCTGGGTAATGCCACAGTGAAAGTCTCCCTTAAGCTCATTTCACATTTTTTTTTTTTTTGATTTAAAAATTGCCAGGGAGGTAGAAGGTGGACAGATGTGCTCTGTCAGATGTAGCAGGAGTGGGTATGAAACTTCTGTGAGTGCTCCTTGTCTGCTTCAGCATAAAGTCAGCCAGCAAATTGAAATCTTCTCCAACAAGGATTTAAATTAAATTGACTGCCTTTGCATTGGGTCAAAGCAAGAGCATTCATATAATCAATTAATGTGGCTCAGCTTTGCGGATGGCAATCTCCAGTTGAGACAATAATGAACAGATGGGGTTTGTAGCTTATTAAATTGCTACCTCCATGGCATCTGTGCCATGGACTAAAAAGCAGGTAGGGTCATGTTTTGCATAAATGTATTGCATGACCTTGGGGGAGTCTTTCAATTGCTTTCTGCCTTGGTTTCCCTTCTTCCAGAAAGGCTTTAAAGCATGAACTCTTCAGTGCCTACTTAGGAAGATGATTCTCTCCCAGTGGCTAAGACCTACATTTGGAGTTGCTGACAGTAAAAAAATATTGGTTGAGCTATTTTAATAATGCTGATGTAGACCCCTAGTTTAGATGCAGCTACATGGGCAAAAATAAAGCATGGCTTTCTGCTGGATAAATACATTCTCTTTGTGAAGTGGTTGTGGTTTTTTCCCCTCTGGAAACGGGGGAGTGGCAATGCCTTAATGATGTGCCAGAAGTGGATGTCAGCACGCTCTGCCTCAAGCTCGGAAATGACCAGAAGGGACGTGGATGGATGAGTGCCTTGCTAAACCTGAGGCATAGATATTGCCAAGAGGAAGGGTGTATTAGCTGAAGTTCAGCTCTGTGGCCCCTCAGCTTATAGATGGGCTGGCAGAATAAGCCCCTGTCTTTGCCTCGTGCTGTGGGAAGATGTATCATGGGTCTCAGCAAGAAGGGTTTGCTCATATAATCACACTTGAAAGCCCTCTTCTAGCACAAAGCAGGCCTGAGCAGTTCTCTAACCCTGGCTGCAGTACGTTCCCAATCCCACTTGTCTCTTTTAGCTGCAATACTGTAATTGCTGCTATTAATAATAAACTGACAGGCTGTCTTTAAATAACCGTAAGGCTGACAGACTAGTGTCGGTTGGATGCTCCAAAGTTTGACTAACAGTAGGGAGAAATGGAGCAGCTCCATTCTCAACTCTTCATGCAGTTAAAGAAAGGCTGGCACTGGGAAGGGACGGTGGAGGGCTGACACGTGGCACTGGGACGCCTCAGGGACTTTCTGCACAGCAGTTGCTCTGTGACTTGCCTAGTTTCTCTGGGAAAAGACATATTTTCATCCTGACAAGTGAAATTTCTGAGCTTTGCTAGAAGTTCTCTTGTCTTTTAGCAGGTGTAAATTTAGGGTCTTATGTAAATATGTGTGCAGCCAGTGGCCAGCAGAACCAGAGTGGAAGAAGAAGCCAAATTCCAAGCTGCCCCTCCATTTGCCCTCCTTGGGTGAGCTGGGCTGGTGCTCCAGTGATGAGGCTGACTGCCTGCAGAGACATGCAGCCAGGTCAAAGAGATGCTGTAATCCTGCAAGCTGTCTCTGGGAATCTGGAGTTCAGCCCAGACCTCTCAGCACCTGTTACCAGCATGGTTTGTTTGTGTTGGTTTTACCTGTTCTGTCCATAAAGGAAGCATCTTGAAAAGGGACTGAGGCAGAAGGATGGGACCATAGGATCACTGAAGACAGTATTTAGGGCAGACACCAGCAGAGGCAGAGTGAAGGGGTGCCTGGGGAAGATCATGGAACCTGTGTTTTGACACTCCACAGGTCTCTGTGACAGGCAAAACCCACCCACTCAAGACAGTTACTATGAGGGGAGGGTATCCAAATCTGACACGTTTCCAAGGCTGGGACCTAATGTCTGCTTTCAGAGCCTCAGTGGGGGATGGAGTACTTCTGCAAACTGGGTTTTGTAAGAGAGGATCTGGCAGCATCAGCATGCGGATGGGCTGCTCTGATATTCAGTGAGCTCCCTGTCAAATGAGAGGGGATGAACAAGATAATGAGCCAAGGAGAGAGAAGCCTGGCATGTGTAAAAGCCGTAAAAGAGCTTGGGTATTATCTGTGTATTTTAACCCCTGAATTATTTTTTGGATGATCTAGCATGCTTATATGAGGACAAAATGGGTTTCTGGCCAGCATGGACATTTAAAGTCATTTTTGAATCTCTTTCAAAGCTTCATTAATATCTGCAATTATGGGCAGCTACAGTGCACTTGACCCAGCGTGCTAGTGTCACCAGGCTAAGCTGAATGAATCAAAAAACTTTTTATCACAGTCTCTGACCCTGCTTTGGCTACAGACACAGGGGGTGAGTAGTAAAATCTTTTACCTGCACCAGGTGACCAAGTCCATGCATCTATGTAGTATGTGTTCCCCTTAAAAACATTTTTCTTTGCTTATAAATGTCTTTAATACTTAAATGAGGTTATGGAATTTCTGTTGTATTTAAACTATTACATAAAATGATAGTCTCCAGTGATGAGAACAATTAAGCATGCAGGATGTAATGAAACTTGATAGAGATTCAGCTGCTGTCCCCCCATTAGTGTGCACAGCTGTGCATGTGTGTCAGCATTTGCAGGTTAAAGAAGCAATTAATCTGAGCAGGGTGAATGTGAAACTCTTATTTGAGCACACAGACAGATTGTGAACCTCAGTCCCTGACTATTTTATTAAGGTCACAACTCAAATTGCAACCAGCTAAGTCTGTTCTTCTCAAATCTCACAATTCTAATCAAACGTGAGGAGTGATACTGGTGAATGGTGGCATAAATCCACATTGCCAGCAATTTATGCACGTAGTGTTAACTGACATGGTGATTCATATCTGCTATGATTAAGAGCTGAATGGCTTTGTAGGTCTTGATAAAATTTCTGTGGGGTTGGATTACTAAAACAACAAAATGTCAAGGAGTAACATTTGATATTTTTGCTCATGAACAGGCTTTGTGTGCTTGGGCGAGCTCACAAGGGCTCTGAAGCATTTGGCACAAACAGCACTAGTACCTACAGCAGTTGGTGTCCCTTGCACTTTGTCAGGCTGTGAGATTTGCAGGGTGTGCTTGCAGGCTCCGTGCCTCCTGCTGGGCAAACAGGAGCTGCAAGTGCCTTTGAACATCCTTGTGCTCTGCGTGAGGTGAGAAGGAAGAGAGACAGGGAGTTGTCTATTTAATTTCATTTTTAAAATCATACATTAAAGAAGGTGCTATTGATAATCTGCTGAATGTACTGACACTCGGAAAGAATGGAGAAAGTAGGTTAATAAATCACCCAATATCCACTTTAGTCTGCATTTCAATTTTCATCTCTCAGAAACACAAATTGCAGCTGTTCTTTAAGTTGTCTGATCTATCCTCTCAATAAGCCAATTTTGTTTTTAATTTCCTCTGATGAGACTCAGAAGATGCTGGATAAAATATGAGGTGAGTTCTTTTATTTATTTATTTTTGAGACAGCCTTCTGTGTTTAACACGTCATGGTTTCTTTCTTTGCTGCTAAAGAAAGTGCTCACCTCTTGAAGCATTCTTGATGGAAGAGTTGTCAATGAGAAGTGTAAAGCTCTAGCAGGAGTACAGAAAATATAATCAGTAAAATGGGTGATCGAAGCAGGTGCAAGGCTTGAAATTAGTCAAAACATTTTGAAAGGGAAAGAAATAGCAAAAAGACCTGAGCTGCAAAGGTTTCAGTGGTGTATTTCTTTCTCCCAGCTAAGCTGCAGTTAGAGAAGTTCCAGGTCTAATTCCCAATGCGCTCCATAATAATAAAGGTATTTTATTAAAATATTAGCAGCTGGGAAGGAACTTTGCAAAATGCTGTAAGAAAAACTCTTCTGCATAAATACGATTATATGGAAGTTTTCAATATGGTAATTTAGTTGGGGATTTTTAAATTTTTTTTTTCAGTTGCTATGGGACTTTAAAGCCAGGGATGTAAACAGAGAAATCTAATTTTTGGAACCAGCTGCTGTATTACACATCATCAGCCATTGCTCTCATACAAAACTGTCCTGTCTGCAGTAATGACAAGGAACTGGAAAAGCAAAATTAAAATCTCGTTACATGACAAAAAGGGACATTAATTATGTATTAATTAATAGCACACTACAGAAACCAAGGAAGAATCAAAGCAATCTGATATCAGCCTATATTATTCCCCCTTTTTTGTGCAGAACTTAGTGTATGGTATAGAGCATTAAAGTTATTATAGAGGTTAGTAACAGAACTGAATTCACAGAAAGCCTGCATTTGACTTTTTTTCAGTTTGTTAATTATCTGTACCAACAGTTCTTTCTATAAACGTGTTTACTTGAAACTATCTGAGCAGGATTTGAGGATGCATTTCTGTTAATGGGTTGTCCTGGAACTATTTGTCTAGTCTCTTCCCTGCCCAGGCACCTTCCTGCTTTGGACTGGTGCCAGTTTAGAGACTTGCTGCTGTTTTTCATCTCAGAGGGGAGGTTTGACATTTCCTTTAAGAGCAAGTGTTGTCTAAAATGACCACTCAGGCTTCTTTCTGGACAAAACTCCCAAGTCATTTTTGGACAAATCTCCTTTTGCATTGAAAGAATGTTGAAAGAGCTGAGTCTGACAGTGTAGAAAGCCTTTTGTGTGGTCAAACAGAGCCTAAATTCTGTCTGTGCCATGTGTCTTGTCCTCTCCAACCTATGGATGGTGGGAAAGTCAGTGCCAGAGCCCAGAAGCAACTGTTGCTCTATTTTTATGTGCTCTTTGCCAGTTCTTGCTACGTTCCCCTTTTATTCTTCTTTTCATATACAGGGCAGTGAGACCAAAATTTTCAAATTCATTTTCAGAGAAGATGAGAGTGACCAATCTTCTTGTGCCCAGATTGAAACATAAAATTTGCTGCTTTGACTAGCACAAATTGTAGAGCAGAAGGTGAAAAGGAGGAGAAAAAGATAAAGGAGGTGAGGAAATGGAAACAAGCAAAGAGGACAGAGAAAGAGTGTGAAGAGAAAAGGGGAATGAGGAAATAAAGTCAACTGTGCAGAGCAGATGAATGCCCTAGCAGGAGAATTAGTGAAGAAAATGAGTCTGTTGTGATTTTTTTGTTACTACTACTGGGAAGGCTCCAGAAACCACCTAACTGGATGGATGCTGTAAAAGAAGCTATTTCTTGAAGGGAAATATGCGCTACTTGTTTTAGCATACTCTCATGGAGAGCTACAGATAACCACTGGAAATAAGGTAATGCTTTTCTAGCTGCTGGTGGTACCTAATCATCCTTTCTCATCAGCCTTGTATCTTTTTTAAACAGATTTACCCTCTGAAGTGCCTGGAGTGAGGTAATTTAAATTTCCAGTCAAAGTGGTAATTAAATTTCCAGGTAATTAAATTTCCAGGCAAAGTGAAGGCTGCAAGGAAAAGGAGAAATGTGAGATACTTACCTCCTTGCAATCAATGGGATTGCCTGTTTTCCCAGAAGGAGCCAGGTGTGGCACATTTACCCTAAACCAGGCTTGCCAGGCTGGCAACTTGACTACAGGACTACCCACAGCTGTACTGACCTGTGTCTACTTTGCCATGAAGTTGTCAGTGTTATGCGTGACAGAAATTCGCACAAAGCTCTTGAGTAAGCCTGGTTAGCTTAGGTACAGTAATTTCACGACTATAAGGCGCACCCTTTTGACTAAAACTTTCCCCCAAACCCGGAAGTGCGCCTTATTGTCCGGTGCGCCTTATCTGACGGTCAAAGTTCGGAAAATTTGCCTACCCGGAAGTGAGAGCTGTGAGCCTCGGGGGAGCCGGCAGGGCCATGGCTGCCAGGTGGAGGGGGGGCGGAGCCCCGGCAGGCATGTTCCAATCATGTGGAGGGGGAGAGGAGTCCCGGCAGGCATGTTCCAATCCCGTGGAGGGGGAGAGGAGTCCCGGCAGGCTTGCCCTGGCCCCGTGGAG
>PYHW01010413.1:917031-959979 GCA_013186435.1 Turdus rufiventris | reverse complement strand
TGATCTACAATGTTGCAAATTTTGCTGACTCCCGGGGGGTGCGCCTTATAGTCAGGTGCGCCTTATGGTCGTGAAATTACTGTAATCTGATTTCATGGTCAGGTTTTCCAGCCAATCTTCCAGAGCTTAGGGTTTGATTCTGAGATTGTTTCACTGTAATAGGGAGCGACCTGGGAGGAAGTTGTGGGGAGGTAAAGCTTCAGCTGCAGAATTGATGATGTTTGACACTATAACTCTGTGCTCAATTGAGCCATATTCTATTGATAGCAAAAAGCATAAATATATTTAAATGCAGCCATGGCAGTTTTGAGGCCCCAGTGGCCATGGGGCCAGGCATTTTAGGTTGCATTTAATCAGACAAGAATATGGACTTTTCACACATTGACAACTGTTCATTGGCAGCAAAAGCCAGAAGGGATAAAGAGGCAGAACATGTCAGCAAGGTGTCTGGTTAACCATAATAGAGTATGGGGGGGTTTCATGAGGGTGGGAAAAAATGAAGCTCAGTGCCCCAAAAGTTGGAACAACTGCTGCAGAAAGTTTTGTAACAAGTACCACAGGAGGCAGGGCATTGTGTCTTGCCATTTCTTTCCTCGCTTCCCTACTGGGAGTGCCAATTAGATCCAGCTCTGATGGTGGCTTTTTGACACTTTTGCTCATGGGGAAATGGACTCACACTAGTATTTCATTGCATTTAGGCTTTTAAAGAACATCAGAGAGAAATGACTTTGAGCTGCTCTGTCTGAACTGGATGTTAGCCAAGACTCCACACAGAAATGGAGAGAAGGTCTTGGTTTGACATGACTGTTCCCTAGTGTGGCACAAGCTTTCTGCAAATGTACTGGGTACTCTCAGTTATCTGTATCCAGTAGGAGTGTGTGTACCTCAGATTATTTTAGATGTTGTCTCTGCATTATTAGCATTCACAGGCAAAACCTATTAGAGGGGAAAAGGAAAATCAGAGGGGGAAGGGATTTGAGATTTTATGTGAAAAGAGTGTTGCATCCAAATCTCCCTGAAAATTAATTCAGTTCATCTGAATGCCCTTTGAAGCTTGTGAATTTGACCTCTGGCCCTCACCAAAATAATGCTGCAAATGAGACTTTAGGCCAATTGTCTTTTCCAGACATCAGCTGAGGCTTTACTTCACTGTCATTAACCTATTTGTATTTTCTATGTCTGTGTGTTTGTGTTTTACATTTTCTGTGCTTTCTGAATGTTGTAATTGCTGAGATATATGATAGATAACCTCAGGATGGGATGTTCTTCATAGAAGTATAGAATGGTTTGGGAAAGGGACCTTAAAGATCACCTGGCTCCTTCCCCCTGCCCTGGGCAAGGACACCTTTCTCTAGACCAAGTAACTCGAAGTCCCATCCAACCTGGCCTTGAACTCAGGGGTGTTTGTCTTTAAGACATCCCCCCAGAGTTTTCTGGTTATGTAGCTATTTTTCTTGCATAATTTAAATCTGTTTCTTGTTTGATCTCTTGTCGACATGGGGAACTACTGTTCCCTTTCTTTTTTACCTTCGTGAACTCAAGGCTGCTTTTACTTCTCCTTCCTCTACCATAAGTGTTTCCTTTCTCAGGGGAAACAGCTGGTGACCTGCAGCGGAGGATATTTTTGAGGCCACCTGTGGTGCTCCTATGTTGTGCCCAGTTGGTGTCTATTTGCCTTCAAACCAATGCTTTCCAGCAGTACAGACTGCTTTTCAGCAGTGTGACAGAAATTGAAGAAATTGTGTACCTTTCTATAATGTTCACCTTTCTTGTGCCAGCCAGACACCATGGGCTTGTGCTGTCCTTGTGTACTCCATGTCCTCGTGCTGTCCCCATGTACCCTGTGCCAAAATGCCACCCAGCAGCCCCTGCCCAGCTGATGTGCTCCTGCCTGCATCTCATACTTCGTGTGTTTGGCCCAACTGTATCCTTCACCCTGTTGGAGCATTTCTCAGCATTTCTCCCATTTGCCAGGACAAATCTGGGCTTTTCTCTGCCACACTGCTGCCCTGCTTGGGGGATGGTGTATGGTGACCATGCACCAAGGCCAGCTCTGCTTTGGGACAACAGGGAGACAGGGCTGAATTTTTCCAGCTGATATACATGTGTGTATGTACACACTGGCCTGGTCTCACAAATCCTGCATTTATATGCAGACTCACTTCTGCCAAGCTAAGAGTCTCTTCTATTCACAGTTTTAGGATATGTGTGTGTGAATTTCCCTCATTGCTTGGCTTTCCCCTATTGACTGAGGAAAGTATATTAGTGATTTATTTATTTATTTTAAAATTTATTTTTAAATTCTAGTCTTTTTTGAGCTTTCCTTTCCAAAAATTTCCAGCAGATATAATGGATCAGGCATAACAAGTGCTGCCAAGAGCAGGAGAGAGAAGAGTTGATGGTATGTGTATGAAGAGAAAGGACTTAGATGCAGCTGTCTGTGTGCTATTACCAGGGGTTTGGGGACACAATAAACAATACTGCTATTTGCTTGGCTTATAAACACACACAGCTTAAATTTAAATTTCTCACCCTGTTACATAATTTTTAAGTTGTGCAGCTGTAGCAAACGAGCTAAAATGTTGCCCATAGCAAAAGGCATGCAGCTCCAGCCTTGGCTGAAGGAGGGAGAGCTGTCCTTGGCAGTGCTTGTTTACACCAGTGCCTCCACCCACAGTGTGTGCTGATATGCACCAAATAAAAAAGATAAAAATCTGTTCATGGTTTTATATGGTATCCTCCTGACTAGCTTTGAGTCCTCCAGCAGCCATGGAACCTGAGCAGCCAATGGAACATATCTGTGTCAGCTGCAAGCATGAACAGAAATGGGGGGCAAGCAGGAGCAGATGTTCAGCCCTCACTGCTTTCTGTCATCCTCTAGTGGGAAAGACACAAGGTTTGCCCATGGGTTTGCCACGGCTATGGAGACGTTGCACTCCATGCCTGTCAAATAAATCTGTGTCCTCTCTGGAACTGCTCATTTGGAGGTGTCTGTGTGTTCTTGATGAGCAGGACTCCATGCCCAGTTATGTGCCATCCAAATCTTCCCACACTATGGTTCTGGATCTGGGTTGGATTTCAGGTCTGGTCTGAGAAATAACATGAAATTGCTAAGGATGATTCATCCATAGGGAAATTCTTTGGGCTTCTTGATGTCTTTAGAGCAGCCAAGTCTGAAAATTAGACATGAACTTTCCTAAAGCTTATTTTGGCTCTCATGAGGGCTGCAATAGAATGACAAGCAGCATGCTGCTTTCTTTATTGTTTCAGTTCAAGGACTATCTACAAAGAGTCACAGTCTTGTGCTTAGCATTACACAAAATTATTCATTTCCTAGCTATACAGAAAAGTGATTGAATTGCAGATGATTAACATATGTTATGTTTTCTCTTCTATTGCCTTCCTATCTTCGTGGTGCACCTTCATAAATGGCATCAGAGCGCTTTGCTTCCAAGGAGCTGTCTCCCTCAGAAACCTATTATCAAGGCTATTTCAGAAAATTTCCTCTTCCTTGGTACATCTGGTAGACTGGCTCCAGAGTCCAAACACATAATTGCTGCATCAACCTGACCCATGCCAGTCAATGTCTTCCAGCTCCTAGCTGTGCTCAAAGACAGTTTTTTAAAGGCCTCTCCAGGGTAAATGCAGGCACTTTTATTCTGGGCAGTTTTGCTAGGACAAAGAGCCCTTAACAGCTTTCCTTCAGAGATACTTTAGTTCTTTATATACAAATCTGGCTGCCACACTTGATCAGGATCAGCAGTATGGAGATTTTATCAGCCTGTGTCTGGAACACAGGTGCTATTGATTACCACACACCTGAGATTAGTCTGGGTACACCAAATTCTTCTCTGCCTTGGTTCTGGCTTGTTTTAGAGACAAGTACGCTGGTGTTTTGTTCTGAGACTGAGGCAAAGACTAATTCAAGGTCTTCAGCTCTGCTGAATTTTAGGAATTTTCTGTTGTTGTGCAATGTTAATTGCCTAATCATCGGAACAGCAAATGTCATCTCATATAAAAGAGTAGATGATAGGGACAGTGTGATCATTTTTGTCTGATTTATTGCATCACACAGGCCAGAGGAATTTTTATATGAACTGGGACAAGACTTCAAAGGAGACAAAAAATCTGATCTTGATTTAATCACCATATACAGAGAATCAGCCAGAATACTTGGTAAATTTTCCAGTAGCTAATTGATGCCATTGTTAAACAACTAATTGCACTGCACTTCATTCCTCTTCTGTCCCCTTTCAAATTGGGTCATTTTGCCTTGTTACACTGTTGTTTGATGAATTGACAGTTAAATAATGTTGTGCTCCATGTCTTGGTCCCCAAAAATTGTGATGAAACTTCTCCCTTAACTTTCTTCTTGGTAAACTAACCAGTAGATTCCCAAAGTCTCTAAGGGACATTATTTGGGGTTTCTGTAATTATTACATCTCTTTTTCTCAAATATTCATAGATATTAATCCAGTTCTGGGCTCTCTAGCACAAGAGAGCGGTGGAGCTACTGGCAAGTGCAGGCAAGAGCTGTAAAAATAAATAAGCTGCTGGAGCACCTTCCCTATGAGGAAAGGCTGAGAAAGCTGGGACTGTTCAGCTCAGAGAGAGAAGGTTCAAGGGCAAACTTATTAATCTGTACAAATACCTGAAGGGAGTGTGCAAAAAAGGCAAGCTAGGCTCTTTTCCGTGGTGCCCATTGACAGAAGAGTCGATGGGCACAACCAGAAATGCAGCAGGTTCCCCTCTGAATGTCAGTAAACACATTTTTCCTGTGAAGGTGACCAAGCCGTGCCACAGGTTGCCCAGAGGCGTGTTGGAATCTTCTTCCTTGGGGATATTCAGAACCTACCTGAACATGGTCCTGAGCTGTAGGTGGCCCTATTTGAGTGGGGCAGGGAGCAGACCAGATGGGCTCCAGAGGTCTCTTTGATAATTAACCGTCTATTACTCAGTAATTCAGAGTCTTTCTTACATGGCAGACAGCAAGATTTAGCACAGCATTCTGGAGAAGGAGGATCAGAATAAATACCACCTATAGCAGATATAGGAAATGAAGGCAAAGAGAGGTGAGTTGAGCCACAGAGGAAGGCAGTGTCAGAGCCAGGGTGTGACCTGCTTCACTAATCCTTGCTCTGGCCACCTTGCAAATGCACAGGTCATGTTTCTTCTAAAAAAATAAGACCCACCACTTTCAAGGATTTAGCTAGAGCATTTCCAAGTGTTTTATCTATTTATTTCCAAGTAGATGGAAATCTTAAGCAAAGAAAGATGACATGACTTACATGATGTCATCTAGCAGTCCAAACACACACCTGGCTACACACCTTGGCTTTTTAGAAAAGCAGAAGCAAAGATCCATCAATCCTCTCCTGCTATCATGGAGGAGCAGGCTTACTGCATAGCAAACTCCATTTGCAGAAATGCTTTTGAGCTGGGTTAAAACTGAGTTGGATGTGGAAAATGTCCTCCCAACTCAAAGAACAGTGGTGGAAAATAAAAAAAAAAAGAACCTTAAAGGGATTCAGGGTTTACATTTAACTGAGATCCTTTTCCATGCCTGTCAATTTATGGTGCTGCAGGTTACTTTTTAGCTAGGTCAGTGGTTTGTGGGTATCCAGTCAGATGAGTGGCAAAATTTTGCTCTGAATGCAATGCTTCAACAAAGCTCCATAGATTTATTGTGATATAAACCTCTTGGAAATTGTGCTTTCTTGGCAGACCTAACAGAGGTTATGAACAGTACTTCTGAAATCAGCATTTAAATAACATTTCAAAACCACTAGAAACCTCATTATCCTGAATATATCGTTTTAGTGGTCATACAAGTAGTGAAAACACAGTGAAACAAATGTGCAGCTTGTAACCAGGGAAAAAAAACAGTACTGCCTAAATACTTTGTTGATAAACATTCAATTAGTCACTAGGTACCTTTATAGATCAGTACATTCCCTGAAACTTGGTAAGGTAAGAATAATCCAGAGGTAAATATCCATCCTATTTTATGGGAATTTCTTTCTGAACTTGCTACAGGTCATGATAAATACAGATTTTAACAATACAAGTGATGTCGTGCTTTTACCCAGGTTTATCTAGGTAAGTATATCTAAATCTGTGGTCATCATTAAACAGAATTACATTTTCCATTTTAATTCTGGAAGTGTAATTCTCAGTCCCTACAGGAGTGCATGTCCTCATGTACACGTGCATATCTTGCTTTCCTAAATTCCCCCTGACCATAGCTATACCAATCTACTGGAAACCAGTTCTTTTAATGTGTGCTTTTAAATTACTGCTGTCTCCCTATTCTTCATGAAGAAAAGCAAAGCGTAAGAGGCTGTAATCTGGCCTCAGGCATGGTAGGGACCTGTAGCCTCTCTTCCTCGTAAGCCCTGTCCATCCTGGTGAGTGATCATCCTGAACTCCATGGTAGGGATGTGGCCATGTCCCTGGGGAGCCCCAACATCTTCCCGTCTCCTCCCTGTGATGGCATTGTACCAGTGCATCTGCCACCTCTGTCCTGGAAGCACAGGAGCACACAGGGCCTGGTGGAACTAATGATGCTATTTGAAGGTGTGCACCCCCACATCTGCCAGCTGCAGATGCTTGTTGAGTAACATTGTGCAGGTGGCAACGTTGGCAGGGTGGAAAGCTCGCCTCTGCATTGCCAGTGATTAGAGAAATATGGTCATTTAAACAAGAGAAAATGTGGAGCTAAGGTAGGAAGGGAGCTGGGAATTGTACTGAGGTTGCTGAAGCACAGGTACAATTTCTATTCTCCCAGTGTGCCTTGTGTAGATGCCAAAGGGCTGGCAGGGGTGATGGGTTTTGCAGTGCTCTTGGTCAGTGAAGTACTTCACCACTGAAAAATCACTCCCAGTGAGGCAGGGCTCCTCCCCCTAGGAAGCCATGCCTGCCCTGGGAGGTCATACAGCCTGGGCTTTGGAGCACTGTCTCCCATTTGTCCTCCTCACTTCTTTGAAAAGACATTTCCATATTTTGTAATTGACATTTTCTGTGCCATTTTCTTATTTCTCGGGGTCAGATAGGGACCCCTAGCCTATCCTTTTCACCTACCCCAGTGACTTTGTGGCACCAGGGTAAAGAGCTTCTGTGAGAAGTCATTCTTTAGTCAGTGAACTCCCATACACTTCACAGACTTGGCAAAAATGTTTAGATCTTATTTGTTCCAGTTTTTATTTTTTTACCCTCACTCCTAAGTGTTTTATTAATTCTTTCTTTTGCCTGTCTCCTTTGCCAGCAGTTTCTCTAGGCTGCATTTTTGTTGTTTTTTCTTTTTTTTCCTCCTTCAGTGTAAAGCAGCATGATTCATTGTATTTCCTTCTTAGTCATCTCTCCTGGTTCCTCACCCCATGTTCTCCACAGATCAGACCCATTGGTGATTAGATGCTCAGCAGAAGTGATTTTGCAGCCTTTGACACCTTGCATCCCCTGCTGCCTGGATTTCAAAGAGGTAATCAGTCCCAGGGACCTGCCACTGACCCTTTGCTCAAGCTTTTGTCATTCACCTTTTACTGTCTCTTTTCTTAAAGAGCTTGAAGTATCTTGATTCTTCTTCGAGGGAAAAAAGGACACATGCACTGAACCCATAATGGTTTTACCACGCTTTCACAGTACTTTCACCTGAAATGGTATCAGATAGTGCCTCTCTATCACATTTCTAATACCTTTTGAAATTAAATCTTCAGCTCCTATTCAGAGACCCCCGCTTTTGTACCCTCAAAGCCAAGGGACAGTCAGTGAGCTGGAGGGGTGAGTCAGTTCAGTTCTATCCCTTTTAACCCCTTGTGCACTGGCAGCAGCGAGTGCAGGGCACCTCTGCTGGACAATCTGACTCCTTTGGAAATCTCAGCAGGATATCCCAAGGACGTGGGTACAGACAGTGAGGCTGTTCCCAGTGTTAGCTGTAATCAACTGAACACAAAAACATCTGAGTGCTCAGTCAAGCTCTGACTTGGACATTAGCAGGAAAGCTTTTTTTTCCTGGGTCTTACTGTTTGGTTTCTTGAACTGAAATGTCTGACCATAACCAAGTCTTGGAGTCAATCTAGCAGCTTTTGTTGTCTAACAGATCACATCTAGTGCCATGAAGAATGGAAGATATTTCTACATATTTTGCACATTATTTTTGAATTGTTATGAGCATTAATAAAGCAGCTAAGAGTAAGGAAACATATTAGTGCTATTTAGATTATTTAAGTGGCCATGATTTCTCCAGAGATTTAAAATTCTGCATCAAAAATCCTAAAGGCTACATTAAATCAATTGCAAACACAGAGAAAATTGACTTTTAAAAGTATGAAACCAAAAAGTCCTATAACTCATCCCAAAGCCCCTTGATAAGTCTTTGATGAATACATCAGAAAAAAAAAAAAAAAGGAGCTGGAAATTTATTTCCAAAAGCATTATGTGCTTATTTTAATTTTATTTTTTCTTCAATAAATGATAAATTTGAAATATTTCCTTTGGGTTTCACTGTAAATAGATGAAGTAATAATGTTGTATTTATTTTTTATTATTAAACATCTCAGAGAAAATCAACTTCTGGATTACCTCAAGTAACACAAGTAGCAACAGACTTCCAGATGAACAAGCCTATGCGGAACATGTTAAATGTTAAGCAAAACTTGTGTGCTGAGTCTTACAAAAAGTGCAAGGAAAGGAAATTCTGCAGCTTGGGTTCCAACATGCATGTTTACTTTTTAAATCTAAACGTGGCCAGAATATTTTTAATGAATGTAGGCTTGTTTGGGTTTTTTTCCCTTTCTTCTCCCTTCTTCTTCAAAATGCTTCCTAATTTGTAGTATTTGTGCTTTCACTATTTTTAATTATGCTGGGAATGATTTGTTTAAAAGACTGAAGATGTTGGATTTGCTGTAAATCAAACACTGTTGTGTTTTTCTGCCTGGTCACCTGGGTTGTAGTGCTATTCTTGTTCTTTAGTTGGATGAAAAAAATTATGAACTGGTGACTAGCTAGCTGTAAGCTTCAGATAAATTATTGTGTTTGAGGTATAAATATACATAGATCAGAAGAATCTGTGTATGAGGCAGCTGCACAAGTGCTGCAGTCTTTGTCTGCTGAATAAAATGGGAGTCGGAATCTAATGCATTTATATAGATGTGATTTTATGTTAAGAGTCCTTTACCTGCATTGAGAGTTTCTTGCAAAGGGCTTCTTGGCCTCTTGGTTATCTAATGGTTTCATCAGATGTATATGTAGAGAGTTTTATACAGTTTGCAGTGCTAGGTAATGATATCCCTAGTAATTAACCATATGCCTCCTTAACCACATGCTCTTTTTATTGGGGGTTTTGTTTGTTTGTTTTGTTGTTGTGAGCTTTTTGTCAGTTGTTTGTTTTCTATAAAGGGGCTTTTCCTTACTCTAGAATTCTCAGCAATACAACCTGGGCTTCCTTTGTTCTCCATTTCTGAGAATTTCTCCGTCTGGGAATGCCACTCCAAAGGCAAAGCAGCATTGTCGCCCTGCCTCGAAGGGAGCCAAGGGATGGAGTGGCATTCCCAGACAGAGTGGCATTCCTGGATGGAGTGGCATTCCCGTGGCCTTATCTCTCCTGGCTATGAATGGCTGGAATGTCGATTAGTCTAGCTACTGTAATGTTGTCCCCAGCCTCGGAAGAAACACTGCCATGAAATCTCTCTTATGCAGTATCTTGGCTTCATGAGTCCTTGGGGAAAAATCAAATGGATTTTGTTCAAGTCTAATAGTGGACAAGAAGGGCTGGTAATCTTAACTCAGTTCAGATATCACAGAGGTGTATGCCTGCACCTTCTGTAAATCAGGCAGTATTTTTTCTGGGATTTCTGCTGTAAGAAACCCCCTGTTACTGCAAGAGTACAGGGAAGCTTATGGGCGAGTGTCTCCACACAGGCATAGCTGTGCTCAGAGCTTCTGTTAACTCAGCTACAGTTAAGAGGAGGACAGAGCCATGTTCTTCCTCTATGGAGCAGCAGCAAATTTTGGACCAAGAGCAGAGCAGAGACTCATACCTACACCTCTGAAGCTATAGAAGGGTGCCCCAATTGCTGTGTCTCATGTCATTACACAACACCTGGTTTGTGCTTGTTAAAAGTGTGACATTGAAATGAAGAGGCAGGAGAACAGAAAGGAAATATATGGAGATATTTCTCAGGGTGTTTGAAGACCTGTGAAGGGACTTGAAATACACAGCTTTTGTGGTTACACATAGGCACAAATCCTGTTGCCTCAGGCTGAGCAGGAGGTGAGAACAGAGCTGTGTAAGCCTGGCGGAAGGCAGAGCCCACAGCTGGAAGTCCCTAAGCACTGGGTGGTTCTGGGACAGGCTCACAGTAATATGTTGAAATATAAGCTGGATAATACAATAATTTGAGTTTGACAGAGTTCAGATGGAAACGGAGGGAGAATTAGAAAAATCATATAATCCTTTCCCATACACAGCTTGACTCAAGGTAGATTTGGTGAAGCCCTCTAGCCAACTTCAATTAGTAGTTCCTGTGCAGTCCCTCACTTCCAAATCATGTAATGCTGTAATAACTGTCTGCTATTTAAAGTCAAAAAAAGAATATTAAACTGCTGCTGTCTTTGAAGTTCACAAGCAGGGAATCATGGTTACTAAAGACTATTAATTATCTCAGCAGTCAAACTAGGCTAGGCAAAATTCCAGTAAAAATGCCAGACAGAGAGTCTGATGTTACACTGCAAGATTTCCTCAGAATAATGTCTACAAACTAAGAACAAAAACAGTGTGCAAACTCTAATCTCATTGAAACAGCCTGCAGAGGTACATATATAAATCAAGGGTTAAGCAGGAATGTGTTTTTCTGAGGAAAGTAAAGGCACTTTCTGTGTTTAATTAACAGAATGCTAATTGGGCAAATGAGGGAGAATTAAAAGTGAATCACTGAGTGGCTGTAAGAAATTGCTGGTGAAGCTGTTAGAGCTGACTACTTGACCTGTACATGGAAATTGCAAGTCAAGAGCAAATCCTAAATTTGATAGTTATAATGAACACAAAGATGTTCAGAAAAATCTAAATTCCTGAGCCAGGAATATGTGAATGCTTTGTATGGGCTGACCTCCTTGCACTGACTGCAGTTTTCTACCTCATGACCCTGTGAGTAATATTGGAGGTTTTTTCAATGTGGAAAAAAATTTGATGCATCTTTTGTATTCATCCGAGCTGAGAGCAGGGAGGAAAGGATGTCAAAGAATAAGTTTTTGCTCATGGGCAGTCACATTAGAAGATATTTGGGAAAGTCTTTATTCATAAGAAATGGGACCATGCATTTCACCATGGTTATCATAAGTGTAATTTAAAGCACACAGTCCTTGAGCAGCAGAGGCAGGGATGTGATAAGTCTCAGAGTCCAGCCTATGGAGAGGGAAAAAGCAAAAATCTCTGAGCCCATGCTCATATTTGGCAGACTGCTCAGGAGCAGCTGTCTTTGGTGGTTAAGCCCAAACAATGGACAGCAATGAAAGCTTCCACTCCTTCCATGTCTCTTTGGGAATTCTGTGTGAGCTGCTTGGAGCAAGCCCCACTGGGCATTGATAGTGGTGGGCTGATGGAGAGAGATATTTTGCAGGCTGAGAAGTCTGTTTGTCCTGCAGTTCTCTCTTGACAACCCTTAATGGCCATAAAGTCCAGAGGACCACATCCCTTTTTGTGACTGTACAGAGGCAAACTGCCTGAGGCAGGGAAAGCAGCAACCCAGCAGAGAAAAACAGATGGTATTACAAGAGGTCTTCCAAAACACTTGCAAAGTTAAATAAACAGCAAATTATTCCAGTCATGTGCAAAAATCATTTAAGTTGTAGCTGGAAACAAGGCTGGGCAAAGCACTTCATTCAGTCTCCTCTTACATGCATGCTATTTTAAGGACTGGAAAGAGGCAAAGTGATGAACATGGAACATAAGGTCCTCTGGCTCTTAGAAGGGGAAAACAAACCACACGTTTTAGTTGTCCTTCATCCTAAGATAGTGACAGCAGGCTTGAGATGTGTTTGTAGCAGTGTCCTGTGTCTGATACATACTTATATACAAAAGAACATATGTATCATCTTAAAAAGGCATTTTCAAAATTAATACCTCAGCCTATAATTTAGTTTTAGACTGCAGATATTTTATTTCTTGGTGCATGCCAGACACTTCTCTGGCATGTTTGGATTCAGTGGCCCTCCCACATCAACTCTGGGAAGCGTAGTGACTGAGCCAATGCCTCTGAAATTAATGAGCATCATTCCATCAGCCTAGGGTGGCCCTGGCAGCAGTGTGTGCATCGAGAGGGCCAGCAGGCTGAGAAGTGCTGGGCTGTAGCCCACATTTATCCATCTGAGCTTCATCGCTTCAGTCAGTCCTATGACAAAATCAGGATCAATTGGATTTGTGCAATAATATATTGTTTCTTATCCTGCTACTAGTGACAGCATCTATTTTTCCTTCTTGTGTCAAAGTCATGATTTGGACGAAAACTGAGATTTGAGCATGTTCCTAAAGCTACAGTGAATGGTCAGAGCTGAGTAATTGCATTGGCACTTTGTACATTTGATGAGTGTCAGGATCTTGGATTCATGCATTGTTTTCTCAAAGACTGGAAATGATGTTCAGCATATTATTGACCAAATTTTCCCTGACACTTGGGGCACTTAGAAGATTTGAGGACAGAAATGTGTACCAAGTTCTGCACATGGAAATTAAACAGGGTATGAAATCTCATTAGTTCTTCTCAGAGACTGATTGTAGGTTAGATTTGGGCATGACTGGTTGGGTGGATTGTGCATTTGGGCATGTCTTGTGAAAATTCAAAAATTCACTTAGATTTTATTCCATAGCATGATTTTTTTTTTTATAAAATGAAAGAATTTAATTTAAGAATTTAATTTAATTAGGGTATGAGTTGATTGAGCTAAAATATCACTATTTTCATTCCAGAGATTACTATGATTATTTTCAGTTGCAGAGGAAAAAAAAAAACCCAAACCAACCAAAGCCAGTTACAGTTGCATATCTTTTAGATGCTACATGATGATATTTTAAGAAGATATACAACCAGTAAGTTGTAATTGGTAAAATAATGTTTAACTGAAGTAGATGCCATGCTTGGTTACTCTGTCCTGCCTCCTGCAGCTGGCAGATGTTGGTGGGGTGCTTGCACCTGCAGAGAGCTGTGTGCCAGCAGAGCATCTAAATGTTTCTTCAGTGGGCCTGTCTACCCTTAGGATGAAAGACATCTAAGCTGGCCACATCTGCTCCCCAGCTGGTTCTGTTTGTGTCATGCTGTGGCACAGCAGAGATTTCCCAAAGTCCTCTGAATTGCAGAGGACTGGAACCAAAAGTAATAAGCCTGGCTGAGCACGAGCTGGCTCCAAAGGAAGCTAGAGGTGATACCACTGCACTTTGCTCCCAAATATTTTCCTGTTTTAGTTCAGCACTTAGCCAACAGACACTTGGGCGAGCTTTCCCTGGAGCAGCTCCAATCAGGCAAGGTTTTCTGAAATCTCTTCCATGCCTTTGGAGTATGGGCATGCAGTTTCCGGAGCTGGATCTGGTCCTCATAAGCATGGCAATAAAGCATAGGCTAATGAGCCCTGCTGGGCTTGTACAAGTCAGTCTCTGCATGAATGGCATGGTCCCCTCCAGAGAGAGGGGAAAGGGAGGACTGTGTTGGCACAGGTTCCCTTTACAAGTGGGAGGTGGAGGTACAAAATGTGACACTGAGTACTTGTATACAGACCACAGACCACTCAAGGGGCTTTCTCCAGAGTTCACCAGTGAGAGGAAATTTTGTGTGTGTGTGGTGCCACTTGGGTTTGAGTGGAAAGCTCAGACCTCTTAATTATCAAGCAGATCCCTTCCTGCCTGGTGACTGTCCTTGGACTCAGAGCACCAGAGGAGGGGCCATGACCTAGCTCCAGAATTCCTGGTCCAGCACTGCTGGCAGCAAAACCCAGCAATGTGGCCGAACTGTGCATAACCCCAGCTGAGACTATGGCTTTACTGGTGTTAATTTTCATGCAGCTTCACTGGATTAATTTCACTGATTCCAGCTTGCCTATAAGTACTGAAATGATGCCTCTGCAGCACAAGAGCACCCTGTGTGCTGTGTTAAGATCCACACAGGAAACCTGTCCTAGGACTTGAGCTCATGTTCAAAGCATGTGACTCATCCTTGAAGTGTGATAAACTTTATATACAAACATATATATAAAATTACCAGAAACGTGCTTATAAAAATAGTATTGAAGCAAAACCCCTGTAATTCCATGAACAATAACATAGGAGATAAAATATTTGCTTTTTGAAATCTCATTCTGGGGCAGGAAAGGAACCTGTGGATAATTGTTCTTTTCTGCTAAGCACCTTTGCTGGCTACTTCAATATTAACATTGGTTATTCAGGTATTGATATGGTTTTCACTGATATAGTTACTTATAGTTTGGTTTTATAGTTTTTCTTCAAAGATTATGGTGGACTTGCAGAAGCTGCTCTTATGGATTCCCTCCTCAATGGCAGGAACATTGCATAGTGCTGATCACAGTCTATTTAATTAAAAAAGAAACCCAAACTACAAACCCAAACAAACAGTGGGGAATGGTTGTAAATGCAGCTATAAAAACCTTGCTGGCAAAAGTTTTGGCATGCCTTTATATATTGGCTTCAGTTTTTGGTTTCTTGCCATTTTCCCTAAAGTCCAGGTTTTCTCTGTAAGTTTCTGTCAGAGGACAAACAAGTCCCAGCAGCCAAAGCCATTTCAAAACCTGAAAAATTTCCTGTGCAATCAGTCAGGTCATCCAGTTTCAAAATCCATTATTGTTTATCATATGTGGTGGGTCTGAGGTGAAGTACCAGTCTCATTGATTTTGGCACAGTTTAGATCCGACCTGGGTGGAAGGCATGTTAAAAATTGAAATGCACTGGCACTACTGTGAGATTTAAAAAAAAAAAAAAAAATATATATATATATATATATATATAGATATATATAATAAAAAGACTTTCCTAAAAATCTAGATGTAATTAAGAAACTCACATGGCTCTAATCTGAAATAAACTAAAATCTTAAACAGAAGCACAAGGAATCTTGGAATGTAGCCTAGGATACACTCAGGGTACTATGGTGCTCTTCAGTTCCCTACCTTCTTTCCTTTGGGACTGGCATGTTTTACAGCTGACAGCCCTGGAACTTAGTTCTACATGAAACGTTCCCGGGAAATCATTAGAAATTAGATCAAAACAATTTAAAGAAACCTAAGGGGTTAGAGAAAGTGATGAATTTCTTGTGATCCTTAGCTTGCATTCATCAAACCTGTGGAGGTAGGTCATCTAGGATAAAAAAGCCATGCTGGGTCACAACAGTATATGTTTTGACAGTGTGATTGTGTATCAAAATAGCCAAAAATCCTGCAGTGTTTTCCTTGATGGTGATGAGGAGGATTTTGAGATCCAGTGACTTCATTAATAGTGCTGTATCCCTCCTCTTCACTCAGTGAAGTTTCTCTGGCATACAGGCTGACTTGGTTAATGAGATATGACACTTGGCATACTACTAATAAGAAGGAGAAATGGGAAGAAATGTATGCATCACTTCTGAAATGTTGCTGCAGGCCCCTTTTCTGTACATCTGGTATATATTTCTAATCTTTTGTTTTGCAGAGTAAGGTGCCAGAAATGTGGGAGTCATCAGCACTTAGTTATTTTCATAAAGAAGATGCTGAAAATCTATGTAATTACAGACCCATTTCAATTTTATTCTCTGCAGTTGAATTATTTCAATGTCTTTTTTATAGTCAAAATGAACAAGTTTAGTTTACAAATATTTTATTACCATTAGGGTAACTTGATTTCTGTTATCATCATTTTACAACTGTAGTATTATTAAAAGTGACAAATGACTCTGTAGTCAATTGCTCTTCTGAATAAATGTCATTTTGTGTGGTGGTTTATTTCTTCTGCCAACCTTTGATCTAATGAGAGGCAACAGATTTTATTTGGCCTTTTTTTCACTTTGGCATGTGACAGCTTTACCTTAGTGACAAGAAACAATTCATTTTCAAGTGAGGCAGCTGGAAATTTTGCTGTAATGAAAGATTTGGCATTTGGCATGGCAGCATTCAGGAATCCTACAGCAGGCTTTGGTAGTGCCCTTATCCGTGTCTTTCTACATTTACATCACTTTTTAGCAACAACAGAGATGCAACAGCTTTTTTCTGTAGGCCTGTGAGGGGCTGTCCTGAAGCCCTGGGGATTTCAGCACTTGACACTTTAGCTGACCCCTGACTTAATTCAGTGTGTGATCGAGACTTTTCTGGCAGTGCCATCCAGTGAGGTCTACAGAGACTGCAGTTTTAGGTAGTGACCTCCCAACATGCTCCTCAAATTCTTCCTGCCAGCACTGTGCTCCCTCCCAGAGGCTTCATGCTGCGTGCTGCCTCCATGTCCTTTTGGGCAGGTGTTGATGCTGAAGGTGGCATCAGCTGCTCCTCTCCCTTAATTGACACTGAGTTGAAGTTGGACTTGAAGGGTTGGCCGAGATTGTTTGTTTGTGATGAGTGTTTTCCTCAATCCAACCGCTCACACATGCTGGGGACAGCTGGTGTTTCCCACCTGAAGCTGTGGAAGTGAGCCCAGTGCTGGAGTCACTCCCCAGATTATGACATGACTTTAAAGTCCTCAGTAGGCAGGTCCCTGTGTGGGCTTCACTCAGCTGAACAGGAGGGACCCCAGTTACTCCACGCTTGTAATCTTTCCTTCTTTCACGTGTAAGCAGACTAGCAAAACCCTGGAATAACTCTTGCCCTATCAGTCAATGTCAGCTAGCACTTACTCTTTAAGATCATAAAGCCGATATAGATCTGAAATTATGAAATCTAAATGTGAGAGAAAAGTGGTAAACCTTTGCTATTTGCTTCTCTGAAATAGCTGGCATCAATTACAAGCCCAGCTGAAGGATGTATTCTGGTTTTGGACAATTTACAGTTCAGGCTCTGATAATTTTTTCCTAAGACATCCAACTGCATTTATTCATTTTCACCTCTTTAAAACATTAAGTAGAAATGCTTGGAGGCTTTTTTACTGAAAACTGGTGACATTAATTTTCTAAAAATGAGGTTACAAAAACATTTGATCCTACATTTAAAATATGCATTTCTTTAAAGGATACTGCAAAGGCCAGTCAGTAGAAATTGCTTCGAGCACCCTGGTCTAGTGGAAGGTTTCCCTGCCCATGGCAGCAGGTCCCTTCCAGCAGAAATGTTTCTTTGATTTCATGAAATGCTGTGACTATTCTTTTCAGTGTTTTAGTCATTTAGACTAATCTACTTTAAGATCAGTTTATTTGGTTTGATATCATACGTTTGACTACCTGAAAACTGTGTAACTTAAAAACAGGGAGAAAAGAAGACAGAAGGACATCATGAGTGGAAGGAGAAAATAGCATGGCTTGGTGAAATCGTTCCAGGTATGCCATGGATCAGGCTGGAGGACGTCATGGCTCTGTTGTGGCAGGAAACTCACATGGGGACATACCAAAACCACTGTGTTTTCTGAGATGTGCCCTCAGTGAGCATTTGTGTGGGAGCCCTTATCAGCAGATCTGGAGATGCTGGAACTCCCAGACAGGTGCTTTTCAAGGACAGGTGGTAAGGTGGAAGATGGAGGCAGGGTGCTCCTGCCAGAGAGCAGCAAGGGCAGTGCTGTCTACTGAAGGATAGTGGGGCAGGGGCACCAGCCAGAGCAGCATCCCATGCTACCCAAACAGAGAGTCATAGGTTGGCCAAGGGCTTTGCTGAGCCCTTGGCATTGAGGTAGGTGTGAGGTCAGGCCAGGAAGGGCAGTTCCCAGACTGGGGTCATGAGTGTCACGGGATGGGCTCAGCTCTAATGTGCTTGGGGTGAGGAGCAGCACAAAGTGCCTGAGATTAAATGAAATGTGTGAGCATTGACAGGAGAAATACTCACATGTGAGGTATTGCTCTTTGAGCCCAGCATGGGCTACATGTGGATATCCCTGTTTGGTTAAGGATAATGAATTTTAAGTTTGGTGTTTTATTACCATTTCTTTTAATGAAGCAAGATTTTTCCTCCTGCCCTCCTGGGATCTTATCATAAACCCTTTGTAAAAAAGGGTAATTCCTTTGCCTCCCTTGGCAAGCCAAAATCTGGTTTTCTGATTTTGGGATGGAAATGTGGCAATTGCTGCTTGTTTTATGTTGACATTTTTATTCAGTTCCTGGATTTAGAGATCCTCTCTGATTTAGTCAGTGAATCCCTTTGCTATTACAGGCATAACCCTGATTCAGATTTACTGGAAGAGCTGAAGAGACTTCTCCCTCCTCTTTTCATCAGCAGATATACTGTGGGTTCCAGCATTGTATGGGGTACTTACATGGTTACAGAGCTGCCTGCTAGGTCAGGACTCCATTCACCCCTCTCTGCATATTGCTCTAGCAATAGATTGAATCCAAGTGAAATAGCTTCTGATTGAATCCAAGTGAAAATAACTCCCTAAAGCCACTAAGTGTGGCTTAGGGAGGGTGATTTGGGAGTCTAACTGCCTCTGCTTCATCCACTCTTGACCCTGTAAACACTTGTGCTGTGTGTGCTCCTGTAGAGCTCAGCAGGTGCCATGAAAACGACCCTGCTTTTGCAAGAGCTGGGCTTCAGAACTGGTTAATTGCATTGTGTTTAAGCATTAAAATTTTGGCAGAAGGGTTTCTTTCTGCCACCAAACAATTGTTCACAAATGTTTCCATTATTCAGCCACCTGTATGCATGCCTATCAAAAGAAGAGCAGTCCTATTAATAATTACTGTCAGCCTTGTGCAGTGATGCAGTCACTTTGCAGCATTCGCTCTTGGGGTAATTCCAGTCAAATGGTCTATTTCAAATGTCAGCTCGATGTTCCTCTTGTAAAGAGGAATGTTTTATTACAGGAAAATAAAATTTACTTGTAATCCTGGTCTACAGTCTGAAGTGATAAAGGATGATCAGTATTTTAAATTCCATCTTAGTGTTTGTTAGATTTTTTTTTCTTCTTTTTTTGTAGTCTTTACATAGATAGGGGTGATTTCTCCATTTCTTGGACTAGCCCAGGACAGTCATATAATTTGAAAGCCATTGAACAGGGCCTATTTATCAAATTATTTATCTTAGGTGTAAATAAGAATCTCTGCAGTGCTCTGCACGGTTCTGTTAGACAAAGGTGGTGAATGCATTGGGAGTAATGGGCCCTTCTCCTGCCTGTTTGGGGTCTTGGGGAGCTGCTGTGGTGAGGGCAGGTCCATGCTCTCGCTGACCTGTCTGTGCAAGTCCCTGACCTCTGGCAGTGCTCTAATCCTTATGGAACATTTTTTTTTTCCCTTGGTAGTTCTCATTGCCCTGTGTTACAGGGCACTGGGGAGCTGGAATGTCCCCAGCAGAAGCATCCTTCATCCTGGCACTTCCCAGGTTTTCTACACTGTGAAATTTTATCTTAACTCCTGAGTTTTCTCACTTGTACTGTTTTGATTCTCTCCCCAGTGCTATTTGGGGGTGGGGAATGAGAGCAGCTGTGTGGGCTTAGTTGCTGTCTGGTGTTGAACCATGACAGAAAGGGCTGCTCTCCTGCCCTCCCCAGGCAGTCAGTTCCTGCCCCTGCCCTGGGGATGAAGGGATGGGGCAGAGGGTGAGAGGCCAGGGCAGCCTCCCAGCTGGGGGATAGGGCAGGGCTGCTGGTGCTACAGCTGGTGGGGAGCTGTGTGTTAGGTTAGGGAGCTGTTCCCAAAAGCATGGAAGCACTGAACCCAGGGAGAGGCTTGTTAAGGGCAGTGATGTTCAAATTTTATATGCAAGGCTTTTCACTGCATTACTGAGCCTCACAGACCCCTGAGGTTAGATGTTATGAGCTGAAGAACAGAATCCTTATAGGAAAAGATTAGGCACCATTCTCTGCACACCACAGGGGCCCTGCTTGTGCACTGGGATCAGCCTGTTCGAATTTCTAAGCCCCTTGCCATGTGGTTGGGTTTCCTGGGTTGCAAAATTGGTGGCGTATTTGGGGTAGAATCTGCTGACACCCACACTGTTGATACAGGCAGACAAAAGGACCAGCGTGAGCCGGCATCGTGTTATTCATGCTTGGATATTTGTATGCCATAGAGTTCTGCTACAATGACTTTTATTTAGCTCTCCCCTGAATGATGTTGGCCATTGAGCTTCATCAGTGCTTTTGGTTCTAAGCCCAAATAGCAGTGAAACCTATTGCTGCTAAAACTTACTTATAACCACATCTGCAAGAAGAGTTTATTAAATCTTGTGCTTTATTCGAGTTGAGCAATTCTCAATGTTTCTCACAGTGACAGGAGTGTCATTTTCGTGTTTGGTATCTTCTTTGTGTTTTTCATTTGTTGTTTATTTGCCTAATAAATATCCCAGTTTTATCCAGAAATAGCTCATATTACCAATTCACCTACTCTTGGATTTTTTTCCATAGTATATCTTGGTAAAACTCCAGGGCAGAGGGTGTTCAGGCTGCTGTGGAATGAGCCTGAATAACTTTGACAGACCTTGAAATGCATCTGTATGGATTAGATTACCTCAGAAGTAAGAGGAAATTTATATTTATTGGAAAGTACCAGCCATTTCTTACTACTTTTGCTAGCACTGAGAAAAATGTTTAGGGTAGCACTTTGGAAAGTATACAATTAATATTACAGGGACAGTCTCAGGGCTGAGAGATCACAAAACTGGTGTGCTGTATAACTTACACTAAAATCTCACATTGAGAAGACACCATTTAAAAATGCTCTTACTCGACACATCTGCTACCCCTGTGCAGAGTCATATCTGCTGACTTCAGTCACAAATAAGTTCTTACCTACTTTTTATTCCCATCAGTCCTGCAGAGCCAACACAGCTGAGGAGTGTGGGTCGACTTTGGAGGACTGACAACCAAATTAAACTCCCCTCAGGTGTTCTGATACATCCACACCAAAGCCAGAGGAGTCAAACTGGCAGAGAGTAGTTGAGAAGAGACCAGGGCTGCAGAAGAGCAGAGATTAAAGCAGCTACTTCAAATCTAACATTCCAGCTTTCCAGGCTAAAATAAAAAAAGTCCAGAAATGTAGGGTGAAAAGAGAGGGATGATGGTGTTGCTTCCAGTGTAAGATAATTTGCATCTTCCAGTTCAGTTAAAAGCAGTTTTTTCCTTTATATTTAAATGCTGTTTGGGTGTTATGTGGAGGAAAAATTAATGCTAAGTGATGTTAATGCTGGCCTTTCCTTTTACCAACCTTTTAGGAAGTCGTGTCTTAGCATAGATTTTGATGTCTACAATACTTTTTTAAACGCCAATATTCCTGTAGGTTTTGCCATTTTTGAAGATAACACATCTATATTGTTTCTTGCTTTTATTTCTCTCATTAATACTTGTGAAATATTGAAATCAGCATTGTGGTTTTGGGCAATATTGTTAAAGAGAGATACTAAAATATCATGAGCCAGACCTCCCTAAACCCACTGACACACCTTGAAAATGTAATGCATTTATGGCTCCCTGGGGTGTAAGATCTCATGAGGCATGACTTTTCCCAAAGGAAAGGGGCCTAAGAAGATGGGATGGGCAGAAAATAAGAAAGATGCTTTCAAGGAAAGAACAGATGTTTGAAACCGTTGCTGTAATTTTTTTTTTTAATTTCCCATTTCACCTTCTCATTTAGAGGGCACCTTGGAAAGGATGTTTTGAGACAACTTTTATTGAGCTCTTTCAACATGAGCTGAAGTATCACTGCTAGCAGAGAGGAGGGAGGAAATAAATCTCCCTGTACAGGATAATTGCTGCATTTCCATGAGCTCTATCTCCCTTTTTCTGTCCCTACCAGAGGACCCCTGGCAGACAGAGATCCCATGAGGAAAAGGAAAATACCTTGGTTGGGGTAATGATAACAAAGAGTTCAGGACGCTGGGATGCAAATATCTGTCATGACCATCCCATTGTCCCAGGGATACCTAATTCCATAGATACATGTATATATATATATAGATATATATATATGTGTGTGTGTGTACATTTCATCTCAAGTGTGTTCGTCTTCAAAACCTCACACTTGAGTGTCTGAGACCTGGGTGCCACCAAAGCAGGACTTTCAGCTCCCAGCAGCAGCCAGCTCTGGGTGCCCAGCTCTCCTGCCTGTTCCAGGCTGTCCTTCCTGAAGGCATGCACTTTTGGAAGGCAGCTGATAAAAGTGCACACACACTGAGCTACCGTGCAAAGTAATTCCAGATATGATGAGCCTATTGTGTATATGAATAGACCTTTAAGGCATGTGGGAATGAAACCTTTTTTGATCTCCTATCTCTTCAGAACACTTCATGCTGTTGCCTCTCTCTCTTTGCTCAAATTCTGCTGGTTTTTTTTATTCTTCTGCCACGTGCATGGCATATTTAAAAAAGGAAAAAAAAAATCCTCTTTGAGGACCAATCTTCCAGAAGAGATTAGTGAATGGGGGAGTGGTAGAAGAAGGAACTGCTATGAAAGGCCCATGAAGGTCACATTGTACCAAATTTTGCACATACTGCTCCAGATGTTGGAGACAAGTCCAAATGTAAGAAACTGAACTTATTCCACACAAAGTATGGTCAGGCCACACTCAGAAAACAGGAAGCAAATTCCCACAGGTATTACTAAGAAAGTGAGCCAATACCAGATTTAGGGTTGCACAGACCAACACTTGCTTATTTTTCCTGCTTTTTGTTTTTCTTCTTTGATTTTAATTCTTCCATGAAGGTGGGGTTAAGTAAGAGGTGTAATTTCTCCCTAGCTCAGCAACAAAATGATATTTTGATCTTGCACCTGATTCCAGGCAAAAATAAAATCCACTCAAGGGGGCTTGGCATGACTGGCATCTCTGGAATGACTTTGGCTCTCATCCCCAATTTTGCTCTGAAAAAGATGATGCTGTAGCCTTAACATATACAAGCTGCAAAGCTGTAGGGCTCCCCTGTGTCTCAAGATAATTTGCAGCACATTTTTCAGTAGATTTGGAACAAGATCATTCATTTCAGGAGGGTCCTCTTTTGATGAACTGAAGGGAGGGGGACTAACCCCGGGTTGGGAAATGTTTAATATAGAGCAAAAATTAGCATATGCACCAAAGAAATTGGAAGAATAAAACCATTTCTGGTTTAGAGCTGAGAGCATGGGAACTAAGGAAGCCTGGCTCTCTTGGGGCCTCTCTTGGCTGGCAGACTTTTTAATTGAATTTTATCCTAAAACAGCAGTACAAGTTCACCCCTCAGGAGAATACTGTGAGGAGAGATGTTCAGATGGAGAGATGTCCATTTGGGGTAAAAACTGGGTGCATGTAGATGTGCTCAATAAGGCACAAACTGTGCCTGAAGCAGCTTGCAGACTTTGGGTGACAGCAGCATTTTTCACTGCGGACTCCCCACCTCAGCAGTGCCCTTTGGGGATGTAAGTTGTGGCTCTCTTGTTTTCACAGAGTTCTGAGGAATGTACTATCTTCAAGACTTTGACCTGGCATGAGTTTGGTAGGCATTAACTTCTGGGATCAAAAAATCTTTTTAACAAGATTCAGCACTGGATTCATAAGTGAAAAGTTGGCTAAAAGAGAGTTTTTTGTATTTGTTGATGTTTTCTGCTCTTTGTGCGTCCTGTGATCCTTCCTCCCTTCCTCTTTTAGGTTTGTTACTGGAAGATGGTGGTAGGAACAAAATCTCTGCAGTGAAGTACTGGGGAGCACCATGAAGAGAGTAACTTTTAAAATCACAATCTCTGCTATCTCCCATCACATGCCCTGGGCTGTGGTAGACAGGAGATTTTGGATCTTACACAGGGCACTGGGTAGCTCAGAACCTGAAGGGCACCATGTGTCACACTTGTCATGCTGGAAAGCCAGGAGCAGGGGAAACTATTGGGGAGTGTGCTAGGTTCAAACAGTTCCACAAGGCAATGCAGCCCCACTTGGCCCCTGCAAAATTTGGAGGATTTTTCTGGCCATTTGTGTCTCTGATCTTGACCTGGCCTCAAAAACAGTGTTACTGACTGTGACTGCAACGTGGTTCTGCCACAGGAGGATGATTTAAAGTGAGGATCTGGGTCCTTAACTCAAGACTTCCTTATTCATATCCGTTTGCAAAGCTGTCTTTCAGTTATTTTAATGTCATTCTTGCATACTTTATTATTCACTGTCATGTTCAGTTAAATGCAGGGTGACCAGATGCCCCAGCATGACTCAGTCAGTCTTTATCCTTAATTAAATGTCCTCTATGCATCTGTTTTTTCCTTGCTGGTTTCTGAAGTCGCAGAAATTTAATAAAGTTTTCACTTTTCTGTTATTAGCAAACAGTGTTTCATATCTTGCTTTACAGTTTTATTATACAGTCAGTTGTAGAGCTTAAAATTGCATTATAAAGCTCCCTTGAATACTCTGTGTTTTAATATATGCTCCCTTCTGTAGCAGCATGTTTCTAAAGCTTGTGCTATTACACAGCGATAATGCAAAATTTTATATTTTACAATCATCAACTGTAAAAATAAAACAGTAAAAGTTTGTAATTTACAAGGCTATAGATTACATATTCAGATCTTAGGGGTTTAGAAATGTATTGGTTCAGTTTCCCATATATATCAGTCTGAGATGGAATCTATTAGGCTCTGCATACACACAGCATATTGCTACCATTTACACGAGATGTTGTCATGTCTTTGAGGGTGAGCATAAAAACAAAAGATGGGAAAAATAGGAGTATGGACTCTGTTAACTAAAGCAGATGTTTTCTAAATATGCAAAGTCATATGGGTTCAGTAGACATGAAATGTTAGAAACAGGCAGAAATCTGTTGGCAGAAACAGGCCAAAATCTTGCAGTCACGTATGGATATGCTCTAAATTTATGCATTTGAATTGTGGTGATTTTAGTGGAAGTGTTTATGGATGTCATGCTAAGGATGTGCATGAGAGTTTACAGGAATGAATGAAAAGTGATAGTTTATCTTAGGGCCAGAAATTAATTCCATATAAATGTGAGCAACAATGAGTTTGCCTTGCAATATATTTGGTCAGTCTTACAAAATCAAATGCGTGATCAGAAGAGCAGGCTACCCTCAAAACCAAACTTTTATCCAGAGAAGCGGTAGGAAGCAGACAGATAATATGGCAGAGCCCGTGGCTCAAACACATGTAGCTGATCTGTCCCCCAGACCAAATGGGGTATATTGGAATGATTACTAATCCCTGCAGTTAGCTGGGCTCACTCGTTTGCAGGCTTTGAGACAGCAGTGTAGCCACAGCGGACCGGGAGCACTGGAGCTGTCCAGCCCTGGGTGAGCTGCTCTCCCTCACCACTGCTATCCGGGATGCTGGAGCTGGGCGAGAGTGAGGGCCCCCAGGTGTGTGAGGGAAAAACTCTGCTGCAGGACGGGGTGCTCCTGCTTGGCCTGGCGCTTCACCCACCACAGAAATGGCTCAGGCAATGATGCTTTGAGAAAGGTAATCTCAAGGCAGCTACTCAGCAACAGCTTGCATGGGATGGCATGGTCTTCATCTCACAGAAAGGGACTTTCTGAAAAAGGGAGGTGTGTGGCTGTGGCATAGCTACCACAGTCCCCAGCTGCCTCCTGAGGATAATGGTGTGTGTAGCTGTGAGCTTCTGTGCTCTAGAAAATTATTTTTGAGAAGATGAATGCTTTTAATATTTCTTTAATCATGGAAGAAAGAGCAAAGACGAAAGCTGTGATGAGAGACACATCTGACTGTTGCAGGTATAAAGAGCAACCCTATCATTTTTTCAGATCAACATTACTATAGGTACATTATAATTTGAAAGGAAAAAAACCAACAAACCAAAAAGACCTCCTTTTAAACTTTATGTGAAGATGCTTTCAGAAAGGTAAATCTGAGTACATTACAGCAAAACTGTACTGTATTGGTGGGAGAGTGTTTGGAGAAAAAGGTAGGAAAGTCTTGGGGTATAAAATCAATGAAGAATTGCAATATATCTCAGATTGTTTTGCACTCAGTCCTAAGTGCACATTTACAGTCTGAAAAAAGGTCTGATACCTGATCAGCAAAGGTTGTGGAGTATTATTGATTTTCAAACATTCTTGAAAAAAACACTTTTCCCAAGTACCTATTGTAGTTCAAATAAATATATTCTGGACAGAGCAAATGTGTGTTCATTTGATTAAAAAGGCATCAATTTTTCATTATTCCATTTTTAGAAATCATCATATTTCCACTAGCACATATCTCTGTATACCAGGACAGGGTGATTGATTGGACACATGTTCATCGAAGCCAAAATAGTGCATTTCAAACCTATTTATTGCCCTGCAAAGCAATTGAATTGTAACATTGGTTTTTTTTCTCTGCTGTGGTCTCCCAGGCTGTGGGACTCAGTGCTGTTAAAACAATAGAACCATTCATTTAACTGAGTAGGTGCTTGCAACTAAATGTATGGCATCATTATCATTAGCTTCAGTTCCATCAACAGGGTGTCATTATCGCATTTAACTTAATTAGTATGGAAGCTCCCTCAAAGAATGCTTCATAGAGGGGGATGTTGTAAATGTATTCTTGACTTCTAGTAAATAAACCAATAGGCTAATGCACAGTGAAGAATTTATAGAAGCTGCTGGAGTGGAAGGCAGGCGGAGTAACACGTGCGCTGCTGCTCAGGGCAGGGAGGTGGCAGGGGAGGCAGAGACAAGCTCACCCAGCAGCTGCTTATCTGAGCACTTTATGGCACAGCATTGGCCCTTCAGGTGTGCTCTGGGGGGATGAACAGGTTCAGGAGGTGTGTGCAGCTGGGAAATTCGGCACTGGTGTTCCTGAGCACGCTCATCCCACTGTGCTTTTGGGGGAAGGCAGCAGCCATTTCTGAATTGCTGAGGTGCATGCAAAGGTGATACTTGCACTGATGGCTCTTACTGTGTTTTTGTAATCTAAACAGCTCATCTACAGCTATGGAAAACATAAAAGGAGCTATTTCAAGATATTGGCCTCCCTGGTTGATCAATATACCCTCGTCCCTCCCCTGCTCAGCTCCTGAAATCATGTCTCAGAGTTCCGTGAGGAGTTACGGCTGCACAGCACACACGTCTGCCTGTGACATTCTTAGGATGGGTTTTTTGCATTGCAAGTATACACAGATGAGCTGTCTAATGAACAATTAAAAAGATAACCAAAGACAAGAAGTTAATTGTATTCCTTACCCAGCTGAACAGGCATGTGTCCCCTTCCACCCAATACCCTCCATTCTTATTTGCAGATAATAGGAGAGCCTTTGAGTTTCTCCTTGCTTTTTCAAATACTGCACCTGAATGCCAGCCTTGTCCACTCCCAGTTAGGCACAGGCACTCATAATGCTCAAAAGAACGTGTCAGCTCCCTTTTTTCCCCCCTTGCATTTCAAAGAAAGGAAAGGTAGTATGGTCATGCTCTGGATGAATAAGAGTTTGTTTGGCTCTTTGGCCTTTCTTCCATAATAATCTATTGATCAGGTTTCACAAAGAAGTTGAAGGTATTTACTTCCTGCAACTTGCCAGGCAATGAGTAGATGGAAAGTCTCAGACTGAGCTCAACCCTAATTAGACTCCAGGGAGTGAACAGACCAGGGGAAGAAGCAGGAATAAAGATTAGAAGTGTCACAAATGCAGGAAAAGTTTCAACTGGCGTTCCTATGAGAATGGTTCTGCAGGAACCCTGGCTTTGTTAATTCAGCAGCTCAGCTAACTCAAATACATTCTGCTGTTTGGGTGCTTACTGTTCAAATGAGCATCAGTGTCACAGCTTTCTCTTATGATAGTTTGGTCCAGAACTGTATTTTTTTGTTTTTAATTAATTTATTTCTTTTAGTCAGAGATTGGCTATTCTTTCTTCATCATGGAAAGTCTAAAGAAAATAAAGAGAATCACAATATAAACATGCAAACTGACATCTCTGACAAGGACAGATAAGGAAAAGACAAATTTTCCTGCAGGCTGCCTCAATGGGACCCTCTCAAATTTGCTCTTCCTACATTAGGTAGAATATCAATAATTAAACATCTTCCCAAGGAGCCCTGAAATCACTTCAAATGAATAAAAAGTTTGCAATCTACCTCTCTGCCAACAGAGGCAATTTGGTAATATATGTTTGATTGGGGGCTCAAATTAAGTCAAGCAGAACTGCTGTGCACAGCTGCTGCTTCTGGCTCCTTGAGGCAGATCCAGCCCTTAGTGCACTCTTTGTCTACACACCTGGACACCTGCCTCAGTGGCATGGGCAAATCAGGTGTGCCTTGAGAGGGGCAGTGACTCCAGGAATGGCATTTCAGTGTGCTAGCTAGGATATGCTGAAGTTTTCTGAAGGAGGTCAGCTCAAAGAAAACTGAATCTGGAGAAAAATTAATTAATCAGGATTATTTTGTTGTTATTATTATGGTTGATGTTATTATTCTTACATTTCACAGATTCCAGACATTGGAAGATAACTTGTCAGATTTCACAGCTGCAGGAGGTCCATGATTCAATGGATTTAACAGCAAAGCCATAAGCAAGCATTGGACACAGTTTGTGTCTGATTGATTGTAATGGACAGTATGTGAGAACACTTCTGACCGAGATTGCAAGAAGCTGGGAGAAAAATCGGGGACATTGGGTCAAACTGTTGCCAGAAAAAAAACATCCAGCAAGAACTGGAAGAAACATCAGAAAAAGTTGAAACTAATTGTCCTAAACTTCTTAGACAGGTAGGGAAATACATCAGAAGATGCTGAAGTTCTTTTTATTGTGTTGATCAGCAGTAACAAGAGGGAATATTTTTACTCTGTCATACTCATAAATGGCTAAACTTAGAGTTCCTAAGGCAATTCCTTTTTACTGTTCAGTTGTATTTTACAGACCACATGCTCATGAAAAGTGAACTGTCAAAGTAGGTATTGAACAAAAGCACAGCTCTTTGGGTAAACTGGCCTTGAACCTTTGTCATAGATAAAATAGGTACAGCTGAAGTATTTGAGATATGAAGTCCCTGGTGGGTCCCAGGTGGACTACAGCAGAATGACAAATATCTGAGGAACTTAAACAGTTTCTGAAAGACTCTGTGGCTGAGCTATCTGCACGACAGGTAAATGGCAATGCTTTTGTGCGATATGTATGGATTTACTTAATTGAGACAGATTTTGAATTCTTAATCCTAAATTATTTGCCCAGAGCTCTTACCTCCACTCAAATCTAGAGACAGGCTAAACCAACTTGCAAAAGAAGGTACATGCTGTTTCTGATGTAAGAATTAATGAAATTATTTTGAACACAATATGAGGAAATATTGATGTTTGTTTTCTCTGATTAAATTTAGTGCCTTAGGAAGCATAGATGAACATGAAGTCAGAATGCCAGGGGAGTAAATAGTGAGTGTGTGTTTTTAAGCTTGTATCCAAATGCACTGCTGTAACTTGATTTGCAGTAGGCATTTTGTCCATTGTACAACACTGCACTGCAAGCCATGGAGTTTACAGGTGTTAACTTTGTCATGGTACAACACCTCCTTGTTTCTCAGTTTTGAAAGAAGCACGTTGAATGTGACGGGGAGAAAGTTTATTGCAAAACTGTGTAAAAGCAGGCCACAGAATTCAAAGAACTTGTCTTTTCCTATTCCTGTTGGGTTTTGCATGCATGCTGGGTCCCTGGCAGATCTCAGTTCAGCTGCTGTTGCTTTTGCTGCTCTGAGAACAAAAACCAGCCCGTGTGTCAGCTCACAGCCACTCCTGCATACAGACCTGTGGCTGGATGGCAGCTCTGTGTGCATGTGTGCATGGGGTAAACTGAGTTCAGACAGTCAAAGTGGGTCTTGTCATGAGGGCCTCAGTCCAGTGCTACTCTTTGCAGAAAGTGACCATTTATTTTCTTTACACATAATTGTCTGTGAGTCACCTTCCCACACCTGCACTAGTAAATAACTGACGAGGGTTAAGTGTTTAGTGCCCATTTTTCTCCTTATTTCTGCAAAAGCTAAGGGATCCTCTGGCTATTTTTACTATTCCAAAAAGTATACCTTGCTAGGTCAGCTGGATTAAGCTGGCATGCATCTGGACGAGACTGCATTAAAGCAATTTTTCCTCTTCTCATTACCTGAACTCATTCATTCACAGCTTGGTACTGAGAGTGCTGTTCTGAATACACATTATTTGGGTCATCTTCCCCTCAGCCCTCTGAGGTACAGAGTGAAGAGCTTCAGATTTACAATTCAACATAAGATTTACCATTTCGCAAAGTCAGAAATAAAATTCAGGAGGGAGAGTAAATGGCTAACTCGAGTGTGACACATAAAGACAAAGAAAACAAATAAATACCTTTATTTGTGGAAAGAATTTTTTCTTTTCCTCCTCTGCACATCTTCATGCATCCTGCCTCTCTCCTTTTCACTGTCCAAGGAGAAAATATTTTTTGTCTCCACAGCCTACTAGGAAGGGTTCCTCAAATTTATTTTTATGGAAGTGAGCAATTGTTGCACGGTTAGCTTTCTAGGAGCAGCAAGTGCTGCAATGACTGAAATTATGCAAACTGTGTGTGACATCCACAGCTTCATTGCTAGTGAACTAACAACATATCCAAGTTAAATCCACAGTATGTCCGTTTTACAGGCACATAAAATTCAGAGCATTTAATAATAAATCAGGGCCTTGCATGTTGGGGGGTGGGTCTTAAACTATAATCAATTTTGATACCAATTCAATCAAGGAAACACATATGCCATAAGGGAAAATGTATTAGCAAATTAATTCAATGTGATGAAGCAAACTTCTTTATAAAAAGACAAATGAAAATGAGAAGGATCTTATTACTTATGCATGGGGATGCTGCCTGTATTTATATTTGGTGTTTTAGAATGCATGCAGATTATGGAGAAAAGGTTATGGGGCAGAAGTGTGCAAAGTGGCTTTTGACCCAGCAGCTCTGAAAGGCTCATCCTCCCAGGCAAAAAGGTCTGGTAGGCTTCTTAATAGGTCTTTGTGACCTGAAGAACCTGCTCAACAGCTGGAAGTGATACAAGAGAAAACTCAAACCTAGCTCTTTTGACCCCTATGGGAAGCTGGCAGGCTCTCAAGTCTGATGACGGTCCCTGGTACACAGGAGAGCTCATGTACAAATGTGTGAGAGCTTTGTAGCACGGTGTCTACATCCTGAGCCCGTTTCTGAGATGAATAGAGAGCTAATGAAGATTTTGGAGGGCTCACGTAGCATGCTCTCCACAGCTCCTGCCTCCCAGGAGGGGAGTGTGTGCTGTACCTGCTGGAGCCCTGGGGCTGTCTGGAAGTGTTGCTGTACGTGGGCTCTCCTGCAGCACCACTGCTGATGGCATTGTGTGAATAATCACCTGCCAGCATGCAAAACTCTGCTAAGCACAACAAAGGTGCTGCTGGCCATCCATCCTTATGCTGTACTGAAGGAATGAGGTGGCCAGGATACTGGTGGAGGCCCTTCTAGTTAGCTCAGTAGACAGCTGAAATGTAATAAAAAGATGGTCTTGGTATGTGTTTTTTTTTTCTTCTGCAATTTCCCTTTGTTCCTTTAGTAGAAACCTTAGAGAAACTTTAGCTCTTTCTATACAGTGAAGAAGATCTTGCTTTAGCTAGAAGGTCTTTTCAGCTAGTGGTTGTTTTTTTAGGTAGAAAAAAGCATCCCCTGATGGGAATTAATAACACAGGCTACTGCAAGAACATATGGTCACTTCTAATGGTTGTATTTGTTATTAATGAAGTGACAAAGAGGTGACTTCACTGATTTGCTTTAGAAGAATCATAAAGTCCAACAGGATTTAAGATTGGCTGGTTAGCTCTGTTAGAAACTAATATGTAGTCAATTTTAGGAGAAAATGCGTTTTAATCATACAGAAGCAGAAATCACTTATAATATAAAACTACTGGAGATTAATTTTCTTGTCTGTAGATACAGAGTTCCTTGGAGAAAGTAGTTATATGAACCCACTGCAGGTCAAGAATTGAATTTTTTAGCTCTGGATATGAAATTTAGCAGGGTACTGTCCCATGAAATATTGTTTTAGTCCATGTTTTTGCACAGGTATCCAGGTGTGTGGAAAACATAGATACAGTAGAGTAGACAAAGCATTTTGAAAGCCTTGATTTAAATGTGAAATACTAATGTCTTTTAGCTTGTCCTTGAATTGTCTTCTGTGCAAAATTGTCATTGAATTATTCAAAGACAACAAGCAAGGACTGTTCATAGTCTGACTGAGTTCCAATTTGCAACCTTACTGGGGAGTGGGTTGAGCAGAATTATGGTCCTGAGTGTATCCCGGTTGCTACAATGCTCTTAATCAAAAGGTAGCACCATTTAATAGCTAGAGAAAGAGGTAATTTGACATTTGCTGTGGGATTGGCTAGTAGATGTTTTGGTACTGGTTGATATCTGTGGAGGTCTGGTGTTCTTGCTTGTGTATGGTGGCCACATAACTGCAGCAATGCTTCTGTGTTAAGCAAGACTTAGAAAAGTCCATAGTGTAGCTGGCTGAGAACTGCTTGTTAATGCTACTGAGCTGAAGGAAAGCTGGTGAAGAGGAGCTTCTGCAATAAGTCACTGAGCTGAGGGAGAAAAAGTGTCACAACTTTGTGCATGGTACAGTTGGATGAAAAGAAAACAACAGCTTCATCACAGTTTTACCCAGTGCAGGCTGTGGCAGTGCTGGTGCTCAGGAGTGAAACCCCTGTGCTGTGAGGCAGGTGGAGGTTTTTGTGCTATGGTCAAAGGAACTACTGAGGCACTAACAAAGGGTGGGGCTGTGCCACCCTGGGACAGGCACAACTTGTAAGTGGAAGGTGCAGCTCTGGGAGAGTACAGGCAATGCATGGAACCAGCAGCAGGCACTGCAGGGGAGGCTGGAGCTGGCCCTCTTGGCTCAGCTCTTTGGGACTCTCCAATGGCCAGTAGGGAAGCAGAGGCACCAATGCAGCCATCTCTGCTGCAGGATTCCTTAGCCCTGGTGCTCAGCTGCCTCATGGTAGTGGGGATGAATGTTGGCTGGGGCTTTGAGTTTTCTCTCCTAATTTTCACTTCTGCATGTAAAATGATCCATTTTCTAAATGCAGGCAGACATGGGCCAACCCTCTGTCTCTTCTTGTGCAATTTATTCCCCAAGACAGGAGATAAGCTCCAGCTTTTCAGATATCTCAGCTGTGTCTTACCTGGAAGGGGAGAGGTGATGGCACTTTTCCCAGCACAGTGGCACTTGGCTCCTGGCTCCTTGGGATCTCTGCTTGACATGGGCTGTCTTGTTAGCAATCTGCTTCTTTCTGCTTTGTGGCCAGAGCAAAAGATGAGAGGATGGCAATTCAGTGCTGATAGTGGTCATGGCTCTTGCAGCATCCATGGTGGCAAGCAGGAGAAAATAGAGACCTGGCTGTCTTTGGTAGCCTGGGATACAGGTGGTTTCTGGCCCTTTTGGAGCTAGCAACAGCCTGGCATGGTGTGGATCAAGATCTTCGTTTAATTTGATGGTGGGCTCCTATTTTTTTCCTGTCCTATCTGAAATATTTGCTAGGAGTACATAAATGGACAAAATACTTTTCTTTCCCTGTGATATGTCTCACCAGGTTTCCCTCCCCTTTCCTACAGGGACTTCTTGTAGGAAGAACAAGGGAATATGGCTTGTGGGCCCACAAAGGCTCTTGCACTGAGTAGGAGCACAATCTAACAGTGAAGTGCTCCTTGACACAATGACACTCAGTACTTGGAAATATTTACCACAAGACTGGTCCAGTATAAAACATATTAATCCCAACAAGTCACTGTGATCTCTCTGATTTATGCATTAGACTTACTTGCCTTGCACACAACTCTCTGCCCTGGCACTCTGGGAAATTTAAGGCAACCAGAAGGCAATCATAGTACCCATTCTTTGCTGTAACATGGGCAAAAATATCCTATTACTGCCTCTGCTTTTAGGAATTTGTCAGTAACTTTTGTGTTCTGTACAATGTTTTTCTATTTCCATCAGGTTATCAGCTCTCACCCCAGCCATTGCACTTTAGTCCATAGCAAAAAGCAACATGGGCACTATTTTTGGCATCAGTAGCACTCTTGCTGTAAACTGAAGCAGTGAACTAACAGGGTTTCATTGAGAGTGTTGGATTTTCACAGCAGACCCCCTGGGGCATACCAGCTCTGCCCCTAATGGCAGCCTTTTGTGCCATTGATTTTAAGGGTAAGAGGGTGGCACAGCACAGAGGGTATTGGAACAGCATTGACTGAGTTAATCTACACTCTGGTTGGTCTTGATTCCTTCCAAGCAAAGGGTAATATCTGAGGCTATGCATGCATAGGTGTGTGTGATCAATGATATTTGAGCCAGCAGTATCCCAGGAGACTTTAAAATAAACAGATGCCTCAGGTTGCAATTAGAAAGTTCTAGGCTGATAAAAAAACTTGATATGTTACATTTCATTAGGAAAGGTAAAACTTTCCTATCTGTGCTTTTACAAATCTAGAATATCTCCTGTGCCTGGGAAGGATTTACCCTTGCATTATAGTTCTGACTGGAAAGTGATGTGAGCACGTGTATTTTAGGGAAGGAATAAAAGATGGGGGGAAACTGCTGTTTTGGAGTACTGGGTGTAAAGCAACAGCATCGGTGTCTGTAGATAGCACCAGGCGAATTTTTGTGACCTGTTTATGGGATACTGTGGGACCTGGGACTTGTCAGTACCAGGTTGATGTGCCATGTGAGCAGTCTGTAGCTTCTTTTGGCTGTGTGTAGTTGACCCTGCTCTAGCAGTACCTTGAGGTTTTTTTGTGCACCCCTGTTTGCTCCAGAAATCTCTACTACAATGTCCATCCCACCCTCTCTCATCTGCCCGTGTCACAGTGCAGCTGAGAAGCCCTGTAAGTTTGCTGCTGGTTAATGTGTGCTGCTTCACACGGCTGCACAGAGCCTTGCCCTGAGAGGTGCCTGCTCCCCAGGTTCTGAGCAGGTTGTATCTGCATTCCCTGGCAGCAGCACAGGGGCAGCAGACTAAACCACCTGCAGCACAGACCTCCCAGTGCATTCTGAGAGAAAGGCAAGCGAGCAGTGAAGCAGGGAAAAGAGGATAAATGAAGGAAATAGCAACCTCAAGACAAATATGATATGATGGGCAAGATTAACTTACCTAAAGGGACTAAGGTAAAAGAAGCAGGAGCAAAACAAGACATTTTTAATGTGGTGCACAAACCCATTAATCAGCCTAAAATGTTGTTTGTGGTAGCATTCTGTGCCCTACACAGTATGTGAGGTCTATAAATCTGTCTGATCTATATGGAAAATTTGTGGGTCAGGACAAGCAGAGAATGCAGCATCAAATAGAAAAAAAGCAACTGCCAGTAAAGTCAGTGATAAAGAAGTATTCAAACAAACACAGGCTACTGGAAATGACAGCTTTAAAATGCTTGCACAGTGGGCCCCTTCTTGAAGCACCCAGATATTAAATATAATGTTTCCATATAAAACATTTGGAGATGAGCAGCTTTGATAGTATGGAGTGCAAGTTATTGTCTGTTTCTTGAGCTTGCTTCTTGTTAGTTACAGAAGACCCTGAGTTACAGGATAATTAAATGAAAGAACCATTTCAAGGAATTATCTGGTAATTAGTTATGATAAATATGATTTTGCTTTAGAGAACTGAAATAATAGAAACCACTGAGTTGAGACAAGAAATCATATGGGATGCCTTTCCTGTGAACGTATTTATTATCTGTTTTAATTAGCAAACCAAGTCTTAAATGCCTAATGCAAAGTATTTGTCTGGAGTTTCTGTTGGTTAAATGACTTAATTTCTTAAAGTCTGTTAAGCTACAATTTATATACACATCTTTCTGTGGCTACGTAGTGGTTTTACAAAATGGCAACAAAGTTAATTATGGAGAGATATTAACATTTTGAACTAAGTTGGATTTTTTTTCTCTGTTAAGTCCTGTCCTTGATTTGAAAGTTTTTGTGTATATGTGACTTACTTCTAGTGGCTGAAACCCTTAAAGTCCACAAAAGCTACTACAAACAATGTTAATTCTACGATTGAAACTCACCAACGCAAGAAAAATCTGACTGAGATTGAAATGCTTTGCTTAACTTTCTCTCTTATGCCTATCTCTGGATGCACATCCAGGAGGGAACCCAACTCCTCTCTGGCACCAAAGTTTCTCATAACAGGAATTTCTCAAGACTTTCCATGATCAAGAATACCAAGGAAGCTGATCAATGTTGGCCTTTCTTACCAGAATTTAACAAGTTTTGCATTTTCTCCCGGTTGGTTTAGTTTTAAGAGATTGAATGGCACATAGAACAAATTCTCAGAGTAAAATTACCAAACCCACAGAGTTCCATTTGCACCTGGAAATCATTCCTATGAAACTTGCTGTCTCTCTCTGCATTCTGGGTACATCAAACATGCATTATTTATTACTGTTGGAGAGGATTTTTTTGGAGGCATTGGAGAAACTACTCGATTTATAATCAAGATTACATGGGAAATCAGGATCCCAGGGAAGTTTGCCAACGGAAAAAACCCTCTATAAGAGTTGTAAGGCAACTCATTAATGTAGCATCTACCTCACTTGCTTTTAATGATATCCTGATGGTTGGAAAACCTGACCTGAACACAGAAAACCAAAGAGCCTTGTTATTCCTTCCCTGGCTTTTAGAGCTGGGCCTGTCACGGTACTAGTGGAGCTCCAGTCAGTGCAATGAAGTCACCTCCCCTGGTAGGGGCAGAATAATTGATTGCACCTGATCCCCCCTATTAGAGACACGCTCTGGATTCCTGCCTCAATCCTGTAAATAAAAGGTTTCATGTTTCTTTTCCTTGTGTGCTTGCTGTTAACACACTGGAGAATGATAGTTTGATAGCTTAATTTGCTTTTCTCTTTTTTTTTTTTATGATAGCATTTAAAGGAAACAACATGCTGTTGACAAGTGCTGTAACATTAAAGCTCCCTTAAATCCAGACTCCTACCACTGACCTGTCAAGATTGTTTTGTTGGTTTTTTTTGGTTTTTTTCCCATTTGAGTGGCAATAAAGAAACTACACTAAAAAAATATTAGGAATTTCATCTGCTGTGGATTTAATGTTAATTATAAGCCACAAATTCAAATGAGGCTTCCTGATGCTTTGGTATATTGTAGTAGTCCAGAAGGAGATCTCAAACACACCTGAGCTAATTTCAGCAGAAAGCTGCATTCTGTCTCCTGACTTCTTTCTGAATCCAAGCAAGACTTGGCTGGATGTCACATAGAGCTCAGCCCAGGCTGGTAGGCTCCCACAGCAGCACATGGGGTGCATTGTGCAAACCTTTACAGGAGGAGTCTCTTCCCCATGGCAGGCAGGCAAAGATTCCTTCCCACTTAAGTTCTACTTAGGTGGTATTTTGAGAAATTAAGGGATTCATTGACCTTGCATCACCCTTCTGACCTGCACTAAATTTTACTTCTTAATGCAAGACTTGACTAGGATTCTTGTAATTCCTGAGCGCCCATAGAAATCTGCTGTGCAGTCATGATTTTCATTGTGAATTTGGGGGTTTACTTAAGTCCTGTCTCAAAGTGAAATTTAATTTCTCAGCAGTTATCATCACCACCAGGCCTGTCAGTCTTCAGAAAATGAAGCTTGTTCACAGCAATGGGACCTTTCAAGAGCTACATAGTTTTGCAAAGTATATAGTATATGGCACTTTTTTTCTTAGAAAAAATATTTTACTGTTTTTCATATATTTGCATGAGTACTTTCAGGAATAAATTATTTGATAAAAAGAGATGGGATTTGGAGTCTGGATGCCTGAGGTCTGGTACTTTATTAATGCATTGTATTCCCTTTGATCAAATTATTTTCCTTTCTCTATGTTCCCATTTGTAATGGGTAAGGACTCAAAGTTATTCTCCTTGGAAAAGGGCTGGGTAGAAAATGCTGGGTGTGTCAGGCATTTCTAAATTCCCACAAAAACATATTTTTTGTAAAAAAAAAAAAAAATCATCTGATACCTAATAAACTATTAACTCTTAGAAAATTTATTACTTCATTAGAAGGGCTTCTCAAACACTTTACTGGGATATTTAATGGGATATTTCATCAAAGTTTATCAAAACTATTATTTAAATAACAAGAATTGATCAAGAGTTTTAAAAAATAATTGAAAATTCTTACAGCATTTAATAGATATTTAGCCAGAATCTTCCATGATATTTACAGTAATTTCACTAATATAAGGCGCACCCTTTTGACTAAAATTTTCCCCCAAACCCAGAAGTGTGCCTTATAGTCTGGTGCGTCTTATAATATGGACAAAGTTTGGAAAACTGCGAACCTGGAAGTGCGATCTGCAAACTGAGCCAGGACCCGCAGGAGCTGTGGCCGTGCGGGGCGAGTCGGGAACCGCAGGAGCCACGGCTGCTGGGCGGGGGAAATCGAGAACCAGCGTGGCCGCCGGCCAGGGAGAAGCGGGGGGAAGCGGCGCGGCCGCGGGGAAGTGCCAAGAAGCACAGCGGGAAAGCGCCAAGAAGCGACGAGAAAGCGCCTCAGAAAAGTGGCAAAAAAGTGGCAAAAAATCACTGCGAAAGGCGGCCAAAAAGCATCGAAAAATCGCTGTGAAAAAGCGCCGAAAAACCGCGGCAAAAAGCGGCGAAAAATCTCTTTGAAAAAGCGCTGAAAAAGCGCCGAAAAATCACGGCAACAAGTGGACAAAAAGCGGCGAAAAATCGCCATGAAAAAGCGCCGAGAAAGCACCGAAAAAGCGGCCAAAAAGTGGCCGAAAATCGCCATGAAAAGTGGCTAAAAAGAGGCGAAAATGGCCACGAAAAGTGGCGAAAAAGCAGCGAAAAACTTTGCAAATTGAGAACCTGCCAGTAATTCACTACTTTGTTGTATGCCGCATGGCTCCTCACTGCAAAAAAATAGTGCGCCTTATAGTCCGGTGCGCCTTATCTGAGCTACAAAATTGCGAAAGTTGCCGACATTCAGGGGGTGCGCCTTATAGTCTGGTGCGTCTTATGGTCGTGAAATTACTGTAGTTTCATTTTAAGCAGTCTTCCAGTAATGAGTTTTGATGCCTTGAGAGGTTACCTAGAACAGAGGATAGACAGTGTTAAAGGAATAAAGCAGGTATTTATTAAAAGGACTCCAAAGGATTCACCTTGGGCAGTACAAGAGCCTGGCCATGGCCCCACCCAAGGTGGCCAGCGTGTCACGTTTTCACACTTTTATAAGTTTTGGCCCATTTACATATTTTGGTTAATTGTCCAATTACAACTTCAGGTTATGAAGTCCCATCCTCCCAGATTGCTCTCCTCAATTTGCTGATGTTTGCGCTTTTTGGGCCTGAAGCTGCAATGGTGTCCTTGGTTCTCAGGCTGGAAAAGGATTGCTTTGTCTAACTAAACTGTGAGGAGAACTTGCTAACACTTCATATGAAGTTCAGAGTCACACATCAATGTAGAACAGAATCTGGAAAATATAAAAGCTAAAAGTTAAGGCATCAGTTTGAGAAATGAAAATGGGTAAAACCCACGTCTTAAGAGTAATACAAAATTGTAGAATCATTTCCTAATGGGTTTGATTTTTAGACTTGATCAGTTCTAATTGCTGTAAAGTTTGTTTGTGTAAGCAGTGACTTCCTCTGGAAGAACTTGTTAATATATAGGCCACATAATGCAAGAGATAATTTTGAAGGGTGTTTTGGTAGTAGCCACAGAATATTGAGACATATTGCATGTTGTCCTGAAGGACCCATCAGGACAGTTGTTTATGCCCCACACTTCTGCATGACAGGAGAAATACTCCTGTGATGAGCCCAGCTGATTTATACTGATTTATACATCCTGCTCAGGAAAGACCTCTCTATTTTTTATGAGGTACAGGATTGAAAGGATTTCTTTGTCTCATTGAATTAAATCCTGCTGCAGTCCCAGGCAGACACCTTACCATGTTGCCTCCCCAAGCCAATAAAGCTCCACTGTAAAGTACCTGAATTTCATGCTCCTTAATGCTTCCTAAGAATTCTTGTCCTCTGATGGTTAGAAATCATGCTCCCAGCCTAACCTTATTTATGTCCAGCTTCTACCTTTTTGTTCTTGTGCCAATACTGGCCTTTAGCTTAAATAGCTCTTCTCCTTCCCTGGCATTTACCTCTTTGATATGTTTATAGAGAACAATTATATTCCCTCTCAGCCTTCATTTGTTAAACAGTTTCTCTTTTTAGCAAAGGTTTCTATTTCCCTGATCACTTTAGAAACTGTTCTGTGCACCTGCTCCAGTTTAAATAACTTAAATTCATCATTTTGGGGAATGTGTATCACCAGAGTGCCCACAGGGTTCCACAGGACATTTCAGTAGTTCCCCGCGCAGTGTCTTGTGCAATTACCTTTGCTCGGTGTCACTTGTGATAAAATAGATCACTCATGTCTTCCTTCTCATCAAATTGATGCCCTGCCACCTTCTACCTGAATTTCCCATCAATCCCTTACTACTGCTGTCCTCCTCTGCAAGTCTCTTTTCTCCAAACTCCTTTAAATTATCATGTTTTATTGTACGGCGACACTCACAAACTTAGTCTTATCAGCATATTACTTAACTGCCTTAAATTCTTTTTGCTGAGTCCTCTAAAATAAATATTGCTGAATAAGACTGGCTATGAAATCAGTCTTTGAGAACACCCATATTTACCTCCTTTCAGTGCCTTGCGAAGTAGCTGCTCCCATGAAGTCATATTGTCTAGGTCATTTCCCATACAGATTTATGTATAACAGATGTTCTTCTCAAGTCCAAATACACTGTAGAAAGAAAGTTAGATTAGGCCAACCTATTTCACATTAAACTATCTTGAGTTTTATTTTACCATGTCCCCTTATTTCTGTAACTTTGATTATTGCTTTGCAAATTGATTTGGATATGTCACTGAAATTTATGACAGGTATTTTTTATGTGCAGGCAGTATTTTTGCTATTGCTATCACAGTATATTCCCATATGGTAGTTTTCCTAGAGATTTTTGGATAGATATCATTTGGGCACATCAATTTCATATGTACTTTGGCCTTTTTATTCCACCTTATTTTAGCCCCTGTTTTATAGTGATCCTACTTTTCTGCCTTTATTCCACATTATCTGAGTATTCTGTACTGTCAACTTTAGTGAAACTATGCTAAAGTGAGTGAAGCTATGCTAAAGTGCTTGTTTAGCTTATGGGTCTATGAAGATTATGTTTATTGATTCCATCTTCAGTGTATCATGACTTTGCTCTTTTCTTTACTATTTATGTATCAAGGTAAAAAAAAAGGTTTACTATGCATTTACTTTTCCTATGAACACTTTCCACTTGCACTATGACAGTTCCTGATTTATCCTTTATATAAACCTCCAATAACTTTTTTTCTTTTTGTTGATCATTCACTCTTTCTGAGTATATAAAATATTTTAAGATTCTCTCATTCAAGTTGTTGTTTCTCCTTAGATTCTGGTCTAAAGTATTTAAGTAGACACAATACTAAACCAAAGATTTTACACAATGCTGAGTAATTAATAGTTCATATATTTCACAGGCTATCTTCCTGCTTTTATAGTGTGGTTTTGTGCCTTTATGTCATTTGTATTAGCCCCACATTGCTGAACTGCACTTCTTTTGTAATCCCCTATAATCCTCACACCCTTTTATACTGAATTGCTACTTAAGCAGTTGTTCCCTATCTTGTATTTGTGCAAACTGATTATTCCTGCCTAAGAGTTGTGCCCCATGTTTGTCCTCTCACTTGTATTGAATCTCATTTTTGCAAGCTCTTTATCCACTTTGCCAGTGCAATTTGAATTTCAGTCCTGTTCTCCTTTGTTCTCACAGCTTTAGTTATTGTAAATTTCATAACAAAATGCAGCATCCCATCATCCCCATCATTAATGATAATATTGAATGGTCTTGGACTAGGGACAAAATTGTAGGACTAAATACATTCTTTCATTTTTATAGCAGTGTATTGAGTGTTGTTGTCTTAGGATAAAGTTAAGCAGTGGTTTTAATTATTTGTCAGTTTTCATCTCTTTCTTGTAGGCATCTTTGCTATAATTTTTATTGCAGATTTTACCACCCAACATGCTCCATGAAGTTTTTCCTTTTTCCACACTTAGAATTCATATACCAGATTTGATTTTATCCATTTGACTTAGAGGGTTTTTAATTCTTTCTCATTTAAATCCCTGACATCTTTGGTTCAACTGACTTCAATAAACAGGTCTTAAAGCTCATCTGCTGAAAATGAAAGGAATGTAATTATGATTGTCCCACCTTTAATACAAGATGATTTGAATTATAAACTTATTTTCTACTATTTGTTGTTTGATAATGTCCTTATCATTTAACTGTCTACATACTACACAGTTTTTTCTTGGCTCAATGATTGATCAATGAAGAATTTAGATGGTCTAGGTCCTTTGTTGACAATAGGCTTTGGTTTTTTGGCCTGTTTTGGGGATTTTTTTGGTTTAGTTTGCATAAGACTGCTGCCACAACATATCTTTAGCTAATTACTGTTTTGTAACACAGTCTCTGACATTCCCCAGTGGAAACAGCAATGTTCTTGGTATTTGTATTACAGTAATTTCATGATTATAAGCCGCACCGAGTATAAGCCACACTCCCAGGTGTTGGCAACTTTTTGTTCTTTTGTCCATACACAAGCCGCACCTGATTATAAGCTGCATGTTACAATACAGAGTGTGATAAAAGGTATCTATTCTATCACCATCTGTTGAGGGTGGGGGCAGTGATCCTTATCTCTGTGGGAGATATTCTGCTGATGGGCCATTGTTCTTTATCTTTTCACAACCCATCCTTGCTCCAGAGAGTCATTTTCTGCTAATGGCCCATTGAGTCTGACTGTGTGACTGATAAAATTACTTCATCCCATTAGAAGTTGCTCCAGC
>PYHW01010413.1:797781-916947 GCA_013186435.1 Turdus rufiventris | reverse complement strand
GTTTCTTTGTAGCATTGTATTTCTATTTTAATTTCCCTAGTAAAGAACTGTTATTCCTAATTCCCATATCTTTGCCTGAAAACCCCTTTGATTTCAAAATTATAATAATTTGGAGGGAGGGGGTTTAGATTCTCCATTTCAAAGAGAAGCTCCTGCCTTTTTCAGCAGACACCAGTCCTCCAAACTGAAACAGCAACTTCTCATTCTTTGTCCATATATAAGCCGCACCTGATTATAAGCCGCACTTTGGGTTCAGACCAAAATTTTAGTCAAAATGGTGCGGCTTGTATTCGTGAAATTACTGTACTTTTTGCTGTGCCTGGGTGCAAGGGAGTCCTGAGGATGCTTAGGTTCTGGCTTCAGAATCTGAGTTGGGTGTGCTGAGGCACTCCAGGGACTGGGGAAAAAGGCAGAGATGGAAACCTTATTTTTGGTCATGTGCTTGCTCTTAAAGTCCAAATATATCTAAAAATAATGACATTATTTTGGCCTTAAGCAGTCACTTTTGGACTCCTCAACTGGAGGTTTGTGCCTTGGCAAGGCTCAGGAAGAGATGCAGATCTCAAGCAAGACAGGTATCTATCAGACCTTCTTTACTTTTGAAATTGGGCTATAATTTCTATTAGAAATATTGCATATTTTCCAAATTAGAACATTTCTCCTACCTCTCCCACTAAGTGTAGTTGCTGTATAACTGGCTAATGATGGTCAGCATTCTTAATGACACAGCCAACTTTTCATGCAGTTTTGCAGATGTCAAGAGGAGGCAGTAAAACTTGCCTGTGGAAAATAATCCTGAATGAATGTGAAATAGGACTTTGTTACATGAGAGACACTTATCCATTGAGTTAATTTGTCTTTTTTTTTTCTTTTAAATCAGATATTAGAATATCCAATTATTTGAAGTTGCCTTTTTCTGAGGAATTATGTCTAACACTTTGATTTTTGCTTGGACTCTTACTGAATGAAAACTTGCCTGGTTGTATTTTTGTATTTACATGAATTGGATAACTTTGGAAAATGAAAGCTCAGCTCTTGTCTTTTTTGTGTATAAGATATGATTCCTTGCTTTCTTTTTTCAGCTCTTTGAGCACTAAAGATTTACATGTACCCTCTATGTATCTGAAAACTAGCCAGTAATCCTGCTAGATTTTCATGTAGGCTTTGTGCTGCTCGCAAGATTTTTTTGGAAGCAATCATAGATATTGCATTTCTTCATTACATTTTGATATATATTCTTTCAGTATCTCCAGAAATACTCCTCTGCTTTTGGAGATAGGAGGCCATTATCATTCCATTAACAAATTTCTAAATACGAATGGTTCCAAACTTTCAGAACAAAGCATTCACAGCTGTGACCTTCAGACTGGTGAGCCACAGTGCAGCCATAAACTTTGAAATGTTGTACAAAAAATTATATATTTTAAGTTTATTTTATGTGTCACTAGCAAATTTGATAACATTGTTTGCAATAAAATGTCACTTCTTCAAGGCCAAATTGTGGACTATTATGAAACATTGATGTTTAGGAGGAGGAGAAAGCTTATATAAAGCAAAACCAAGATGAAATAGACCTTTATCCAGGCTGTTTTCTGGAATGCTTTTTGGTGCTTGTGAATTCTGACTCCTTCTAGCTGTGATGTGATGCTCCTCTGTAGTGTGACAGCTTCAGCTTTCTGCCTGAATGATCTCATCACAAACATGCACTAAGAGTCAAAAATGAAAAAATGAAAACTCTCATATTGCTTATCTGCTCATCTTCTTGGTGAGGAGAAACTCATAATGTCTGTGCAGAACTTCAGACATAAAAATGCTCTATAAATGCTTAGTGTCATTTCGATGAAGAGAGAGAAGGCTGAGAATGGGATATGATTGCTATCTATAAATGCATTATGGAGGTAAACTCTACAAAGGAAAAGAGAAATTTAAGTTAGAGGACAATGCTGGCACAAGAAGAAACGGATGTAAGAGGGCCATGAATAAATATAGACTGGAAATAGGAAGGTTTCTATTAAAGCAATGCAGTAGCCTTTGAGACAGAGTCACAAGTCAAAATCTTTCCCGGTTTTAAGACAGTTTCAAGTCTTAGAGTCACATACTGTGGTTGCTTGTGCAGAGGGAAACTGAAATTTCGGGAAGTCCTTTCCATTGCTCACAGAACTGACCAGAGAAATCTTTGGCTACAATCAGATGTCCTTCAGAAGGTCTCACCCCTCACAGTATGGTCACAGCCTGCACATTTTACTCCTCTGAAGGAAAGTAGAGACATGATGTGAACTGCTTTTGTTTCCCTGAAAAAAAAAATCTTCATCCTTTCTTTAAGTGACTGGTACCTTATATCTAAAAATAGAAATTTTTTTTGTATCATATAGCCATAAATATGCTGCAAGAGCAAAATATAGCTTCCTGGAAGTGGGGTACAGAAGCTTTAGTGAAGTTTAAGTTACACACCAGTATTGTGTTTTTGTTTTGTTTGGGTTTTTTTTGTTTGTTTGTTTTTTGTTTTGGTTTTTTTTTTGTTTGTTTGTTTGTTTGTTTTTTGTTTTGCTTTTGTTCTTTTTTTTTGCTAGAGCATTAATTCCTGTGATCCTAAAACCCCTTGCTTCTGCTGTTAGGGAAATAGGAAAGGAAGGCTATGCAAAGGGTGCATAAACGTAGATGCAGTTAAGCTTAATATTTAAGTGCAAGTAGTCATCTGCCTCCAAGTGCAAAAAGTGAGAATGTTATTTGCTATTGAATCAGCTCAGATAACTTGGACTTTTGCACAGGAACTTAGCCTTCTCAAGACCTACAGGAAAAATATAATACAGTAGAAGCCACAAAAAATATAATACAAAAGGAACCACAGAGCTGTCAGCAGGATATTCCAGTTGGTCGACTTGACTTATCCTGTGCAAGTAGCAGAGTGGAGGGGTTTTTCTTTCATGAATGGGAAGAAAAGCTACTCCAGAGGCAGTTCACAACAAGGACATAACTCAAACTTTCATTGTTATCAAAACAGCCCTGTGGGACTACCTAGCCAGGCTGGGAATATAATAGGGAACAGACAAAAAGCCTAAAAATCTACCATTTGGAAATCTACTAATTTGATGGAATGGAAATAGTTTCAGTGTGTGGAATTCTTTGTTGTCTAGCCTTAGGAAGAGTCTTGAACTTTAAAGTTTGGAATCATCTGCTACAACCTTCACAGGTAAGCACCATTCTTGACACTTGGATTAGGGTTATGTGATGTATAATATTTCTGCACAAAGGAACCAGAATTCCTATTTATGGAAACAGAAGCTTACTGATAATTGTACTCACTCCACACTATTAATTAGAGGCTAAACAATGATATTACTGTTGCCATTGACAACTGAGTCTATAACCTTGGGTTTTTTGGATATTAGCATTAAGAAACAAAAATCTGTTCCCCATTTGCCATGGTATAGAAAAGGAAGAAAGACTCACGCTTGCAATTGAAAAAAAAAAGTAATTTGCGAAGAGCCATGCATTCAAGTTGGCCTCTAAATTTATATTAATTAACAAAGAAGGCCCTGGTGGATAATTTGCCTCCAAGTGGCAGCCAGGCTTTCTTCTTGCAAGAGAGAAACTAAAATTATACTGTACTGATCCAGAGTGACTGTAGGCTAGCGCTCAGGGCTTGGTTTTGAGGTGAAAGTAATTTCAGGATTCCAGTTCCAGGTTGATAAATTTAAGCTGTTCTTGTGAGACTTGTGCCATAACCCAAAGGAAATATTTCTGACGGTGATCTTCATTTTTTTCCCTATGAAAACTGCAGGCTATATTTGTTTCTTGGGTGATAAACTCTGTGTTATGTTTTGTGTTGCTAATGTGGTCCAAAGCAGCTGCAATGCTCTGTGGATTGGGGCTAACTCTTCTTGGTGGGAGTGGGGCTACCTGGGGGAAACCTGGGCTTTCACACATTGTTGAAAAACCAGATAGCAGATGTCTGTTTTCTACAGCTTGCTTTCCTGTGTTCAAACTTTTCCTTACAGAAAGCATCTGCTGAAGTTATTTTGAAGTAAAATGTGTGGGTTAGGGAAGAATAGATTTTTTGATAATATATGAGGAACTTCATGGTGTGAGGTCAGAAAGTCATTGGATGGTGTCATCCTGTATGGTACTGATCTCTGTCAAGCCACAAACTATCCCCTACAAAATTATTTAATGCTGCAAAAGAAAGAGTGCTCTATTAGTTCTTATATTCCAAGCTGATACTGGAAGGTTAACCATTTTCATTTATGGCCCTTCTCTTTTACATGCTTTTTTTTGTCAAATTTTAAATCACAGCTGATTTAGTGTTGCCTGCACCAATAACAGTGATGGCATCTGTGGAACAATACTTTCAAAATCTGTTAAATCTCCCTGAAGAACATTTGCTGAAACACTTTTCTATGTTTATATAACTGGTTGGGTCATTAAAGAATTGAGAGAGGATTAAAAAAGAGGTGGGGGAAAAAAACCTCACTCTTTCTGCATGTACAATTACAGTGATGCTTTGACAGGGAAGCACTTCAGCGCTGCCTCAACTGGGCAATCTCAGTATATTATAAACAGTATTTGGCTAATATATTGCTCCTACTGGTTTTATGTACCTGAATAATGCAGACCATCAGTGGGCTGAGAAAGACCCCAATAAACTGGACAAAAGTAATGAAATGTGTCTATATTAGGATACAGAGCCCCACAAGGCTAGATCTCACCTCCCCACTTGTTTTCATACAGCATGAAATACAAATTAAACTGCGATATTTTTCTAGATGTGGAATCCTCTGGATAGTAAAGATTATTAGCTTTGGAGGATATGTCTACATAAAAAATGGCAGCGTGGGAAGCACACTTTACTGGTGTTGATTAAACTGGAGCACACATACCCCAGTCCCTGGCAGGATTGCAGCAGTCCCACTGGAGTCCATGCTGCCACAGCTTCTCACTTCCTGTGAATTACACTGGATTAAATCTACCATGGGACGTTCCTAGCCAGCACTTCAAGCCTGCTTTTGTCAGCTGCATAGAGATGCTGTGAATGTAAAACAGGAGGAAACCTCTTACCAGAGTCAAGTACATGTCCACCCCCACTGCTTCACTCAGAGACTCTTTCCTTCCTTTCAGGTTCAAGGGTTTTTGTGCCAAGATGGGTGACAGTAACAGGTCACAGACACCTGCACGGCCACTACTGCCCCTCCTTTGCACTGCTTCTGCAAGGGGTGACTACTCCAAAGAGAAAGCCAAGATTGGCAGGTTACCTTTTTTTTTTTGCTAATAAATCTTCCCAAGAAGAAGCCTCTGCTATGTGGGAATTTGTCCTCTAACTGCTCTGATTAAGTGGCAAAGGCGGATTACTGCTTCTGGTAAAAGTAACATACAGGACTGGGAAAGAAACTTCAGAGTTAATTGAGTGCTATCCCTGGCTAGCACAAGCACTGTATTACATCTCCTTTACTGTAAGACTGTATATTAAAACCAGGTTTTTTTGTCCCTCTTGTTCCCTTCAAAAAACGAATCTAATTCTTGAGTCCATATATTTCAAGCTCAAGAAATCCAATTTAAAGCTTGTACTCATTTTTTCTTGGGTGAACTCTGATTTTAGCCTAAATAATTTAGTGCATAACAATCATGTTCCTTTCTGTCTCTGTCTCAGCTTTCTTCTTGACTGCACCAAAAATAAGTTCTTCAGTCCTTTGATTATCCCTATAATTCTTCCTTGAACCTCTCCCATTTAAAATATTATTTCTCTTAATAGCAACTATCCTTCCCCACCTCTACAGAAACAGGTGTTGTTTATGTGTGCTTGGATTTGTTTTTTTCATATCTGCTTTTCCTCATATTAGTGGCCCATAGCTCTCCTACAAATCAACAAGCAGAAAGAAATCCTTCTTCTTAACAATTTCCAAGGGCGGAGCATTCAACTTTGGGGTGGTTTCAGTGCAAAACCAGGCAGAAACACCAATTTAATGTACAGTAATTTCATGATTACAAGCCGCACAATTTTGACTAAAATTTTGGTCCGTACCTGGAAGTGCGGCTTGTAATCCGGAGCGGCTTATATATGAACAATGTTCTAAAAGTTGCCAACCTGGAAGTGAGAGCCCACGGCAGCCCCAAGCCGAGCTAGAGCCACGCCAGCCCCAGCAGAGGCGGGAAAGCCTGGCAGAACCCGGGCCAGCAGCGTGGGGTTGGGGAGGGGGGTGGCAGAGCCTGGGCCAGCAGCGCGGGTAAGCCCGGCGGCGCGGGGGAGCCCAGCAGAACTGGGGCTAGCAGCACGGGGAAGCCTGGTGGGGCGGGGCAGCACGGCAGAGCTGGGAAGTCTGGTGGCGTGGGGAAGCCCGGAAGCGTGGGGCCGCCCAGCAGTGTGGGGAAGCCCGGCAGAACTGGGGCTAGCAGTGTGGGGGAGCCCGTCGGTGCGGGGGCGGGCAGCGCCAGGCCAGGGCGAGCAAACACGGTGATGGTGGTGCAGGTGGTGGCGGGGGTGAACAAGCCTGGCAACGGCAGCACCGCCCGGCTGGTCCCGAGCGGCCCCGCCAAGCTGTAGCGCCGAGCTGGGCCACCCGGCCCCGTTGGCAGCCCTGAGCGGGCCAAGCCTGCCTGGCCCCTCCCCGAGCCAGTAAACCCTGCTATCCCGCGATTCTGTTACTAATTGGCAACTTTGTGAAAGTTGCACATGGATCCTCGCTACGAATGAAAGTGCGGCTAATAATCTGTTGCAGCTTATATATGGACGAGGACCTAAACATTGCAGACACCCCGGAAATGCAGCTTATAATCAGTGTGGCTTGTAATCATGAAATTACTGTTGTGGTTTTGATTCACCAATTTGAGATTTCCTGGGCCAATGCACCAAATTATGTGTTGGATTTAGTGGCCAAATCACCAGTGCACCCACTGGAATTATTTACTAATTTCCTGCTGTGAGGTAGGATTAGGAGAAAAAGCAAAGCAGGCTCAAACTTTAAAGGGTATAAAGAAGAACTTTATTAACAGAAACTAAAAGGAAAAAAAAGAATCAGAATAAAACCTTCAGACACTTCTCCTCTCCCCTACAGCCTCTTTTTTCTTACACTGACAATGTACAGAAAAAAAATAAGTCAGTTTACCATTTCTAAAATAGTCCTTCTGCAGTTCACTTAGGCAGAGGAGTCTCTCTTGTCAGTCTTTGGAGACTTCTTCAGAAGAAACAATTGTCTTGTGGTTTCAATGTCACAGTGAATCAGCCACCCGAGAGAATGGAAATCTTATCACTGTGCAAAAGTCCCTCCCCTTGACTTACGGCTTTCCCTACAACTGTTTTTGAGGGCCATGTCAACTTATGGGGTAAGCAGTTCAGAAGCAAAGGTTCTCTTCATCTAGCGCTGAAATCATCTTCCTCTCTTGGAACAGAGGTTTTCTTCTTCTTCCCTGGGGGCAAAGTGTCTTCATCACTCTTCTCTCTCTCTCTCCTTCTCTCTCTCCCCCTCTCTCTCTCTCTCTGTTCAAACTTCTCATGGGATCACGGCTACTTCAACATCTGCTTACTTTGCTTACTTCAGCGCTGGTGCCTCTGCTCATGTCTGTGGTTAGAAGGCTTCATCCACCAAATGCATTCCATGAGTTAGGGGGAAAAAAGAGTAATATATATATATATATATATGTACACACATGCATATATATCATATCTTCTCCATAGCTGACAAGAGAATTTCAGTCCAAGTAGGGCTTCTTCTCACCCCCTCCCATCTGGGACCTGACTCTTCCTTCTTGTCTGACCATGATGTCTCCATGTTGTTTCTCTGCATGTCTTGCTGTCCTTTTCTTTCACTCAAGAGAGGATGGAAGGTCTGCAAGTCTCATCTGTGCAGTGAAAGAGCTAATATCTCACCTGAGGCCTGCAGCATGTGGTCCCTGCCAAATTGCTGCCGGAGCTGTTAATGATGGAGAATTCCTCCGTAGCTGTGTTGGGGGAAGCTAGGGTCTTAGCAGCGGCAGCGTGCTGTGGGAGGCTCCCCTTCTCCTGCTGTTTCTGGTGAACCTCAGCAGCAGTAGCATTCCAGCCAAGCCACAGGCTGGTCTGGCCGTGCTGGGGTAAGGACCCGGGCCCGGCTCGGCCCAGCAGAGGCGCCAGGCCTGCCCCTTACTGTACTGAGGCCAGAAGGGAAAATATCATTTCCCAGGGCTTGTTAGTTTTAAAATGTGTGTTCACAGAGGTATGTTCAGTGTTCTCAGTGGTTTAATGGGTTGTCAGTTCTCAAAACCAATCACTGATCAGTTTTTGTCAGACACAGAGGAAGCTCTCAGCAACTCCTCTCAGAAAAATCACTTCCATGGGTGGCTTCTTCCGTTCTCACCAAATGTCATATATGCAAAACCAGCACAAGCCTACAGGAGAATTTCTTGCTATTAGTCCCAAAGATTGTTATCTTTCAGTTTGCGCTTTTAGATTTTCCATTTTATTAACCTAGTCTTCAATGGTATCCACTTCTTTGTGTATACTGTAGCCCAGTTCTTCTCTTCAGTGAAAAAATTTTTGATTTGTGAGTTATTTTTCTTTGTTAGCGACTCTGAATGTTTCTTCCCTGATTATTAGTGACTTTTATGAAGTTATTTAAAGTGAGGTCAAAGCTTATTCTTGAGGAACCTAATTTCCTAATTTCCTTTCAGCCATAAGCCTTCCCTTTCAAAAAGCACACTCTATGTCTGACTTCAGACAGCTTCTCATCCTCACAATTTCTCTGCTAATCCCCATCTCTTCCTGTTTTACTATTAATTCCCGGTTTGTTATCATAGGCTTTGCTAAAGTTAAGGCAGATGGAATCAATCACGTCCTTTGTCTAGAGTGCAGGTTATCTTGTCAAAGAAATGTATGAGGTTAATCTGGTACAATCTACTTTTGTTAAGCTCATGCTGTATTTTGTGCCATTTTCATTTGACCTCCATGTCTTTAATTATCTTTTTTCCTTGAAAGCTGTTCTGAAGCTTTACACCACTGAAGTCAAAATTCAAGGACTATGGTTATCCACACACCTTCTCTCCAACTAAATACAGGCACCACATTTTCTCATAATTTGTCTTACAGTGTCCTACTTGGTAGATTTACTGCAAAGTATTGCTAGATGAACAAGAAGTTTCAGATTACTGTAGTACACTTCTGGTTCAAACCCTTCATACATTTGTCAAGTACTGATGTTTATTGGGAATTCTTGCCCAAGCAAAAACTACTCATGGAATTAAGGGTTGCATACACAGAAATGTAGTGAACAAAGGACCTCAAGTAAGACAATTTTCATGGCAGTTTGGCTAAGAAAGATGGAGAAAAAACTGCAATTGATCCCTGGAAAGTGATTTAGTACCTCAGCTAGGGCAGGTCTCACTTTGTTGTTACCTGTCGTAAGGGGAATTACCTGATTTGCCAAAGGGAAAAGTTACACTAATGTAAGGCTTCAATCTGTGACTGTGGAGGAGGGTCTTCAACAAAGGGTCGCTGGGCTGTCCTCTATTAGTTAAAAGCACAAAAGAATATTTAAACCAGAATCTGGGAAAGATCCCACATGTATGGAAGTAATACAACCACCAGTGCATCTCCAAAAAGGATAGGAAAGGCAAATCTGGCTGGTCAGACCTCAGCTGACTGACATGAGCATGAGCAGTGATATCTTCAAACCTGCAGATGATATTAAGAATGTTTTCTGGTTAGTCAAATACTGTGCTGATAGTGAGTAACTTCAGAAAGTGTTGTCCACAAGACCCAGAAGATGAAAAACCTGTAGAATTAGGGAGAAATAACCTCTAAATAAATTGTGCTTGTGCCATACCAAGCATTTAGATGGCAGTTACAACTCAGGGAAGAAATCTTGGAGTTGTCCTTGACAGTCCTCTCAAATCACTGCTTGGATATCACATCAGCCAGAAAGTCAGCACAGTGTGAAGTATCACTATCAATGTACGGAGAGCAAACTAGAAAACACTATTTTGCTCTTATCTAAAACTTTGATGCACTTTTTGAGTACTTTACAATTTAGAAAGGACATAGTGGATATAGAAAAGATAGTGGAAAGGGCAACCAACCAACTAGGAGGGTTGTAGCCTTTGATCCTTTCTTAGCCTGGCTATTAGGGCCAGAGGCTTCATTGAACTCGTTGATTTTCTGCAGAAAGAAAATCTGACCCGATTATTCAGGAACTAAAAAACTTTAATACTAGAAGGTAACAAACAGCAAGCCAAAGGGTTTGTACTGAATGAACTGGGAAAGATGGTACAGGAAGGATAGTTCCATCCACGAGGGGAAATGGTCATAAGTGGGTGTGAGGGCATGTCAGGGGTATTTATAAACTTGGAGGAGGGGAGGATTTAGGGTGGAGTTTAGGGAGGAGGTCCAATAGGGAAGAAAAATGAGGAATATTAAAATTATTGCAGCAAAAAGGAACCAATGATAACAAGGGAAGCAGAGAACTTTCTGGCAATGATGAACATACTAGAACTGGAGGATTCTGGGGGTGGATTTTTACTCACCACTATTGAAGGGTTTTCCCAGAGCCTTAAGCCATGGTCATCTGCACTTATATTAGAGCTAACTCCAACAGAGGGTGAAGAAATTTCCTTATGAAGAAATACTAATAAGACTGTGATTTTCTCAGGATGGAGTGGAGGCTAAGGGGTATATGGTGGTAGTTCATTACATCATTGATTGGCAGGTAAGGTTGCACATATTCAGGACCACACGTAGGGTGTCTAGTCTGAGGCCTAAGTCTCTTGATTTGCTAACCTGGAGCAGACTTTTTCTTGTGCATGACTAGTACAAGAAATATGCATTAAAACTAGCAGAAATTGGTTTGAAACAGACACAACTACTTTTTACATCATAGAGAGTTAATATCTGAATGTTTAGAAACAGGAGCCTGTGAAGGTAGATTGCATCAGTGGGGTCAGATGAGAAATGCACAAATTATTAGACATTTATTTAAGTCCATAAAATGCAGGTAATGGAATAATCAGGGATGTACCCCATAAAGGATTCAGCCCAGGAGTTGTGGAACCTGCAGGAGTATTAGGAGGATAAATAGTTAAGTAACTGCTTCTCTCTCTGCTAATGCAGAATACTGGGCTAAAAGTTCTGACTCATCAGTGCTTCCCTAAGCTTTTTGTTTTGCCTGGTCCCCTGACAGCATGGGATTTGTTGCTGTAAGTGGATTCCTGAATGGGAAAAGGCTGTCTCTCAAAAGGGTTCACAGCTGTTTTTCATAGGACTCCTTCCTATTCCACTGGGAACTGCTGTGTATTGCCCAGTGTTTTACCAAAAGGTCTGTCCTGACCTTAGCTAAGACTGTGCATTTGATTCTGGCTGGCAATCAGAGATGCTCCTTTTCCAGCTTTTCAGTCTGCATGTGCTATCTCTCTGACTAAAGAGAAAAATAAAAGTAAAAATATGTGTACACATATGTGCACACACAAGGAAGGACAGAAGTATGGTTGTTCAAATTCAGTATTTTTGAGTAACTTTGGTTGGGGGTGTGTAGAGACGCAGTTATTTATTTTATTGAAATCCTCATTAGCTTCTTATAAGCCCTCCCTCTTAGTCAGTTCCTCACCTTATAAATTTCATTAGCTTGGTGTGTTTTGGGTAGTGTAGAATATTTGCCAAGATAGAGAAATCATAGACTGTTTTCCATTTCTTTCAGTTTCTTTTTACCTGAGTGGGGAACCTACCATTATGTGGCCAAGTAAGAAAAGATGTAGCTGTACCATTCAAGCCCTTTTCAAGTTAACAAGGCATTTTGTTTCTGCCTTTTGTCTAACCTCACAACTGGCCTTTTCTAGTTTGTCCTTTAAAAATACCTGTGCATATGAAGGCAGAGGGATGATGCAATGCCTCTCACAATAGGGTCCTCCAGAGATTGCAACTTTGCACACAGAAGCGTTACTCCTGAACAAGGTTCTGCTGGGGAGAAACAGAGAGATTGGGCATGCTGATGCAATTGGATGGCAAGACTGTAGGGTGAGGGACCACAATTGCAATCCTGAGCTTATTGAGAAAAAAAGAAGTTCACAAGAATGTGTACTTGGGAGAAGATGGAGCCTTTAAGGAAAAACAAAACCAAACTCAACTAAGCAAGGAGGGAGAACAACACCTCTGAAAAAGTGAGGAAACAGAACAAAAATTCTAACAGACCTAGGTGAATAAGGTTTGTATCCAATTTAAATAACACTAGCCATTAAATACCAGCTAAGACATTCACAGTGGTAAGAAGCAGAAGGATGCAAATGTACTAAATTGAGCACGACCGACCGTGAGGGACATTATACCACTCCCACATGGTACAAGTCAACATCTGCTTTTCCAGGAGGATGGTGGCTTTCAGTGGAACGTCCTACTGAGCTGTGTGCTCCTGCCTAGATGGAACTTGCAGCAGCCACTGAGCCCCCTCCAGGCTTCATTGGCAGCCTAACGTGCTGAGAGATTGGAGGTAAGAGACAGCACACCCCTCTCTGGAAGACAATAGTTGTGAATATTTGACTGTTTAAAATCAAATCACAAGCCTCAGAGTATGGAAAACTGGCAGAGAATTGAGAAGGAGTGATTTCAGCTCAACTGATGACTGGGTCCTGCCTTTACTATCAAAAAACATGCAACGAAGTGGCCCTGTTCTGTCTTGCAAGTGATAGTCACATAGAACTGACTTTGTCCTGTATTCAGTGTCCTGGCTAACACAGCCTGGAAAGTACCAAGTATTTAAGATTCAGGCAATCAGACTCATAAGAGCATTTTTGCATTGAATGCAGTATTTCTCTTTAAAGTAACTATGTAGGAAGATACTTTTTCACCCCTTTGTAATTAAAAAATATCCCTGACTCCTCTACAACAAATTAAGCAGAATTCCTTGTAATTTAAGATCAAAATTTTTATATAAAATAGATGACTATTTTGCAATAACAGCTCCAAACTATCCAGATGCACTATACTGTAAACTGCAGTATTTCGCACCATGACTTCAGTGCTGTGTTAAAACAATGAAAGGCTAGAACATGGTGATTGATACAGAATTCAGTTTATCTGCCTTAGGAAGAAGTGATGAAATAAAGATTTGTGAGTGTACAACTTATGATTTGTCTTTGAAACTGAAGGCATATGAGCCTCCAATTCTATGTATGGCCTATGCAACAGCCTGGATTGAAAGCTGCATTCTAAATTGCACTGTTGTTCCAATTGACTTGTCTGCGTTGAATTAGGCTGCAAAAAATTGTGTGTGTAAGTCTGCCAGTGAGAGAGATTTGCTCCATTTTCTACTGGGAAGTAGACTTCCCAGTTTCCTTTATGCCCCCCTGAGAAATTAGTAGATTCCTAAGAATATTGCTGAATAATAAAGACTTGCAGTAGGGATCTGTGTTCCCATGGTTTCCAGTTAGTATGTCTTTGAGGAAGTGGACTGTGGAAGATCTTTTAAAAGGTTATGTTGTTCTAGGAATTTTTTCTCTTTTTCTTTTATTCCAGGGCAATAAGATTTTGTGATTAGTAGTGAGGCAGACTGGAATATAAATACAGTTTTGTGTACCCCAAAAAGAGAAGCAATAAGTATTTGTTAGTCTCCCGGTGGTCTAAAGTCTTGTATGAAGTACAGGTGGTGTGGTGGTTTTATAACAGCACTTTTGCAACCTTTTCAAATTCTCTCAGTATTCCATTTTTCACGTTCCTTTGGAATATTAAATTCTAATTCATAATATCCATACAATGACAGATCTGGAAAAGAGGTAATTTGCAGATTAGCACTGGGTCAGAGGAAGGGAAGGGAGATGGACACAGTGGGTAGCTCTTTCCTGCTGAAGCTGTAGGGATCCCTGCTGTGGCATTTTCTCCATCAGGGACAGGTCAGTCAGATCTGTGATACAAAGCCTTGCTTGAACTCTCAGGACTCAAAGGTGGCTTTTCAGGATTTTATTAGTTTCCATTTACAGTTTAATGCACAGAATCAGTTGATCAAATTTCCCTCTATATTCAAAGCATGGATAAAGGGACACATGAAGCTATGCCTGCCTGAGAGGCAGCATAGTGCAAGAGGATCTGTAGAGTCAGGGCTGGGTGCCCAAGGTGTGCACTACCTGCCTCTTAGTAGCTCTAACATCAGACTGGGGCTAGGGTGCCACACAGGTAGACTGTGCCAGGTGTGCCCTGGCACACTGAAGAGCATCCAGTTTGCAGTCCAGAGACTTCCCCAATATGAACTCAAACAGGAAAGAGAAATATTATGTAACATCAAAACCCCTGAGTGGAACTAAAATCTGTCACTGAGTCTACTTTGAGTGGAAAGCCCAGTAGCCTGGGCACTGTTTTTCTCTAGAGGGTGTGCATGGTCTTTGCACTGCACAGTACAGCCAGAAAATTTCAGGAGAAATGGGGTTTGGAGCAGAGGCAAAGAATAGCTAATTAAATTATTTTCATAAATAAAACATAAGCCACTATATTTGAATCTAGACTATTATTTTTCTTCTTCTAGGAATCTGGAATGAACTTTGCCAAAATATTAGGATTTCTGACTGACTTGTCACTCCCCCTCAGCCATCTTTCAAATGGGTCAAAATGTAAATGCAGTATCTTGTACATAAAGTGAAGTCTTCCTCCAGCATCTGATTCACTGACAGGAAGAGTCTATTGCCTAGCTACAGCTCAAAGAAGATTATTCTGAACTTTTAAGGTGGAAATATATGCTTTTTGGTGCTAAAGATCATGAGCTTGACTCTCAGTGTTTACCGCACTGCAAGAATGGAAGCAGCAAAATCATATTTTCTATAGTGTAATGTGGTGCCACTGTACCATCTGACACCAGTTAGTGCTATAGGCTGCTATCCTGTTTTGGCAGAAGTAGGGGTGTAGAAACAGCCTTTAAGGCAATGGTCAGTCACTTAGGAAAGTCTCAGATACTTGTTGCACTTTCTTCGGGCATTTTAGAGGAAACTATTCTGGCCACAAGGCTGTGGTGTAGAGGAAACAGGAAGCTAGCTTTGGAGAACGCAGTCATATGCCTCAGCACAGTTCGAGTACTGTTTTTATTTCCAAACTGGTTTTACTTCCAAGCAGTTGAAGAATTTTAGGGTTTTAGAAAAAAGCTTGCAGTTTAAAGGCTTTTGAAAGTTTGTCTTTGAAGACATGTCTTTGGTGAGTATGAGCTAATGTAGGACCACTGAATTAAACAGAAATATCTGAGTGTCATCAAGGGGGTAATTCTTTATATCAGCTGAAGCAAATGCCTCAAATGTAGCTGGAAATGTACCATTTACCATGCTAAATAATTCTTTATGCATTTTTACTTTGTTTTGCATGGCAGTCTTTTACCCAAGATTCTAAAAATCTGAATAGACTTAAGCATCTTCTAGAAATTGTGCCTTCTGATTTTTAGCTATAGGTAACCAAGATGCATTCTCTAACACACAAAAGACAGGCTCTCCTCCCTCCCCCTTTTCTGTTTTGGGTCTTCTTTGCACATTAGGCAGAAACTCTGTCCCATGCAGCCCCTCTAGCACAGTTGGTGACTTTCCTCCTAAGAGTACAAGCTCTTTTCAGCAGGTTTAACATTATGAGGCCACACCTCTGATGTAATAAGAACTCTACAGTGTATCTGGGAAACTTGGGGCAAGTATCCATCCTATTTGCCTTCAACATTAATTGGAAAAGTGCATCACTGGTAGCTTGGTGACTGCCTCAGAACACACAGATTGGTTTCTGTTTTGGATATCATCTATCCATAGCTCCCATAAAAATTATGGACACTAGGCACAAAGACAGGCAGTTTTCCTGAACCTGTACCTCGACACAATTTCAGCACATCTCTCTCTTTTTGTGTCATTCTCTCAGAGTACGTTCACATTCCAATGTTTGCTGATACATTGATGACAATCTTTCTGTGTGAACAAGGGCAAATAATAGCTTTTGAGAAAGTATTATTGAAAGGTGTGTTAAAAATTGCTCAGTGGCCAGAAAGCAGTTACCTTATTTAAGTCTAAGCGAAACATTAGAGACTTGTGAAGATGATAAATACAGTAATTTCACGACCATAAGGCGCACTGGTCTATAAGGCGCACCCCCCGAGAGTCGCAACTTTGTAGCTCAGATAAGGCGCACCGGACTGTAAGGCGCACTATTTTTTTGCAGCGAGGAGCCGCGCGGCATGCAACAAAGTTGCGGATTACTGGCAGGTTCTCAATTTACAAAGTTTTTCGCTGCTTTTTCGCCACTTTTTCACAGCGATTTTTTGCTGCTTTTCGCGGCTATTTTTTGCCGCTTTTCGCAGCGATTTTCTGCCGTTTTTCGCCGCTTTTTGGCGGCGATTTTTCGCCACTTTTCGGTGCCTTTTCGCCGTGATTTTTTGACGCTTTTTCACCGTGATTTTTCACCGTTTTTTGGCGGCTTTTCGCCGCGATTTTTTGCCGCGATTTTTCACCACTTTTTGGCGGCGATTTTTTGCCCTTTTTCGGTGGCTTTTTGGCGGCAATTTTTTGCTGTTTCTCGGCAGCTTTTCACGGTGATTTTTCACCGCTTTTCGGCTCTTTCCTGCGGTGCTTCTTGGCGCTTCCCCACGGCCGCGCTGCTTCCCCCCTCTTCTCCCTGGCCGGCGGCCGCGCCGGTTCCTGGTTTCCCCCGCCCAGCGGCCACGGCTCCCGCGGTCCTGGCTCAGTTTGCAGACCGCACTTCCGGGTTCGCAATTTTCCGAACTTTGTAGATCAAATAAGGCGCACCGGACTATAAGGCGCACTTCTGGGTTTGAGGGAAAATTTTAGTCAAAAGGGTGCGCCTTATAGTCATGAAATTACCGTAGTCTGTTTGGATCATTTTAAAAGATTCACTAAGCAATGGCTTCTTTTTCTAAATGCTAAAACCCAAAATGTCATCTGAATAAAATACAGTTTATGGCCACCCTATTAGGTTAGCTATTGCCTTTAAGGAAGCCACATACCTAATGGATCTAACTGCTCAAGGAGCACTATAAAATTCCATTTTTCTTTTGTAAAATATGTTAGATCATGTTCAGCAAAAATAGCTTAGTGATTAATATTCTTTCTAATTCTAGAGTTGGAATCTGAAGCAAGCATTGAAATGTTCTGCTGAAATTGTAAATAGCATGCATGTGGGAAAAGATAGCAAGTTTGTACTAAATTGTACTTCTAAAATATTATAAAAATAATGTTCTGAGCATAATTGTATTCCAGTGGAATGGATAGGTGCCTGGCAACAAAGCTGAACAAATGTATACATACCAAAGAAGTGATATCTTGATGGAAAAAGCTTTTGTTAAGCTTTAGCTGTGTATGCACAGATTTTGCTGGTGCACACAATGGGAGACATTGAAAATGAAAAAAAAAAAAACCTACTTTACAAGAACTGCCTTTATAGGACATGGGAACAAGACTCATTTCTGGAAGGTCCTGGAAGATTTATTTCTTGGTTCAGGCAACACTCCCTTCAGCAAGAACAGCTGAACACATGTTCATTAGAGAGCATTACATAAACCCCACAAAATTTAAAAAAAAAGATAATTTCATATTTTGATGCCCACTAGAAAATATTAAGACATTCTCAATAGTGAGTTGGAGAAGTGTAGGGTTTTGGTTAATTTTTGAGGGGTTTTAGGTATTAATTTCCCCTTCCTCCAAAGCATGAATTAAATCTGATTGCATTCAATGTGCGTAAAAAAAGCACATGATGTTTCATTTTGGCATCTGCAAAATGGGAGCAGTCTTAAAATAGTTGTCATGATATAAAATGTCACCTACCGTGGCATGGTCCTGGCTATTTTAATACACATAACTTAAAAACAGGTGAGGATAAAACTGTGATCCATTTGTGTGCAGGCCAAGTTTCAGTTCAAGATGAGCAGGTTCCTGGATGTGTGCTTGGTGATGTCAAGTTCAAGGTTTACACTCTATGAGTAACCACTGCTTTGTGCAATAAATTACAGCTCTCAGCTGCCAGTCAGTGTCTAGTCAGCCTGAGCTTTAATACTGACAGGGAACAAGGCTGTGATGAAATGCTCCTCTTGAAATGTAAGCACTTTCCACTGCAGCCCCAAACAAAGGTCATATGTGTCAGGTATGGAACAAGGTAAGTTGTTAAATATCCTAGAATTATAGAATGGTTTAGATTGGAAGGAACATTAGAGCTCATCTAATTCCAGCTCCCTTGCCATGGGCAGGACCTTCCACTAGACCAGGTTGCTGAGAGCCCCATCCAACCTGACTGTGAACACTTCCAGGGATGGAGCATCAACAGCTTCTCTGGGCAACATGTGCCAGGGCTTCAGTACCCTCCCATTAAAAGAATTTCTTTTTAATATCTAATCTCACTTCTTTCAATTTAAAGCCATTCTCCCCTGTCTGTCACTCCATGCCCTTGTGAAAGGTCCATCTCCTGCTGTCTTGTAAACTCCCTTCAGGCCCTGGGAGGCTGCTACAAGGTCTAGATAAACACATCCTGGTTGTATGAGACATGGAATGTGAAGCACTCGGATGGCTGGGGGCGATGCTTGGAGGGTACATTTCCTGCAAAAAGGGATTTGCCTTGGGGATCATCACTGGGCTCCCAGCTTTGCAGTTTGGCTGGAGAAGCAGTGGTGGCATGGCAACAGTGTGGGGATGACTCCCCTGGGGACAGTGCTGGGCCCTTCAGGTGTCACTTTAAGCAAATGAGTAACACTGTTAATTTTAATGCATAATGCCAAGTGTGTGCTGAATATTGTGTTTAGGTGGGAGCTTAAAATCACAGCTGTCTGCCTGCTGCTTTTTTTGTGTATGCAGAGCATCTTTTGTGGTTATTTAACTTGTGGAGGCTGTGGCACTCCAGCCTGAACAACTTGCTGATACTTTTGGGGCTATTGGAAGGATGTGCCTGGGCTTAGATGCAGAGTTCCCTGCAGCACACAAATACACAGTCATGTGGAGAAACCTATCGCTGTTTGCCAGGCATCACTTCTTCAATACTAAGGCTCTGAATTCTTGTAAATAGCTTAAGATTTGGATGTGAGGAAGCAGAATGCTTGAAAACACTGGTTACATTTCTTTTGAGAAGGGTATTTGTGTCTGCACTGAGTAAAGGTATGGTGTCCTCAATAAAAAGTTCTGCATTTCCTCTCATGATTATACAGCATATTTCTTCCTCAGGGGCTTTTCTGCTTATGCTTGAAAAAATCATTTCACCTACCACTGCCACGGGTTACCCTGGGATCAAAAGGAAACGCAGAACTGAAGCACAGCTTGCTGCTGAACATCAGCCTCTTTTAATGTAATTATAATTTTGTTGTCACTGGGTGGTAGAAGCCAGAGAGGATGAATTCAGTCAAGTCCATACCGACTCTTTCTGAGGTGGACCAGAGGAAGAAGCAAAAATATTCCAAAGCTTTTGGCAGCAGGAAGCCAGCAGAATTTAGGTTGAACTGGGTTGCCATTGGTAAGCAAATTTTTGCAATAAACACAGAAACTTAATATATTGTACAGATATCAGCTGTGGCTTGATAACCTCCTGAAATATTCCTTTTCTTCATGAGATGTCCATAGCTGCCCACTGCCACCTTCATAGATGTATGTTGGGGCTTTTTAATATTTTTGGCCAGGAGCTGCAGACAAACAGGGAAGTGAGGACTGAACATTCCACAGAGCACTGCTGTGAGTGTGCCAGATGCAGAGCCCTGTGCCTCAGCAGTACAGACAGGGTCAGGGGTTAATGGCCTTGATATTTCTGCTTAAAAATGATGGCAAGAAGAACAATTCAAGAAGGAAAAAATAAGAGAGTGAGGTCAAGTGTGGGGTATTCGATTCAGAATTCCAAACTGCTTGCACTTTTTTTCCCCCTCAAATGTTTATTACCTTCCACCCAGGTTTTGCTTTATAGGAATGGCTGGGGAATTGCTCTGCTTCCAAGCAAAATGACTGCTGAATTAATTTCAAGTTTCTGGTATCTACTCTGTGACTGGTCCCTCACCAAGAAGACCAAATGACACATATTCAAAGCAAAGAGGTAGCAAATGCTTCAAAGACTGGAATAAGTTTGTGGAAATGCCTGCTAATAAGATATACAGTCAGAGTATTTGGATTGGTTCACAAATTATTTACAAAGAGGAAGGGGAAAAAAAGGGATGAATATCATCACATAATTTATTTGCAAAATAAATAAATATATAAATGGAATAAATCATTTGACTGGCTCTGTTTTTTTAACATAAGAGCTCAATGGAAATGAAAGAGGACTCTGTAGTTCCCATTACTGAATTACATTTTTTTGAGCTTGACTGCGAAGGAAGAAGTGAATGCTTAGATGTTGTTTGACCAGAAGCTGATGAATGCAGTCTTTAGAGTGTAAATATGCTTTTTCCAGCAACCAGAAATATGTAAAATGTGAATAGACTTTATTTGCAAACTGATTAGACTCTTTCTTAGCCTCATAGGGTGTGAGGAGATACAATTAAACTCATATAGTAATTGGAGTTCCACCCCCCGCCCCGCATACCCCTTATAGCTCACATAGGGCCTGCTTCATAGTTATACCATTTGAAACTACAAAGTGCAGAGAGAAATCATATTTGCTCATTAAGTAGTTGATGATGATCTGAAAGACCACACAGGCAGCAAGAAACAGTCCCCTAGGTGTACAAGCAATATGCAGTCAGTCAAATTTTGCAGCTCCCCAGGAAAGTAAGCATTTTAAAAATAATTTCCTTTATATATTAAAAAAAGCCATTTTTATCACAAATATAATCTGGAATAAAGGTCAAATTGAGACTAAATATCATGGAAAGATATGACCATTTGATAACTGTCTAGCATGCCTTGTCTAGCACTCATTGATTGTGAGCATTAGCCAGAGGTATATAAACACTTATAAATATTGTATGCATGAGCCTAGCTGCATTTAGATCGATGATTAATAGGTCTGTTGCTGGTAATCTATGGCATCTCTTTTGCATGGAGAAAGCAATTAGAAACACATAGACAGACCTTAGATGATACACAGCATAAAACTGAAAGCCTGAAGTACCTGCATGCAGCACTTTGAATTAAATGTACAGATACAACCCTAGCAATCCCTGTTGTAGTTACTAGGACTGTCAAAACTCTTAGGCTGAGAACACAGTTTAGTTTGCTATTATCTTTTTGCATGATCCCTAATGTTTTCTGTGGGTTTTTTCCTATTTTTATTTGATTTTTAATATATTACCCTGTGATAAAGAGTAGAATGAAATCTATGGCACCTGACCAGCATTTTAAAATAACAATGCAATTATAAACTAGATATTACATGGAATTAATGAGAACAGCGTTGGTTACAAACTGAACAAGTGTTAAAGCACCATCCTTTGCAGGGGTGCAGCCCATCACCTAGTGATTTTTCCCTGTGTCCTCACTGGTGAGGTCTTTGGCACCAGGCAGGTTTCCCCAGGCTTACCCTGAGGGGTACTTCTTCATCTGGGGGATGAAGTTTATCACCCACAGGAGTGAGGGGTAGGAGCAGGGCTGAGAAGGGTATTAGGGCCCCAGATGTGAAGGTGCCTTAGGAGGGAAGCAACATGAAGCTGAGTAAGTGTGGAGCTGATGTTAGGTGATGATTTCCTCTTTCAGAAACCTTCTTAAATATCTGCACATTACTTAAAGATCAGCAGATTACAGTAATTTCACGAATATAAGGCGCACCCTTTTGACTAAAATTTTTCCCCAAACCCGGAAGTGCGCCTTATAGTCCGGTGCGCCTTATATGATGGGCAAAGTTTGGAAAATTGCGAACCCGGAAGTGCGATCTGCAAACTGAGCCAGGACCCGTGGGAGATGCGGCCGTGCGGGGGGAGTCGGGAACTGCGGCTACCGGGCGGGGGAAACCAGGAACAAGCGCGGCCGCTGGCCAGGGAGAAGTGGGGGGAAGCGGCACGGCCGTGGGAAAGCGCCAAGAAGCGCCGCGGGAAAGCACTGAGAAGCGGCGAGAAAGCGCGGCGGAAAAGTGGCGAAAAAGCGGCAAAAATTCGCCGCGAAAAGCGGCCAAAAAGCATCGAAAAAGCACCGCGAAAAAGCACCGAAAAAGCGGCGAAAGATCGCTGCGAAAAGCGACTGAAAAGCGGCGAAAAAGCGCGGTGAAAAGCGGCTGAAAAGCAGCGAAAAATCACCGCGAAAAGTGGCCAAAAAGTGGCGAAAAATGGCCGCGAAAAGTGGCTGAAAAGCGGTGAAGAAGCGGCAAAAAATGGCCGCGAAATGTTTGCAAATTGAGAACCTGCCAGTAATTCGCTACTTTGTTGCGCGCTGCGCGGCTCCTCACTGCAAAAAAATAGTGCACCTTATAGTCCGGTGCGCCTTATCTGAGCTACATAGTTGCAAAAGTTGCCAACTCTTGGGGGGTGCGCCTTATAGTCCGGTGCGCCTTATGGTCGTGAAATTACTGTACTGTCTGTGGGCACATCATTCAGCTGTCCTCCCACTCTCAAGATGTCACCTGTAGCTTAATTTCAGTTGAATTTATGAGATAGGTAGAGAATAGTAAAGGACCACAAGCTGCACAAGCTGGGGGTTGTGTGGAGTCCATGGACCCTCAGATTGCCTGGCCAAAAAAGTGATCCCTGAGGCTCCCATGAGATGTGTGCAGCCATCCCTCCACACTCTCTGCTTTGGGAGATGAATGGGAAGGGTGGGGATGGAGGAGCTGGAAGCAGCATGGAGGAAGTGGTGATGGACTGAAATAGAGATGCTTGTGGTGGAGACAATCAGAGGGTAAGGAAAATGTGGGAATACACATCTGAAGGGAACAAGGCTTCCACAGGCAGAGCTTCCTGACTGTGTAAGAGACTTATTTGCTATTCTGTGTTACTCTGCATTTATTTTTATTTTGGGAAATAGGTGTTCAGGGCTTTTTTATTGCTTTAAATTTCTGTTTGCATATCTGTAATCTTGTAGAAGAAATTATGAATGCTCTGCAGCAGGTTATTCAGAGATAGCATTTGCTACTACAGTTTCACCTGAGGGAGAGTAAATGTTAATGTGGGTGGAATTTTTTTTTAATTAGGGAATTAACCCCTTCATAACTCCCCCCAAGGAACTTTTGGGAAGGAAAACATACCTAATTATGAGTTTCTCCATTTAGTTCATTAGAGAACAACAGAGTGCTTGATTAAACCATAATTTTACATTAATCCCCAGTTTTGGAATTCTTTTCAAGGTACAAAGAAAAAATCGCTTCTTCTGTCCTGAAATTTCTCCTGCTGATTCTCAGGCAAGGAGAAACTTTTTCAGCCTTCATATAGTTTGGTTGTAAAGACTTCATATTTTTGCATTAACCACCACAGCAGGCTGTCGATAAGGGGTCTTTCTTTGCTTTGTCTTGGTACCTTTAAAACACAGGAACATTTGAACTCAAAACACTCTCCAAGCTTGGCTAAAGATCTAAATTCAACCTTAAAGCACCAGGTAATTCATGTCCAGTTTAAAGTCCTGTCCTAAGCTATTGTACCTACAAATTGAAAGGGTCACCAAACCACTAGGAGATCGCTCATAGCTACAGTAGGTGCCACAAGCCCTCAATGCAAACAGTAGGCAAAAGTCTGATGTTAGACACACAGGAAGGTTCAAACTTTCCTCTGAATTTCCTTACTTTTTGTGCATCCAAGGTCAGAACCTTAATGTTATCTGAATATATCGTGTTTTGTGATTTAATAAAGCAATGCTAGAGGCTAAAGGTCTAACTACTGAGCGAGTTATTTTTAAAATGTCCTTCAACATTGTGAAACTCCTGTGGATAAAGTAACTTTTTTATACAAGTCATCAGGGAGAGTACCGGTCAGGGGATGATAAAACTTATGATAGTGGCTGCTCACCCAATTTAATTTTGCTGGTGTTCACAGCTGGGGAGCTTCCAACACAGCTGTATGTAAATTAAACTTTTGAACTACTCAGAGCCAAAGAGCCTACAGGGCCCTGCTTCCCTTGAAACTTCCTGATCAGCAATGGAAATGTTTGTGTGACTTGGCAGCTGGTTCATTCTAGAGCCTCCAAAAGGCAATACTCCCTGCTTTCCCTTTTCCCTTTCCAGAGCTACCATTAAAAAAATGCATCAATTAACAACTTCTCTTAATTTAACACAGGATATAAACTACACCTCATTAATAATGTCATCCAGGTAAGTCCCAGGGCTGTACCAGGGGCATGGAAATCTCCAGGAATCTTCCAGGAATGGAAATGTCTCCTGTGTCAGTGCATCACTATTTGTGAGGCTGAAAGCCCATTTATTCTAGTTCTGTCCTACCTTGGGAGTTGAATTTCCAGTTTCAGGTGTCCCCTCCTGTAAGAAGACTGACGACATTCTCTTTGTCTCCATTTCCCATTGCACCATTTTACTTTATTGCACAATTTATTGCAAGCCTCCCCTATTGCTTTTGATCTAGCTGGAGTAGCAAGCTGTTAGAGCTGCTGCTGTCTGTGGCGTGCCTAGTTATGGCCCCACTCATCTCTTGGTTCCGTGGCTTGTCCTTCTTGAGAGCTCCCATGCTCGGCTGTCTGTCGAACAGAAGCTGATCCAAGCTGGTACATGCTGATCTTTGTCCTCTGGTGCTGTCCTGCAATTCATTAGTGCTAAACAGAGGTCAGTATCTCAATCTGCAGCTCCTGTTTAACACATTACTTCAGCATTTTGATGTGATTTTCCAGGCATCTACAGATAAGAGGAGTGGTAGGGGGAAAAGGGACAAGTGTTATTTTTTAACTTATGCTGCACTGAAAACTGCTCAAACTCCTGCCCATTAAACTGTGGCACATGATAAGCGATTACTTTCCCAGGCATAACAAGTGGGAGTTTTCCTATCTAATTTGAGACACATAAAAATGAAGCATCTCATCAAAGGTAAATGTTTAAACTCTGTCTGTAGTCAATAGAGATAAAATGAAGATCAATGGCTCCAGAGAGCAATTAGTGCTACTACCTTAGATAACTATTCTAGAATGACATAAAAATGATGAATCCTCTCAAAGTACTTCCTTTACTGGAGAGTGAACCTAAGTAACTAGCTTAGGCCAGACACTTATTTTAGGATGCTAAAAATTAAATTGCATGAATCCCACTACTGGGTTTAATGAAAATAGAAGCTGGCAAGTAACACTTTATTTGTAGAATCTTGTAGATGAGCTGAATTGGAAATGAGAAGTATTATATAGGACAATCGTTTTTGTCTTTTTCAAGCTGTGTCTGCTTTGCTCCAGGACATCAGTTATTACCCTGCTGCCATGAAAGATTCAATTGGTTGACCTTGCAAAACACCCAGTTCCATGTCTCTCTTTTTGGAAGGTTAGCATCTCCATTACTCAAGTTTGACTTTTTTGATCAGAATATGATTATAATATTTGGTATGACTTTTTTCTCTAAGTACCTCCGGCTTTGGAACATGACTTGGCAGCTAATACTCCTTTTAAATTGAACTGAAATAAAAGAGATGGCCACTGACTTGTATGTACTGCATGTTTAAACTCAGCTCGACAAATTTTTGTCAAAGGTGAACTGTTTGTGCCTCTAACTATTAATTTTCTTTCAAGTTAGCATGACTTTTATAACTTATACATTGCAAATGGAAAAAGTCATGTTCCTGTTTTAGAGAAATGGACTGTTTGCCAAGCCCATTTTGACAAAGATATTAAATTGTTTATGGTTGTTTCAGCTCATCTGAGCTTTATGCAATAATAAAACTTTACACATGCGGACAAAGTTCCACTCACTGTCTCTGCTTAAATATAGGATATCAGTGGTCTTGGGATTTGACCTCATTGTTTTGGGAGAACTGTGACACTTCCTTGCTTGAATGCATTTGCAGAAAACATATCTATATGTTTCCAGGGTTATGGGACTTGAGATTTACTATATTGTGAGGATATTGTGTGGAGCTCTTTGTGCCAAGTTCCTGAATTCTTACTTTGAGTCATTGACACCTTTCTGTTTCTGTCATTTTTACATTCTTTGTAGTGACTTTAGCATCCACTATTCCTCAGCATCAGTCTGAAGTAAAAAATGCCTGGTTTGAGATATTCACATTTTGCTTTATCCTGGTTGTTGTTTTGTTTTAAATTAAACACGTTAATACCAAGGTTCTAATAATAAGTTTATCTGGGTGTTTTCTCCCAGTTGTAATCACCATCTGGTCTCTTATCATAAACTCAATTACCATGATTGCTAACTGCAATTGCAAGATTAGCTCTTTAACCTTAAATCAGTCACAAATTCCTCTGATTGTTTAAAACTTCTCTCTCAACTATTTCCCTTTTATGAGTAGTAACATCCTTCCCAAATTATGCTCATTTGCCTGAGTTAACTGATAGCTATTACCACAATTTTTCTTCTAGCTGTTGTTTTTTTTTCACTGAGGTACTCTGGTTGCATGCAGAGAGGGAGCAGTGAATTAATAAATTCCTGTAACTCACAGAGATATTTAATTGCTTTTTACCAAGTGCAGGCCAAGATTGTCCACGTGTTGCTTAGAGAAGCCTTATGACACGTAGGGAGAACCCAGAGCTGTATTGAAGCAGTCTCCTCACAATCTTGTAGCCTTTTCCCTGACAATCAAACAGGATTGATTTTTCACACTGCAAGAAGAGGCAGCTCCTAGATGGTCAGCTTCACTGCTGCATGCATGATAAGCACAGAACTTTTACTTCCTTAGATAGTGGGGAGGTGGCATGTTGCCTGCAGGCAAAAGCCCACAAAACAATCCAAACTTGCTACTCAAAATCCAAAATATGAAACGAAGCATCTGCCTTCAATATCAGGTACCATGCATGCATATACATTTCTTCTCCTTTATGTGTAGAGAAGCCTGTTTCTGTCTGTCCTTTCCTTTTTTAATTGGCCTTGGTCTCTTAACCTTCCTTCTTGGCCATCCAACAACTAATCAGTGCAATTAGCCTCTGCCTCACTACACTAATTGCTGATTTCCTCAAAATTACCTGAGGAGCCTGCACAAGGAAAAAATAAAACGAAAATCAAAACCCACAGTGACAATGGGCTAGAAAAAATGGGACCACTGAAAGACAGGGTGAGATATTTGTCACTAACTGATTTTCTATGTATGTGTGCACAACATGTAATTCCTTTCTACAAATAATGGAGCAGTCTGGCACAGAGCAATCAAGGAACTGAAAGCTTTACCTGTGTTAGGATGGGCTCAAAATTCTAGTGAAGGATTTATCATTACTTTATCAACTTTAAATGATATAATAACATAGAGGTTTCTCTGCAAAGGTCGTATTTGAAATAGCATAGGTTTCATTAGCATATCTCCGTTCTATGAGATTAAAAATATGAGATTTATGGTGAAACATCACATACATCTGGGAGATAAAATATAAGAATATGTTACTTTCAGCTCACTGAAACTGAATTCTTTCATTTTGAGACCTTAGGCATGCAAGCTGCAAACAGGGAGTAGATTTACCATTACTCTGATGACTGAACAATTGTTTTAATTTTCCTGGAAAGTAATAATTGCTGTGAATATAGCCAGCCAAACCCTTTCAATACCAATACCAATGAGTCTAGGTGAAAAAATCCTAAAGGGATTAATTCAACTAGAGAACGACTACCCACCAAATCCACCTCCCCTGAAAAAAACAACCACATACAAATTGCCGAAGGAAAGCATAATTGCCAAGCATTTATTTGCTTAATTCATATGCATCCTGTTCCAGAAATTCTTCATGAGTATTTATATTGGAAACATTTGTATTGCTTTTTACTTGTTTCCTCTACATCTGTTTTGCCCATGGAAGTGACAGTATTTTCTTTGTCAAGCTTGAAGTAAAATATTTTAGCATCTGCTGTGGAAAAAAGTTACCTCAAGGTACAGCAATTCTTTCAAGAGTAAACACAAGTTTTCTATTTTCTGTAGTTGATTTATTATCCTTGTTGCTTATAAAATTTTAATATAGACTGAAAAATTTCTGCAATAATTCAGAACAAATATCAAACAGGTTGCCAAGTTTCTACATCACAATCCCTCCTTCAGCTTTGACATCCAGTTGTTACTTTCTGTATCTCTTCCTTCCTCCTTGCCTCTCAAAGGTAGTAAAGTAGTGTGTCTCAGGGAGCAGCACCCAAGGGCTGGAGCTCCTGGAGATGGGTCAAGCAGCAGAGCTGCTTGGTTTAAGGGCTTGGCACAAAGAATGGAATAAGCTTAACGTAATGCTTGGTACATTCAATGGAGTAAGTAGTAACACAAGAAGATGCACAACTGGCTCTACTGGTATTTTGTAAGACCAGGGCAAATTTCCTGTCTTGGATTTCTACTCAGATATGAATGGCAAGTCAATACCTGAACTCCTTGAAGGATGAAACGAATAGAAAAAAAAAATACTGCGGTGTCTGATGCAAACAAACCATTCAGTATGGTGTGCACAATGCTGGGAGTTGTATTTATGCAATCAGTTTGCCAAAGTCTCCCAGAAGGGGAATGGAATCATAAAGTCTCCAAAAGGATAGATTAGAATAGAAAGGAAAGAACTGGCTGCTTTTTTTTGGTCTCTCATGCACAGGTTGTTAGTGGTACAGGTCTTTCCGGGTTTGAGGAAGAAGACAACCAGCTCACAGAGTGAACAGGAAACCATAGCAACATTTCAATCATGCACTGTTAATGCACCCTGAGGAAGGAATGGCAACAGGTACACCTTGCTAAGGCCCTGGGGGCACTGATGAACCTTAGTGACCCTAAAGAGCCTCACCTGAGGCCTCCAGCCACACCTTATACTTAAACCAGCTCTGGGTTCTTGGTCCTTGTTTGAGCTTTGTGGAAGGAATGTTCCTCTTCAGCACTGTCTGTGCTGTTGTACTTTCCTGATCTAGACCCCAATCTCTGGACTGACCTCTGGGCTTGACTTTGTCTATCATTAAGGTCCAGCTTGGTAATTGCTAGACCTGATCCTAGTGTTGGCCTGTGGGCTGGTTTTCCTCCCTGGCATTAGACATGCTTTATTTCCAGGAGCTTGCCTTATGAGCTAGACTTTTGGCTGAACTTGGCTGCTGGACCGTCTCTTCCTGAATACCTTGGAGTGAGGACTTTCTTCTTCTTGCTGTGGGATACTTTTGATGGCTAAGCCTGATTTTGCTACTACCTGATGCACAGAGGTTCCTGGAAGGCTCCCCACAGCCTTACTGCAGGTGAGCCCATGGTGTGATGCCAGAGGAGCAGCCAGAGGCTGAGGAAGGGCACACTGTTCTTCCTCACAGATTACCTCATCTAGTGAGAACTGATGGGCTCTCCTAGAGGTTTTTCATGTATTTGCTTTCAGCAAAAAGTCTTTCTGCTGACCTCATGAACTAAGCCCTACACCTCCTTGAGGCGCAGAAGTAAAGAGTTGGAGCAGCTGGGGACAAGCACCTGCTGCTCTAGGAGCTGTAGCCCACATGCCCTGAAGTGCTGCTACAAAAGCCCCTCCACCAGGTGAGGCATGTGGGGTAGCTGTGTCCTGTTCTCTGCCACATGTGTGACTGCATTTGAAAGTGGTGCTTGAACTGTAATGCTTCAGGTCCAGCTTTTCAGGGGAACTGTGCCAAGGTTAAGCTAACTCTCCACCTGATTATGAGCTAATTGTTACACAGGAGACCACCTCCCAGCCAACTGGAGGCACAAGATGTACATGGAAATAGGATGAGAGGCTTCTAAAACAGGAGGCGGAGAAAGTGCACTGCATTCAAAATCCATTACCAGGAGCTTCAGCCAACCTCAAGCAGTCACTTCTAATGCAGCTAAAGGAAGGTGAAAGTGGTGCACTTAATGGTTTTACTGATAGGTCTGTACGTCTCAAAGTAGTATCTGCATTTACTTAAATGCTTCCATGCATATTTGCAAATATAACAGCTATTTATGCTAGTATTTGAAATAATTTGTGTGTCTGTGTGCCCAAGTATTATTCAGTGAGGGTTGCTTCAACTGCCAGATACTAAAAGCCCTTCAGAATAAGACTTAAAGTAACTAAAAGGATACTATGGGAAAGTATTCATAAATTAAGCAAACTTTCTACATGGCTCAATAATCGAACTAATATTAGAGTGGGTGCACACTCACATGTGACTGAAATAGCTTGGCAAGATGTCTTTGTATGGGTGGTGTCTGTCACCTCAGCTGATCTGTGGACCTGTCAGAGCTGATTAAACCTGTGGTGCATGTATTGCTCCACATCCTTCAGCCCACTGAGGTTTCTGTTCCTGGGCTTCAGGAGCAGAGCAGTAAATGAAGCTTTTTGTCTGGCAGGTGGCAGACAGGAATCCCATAAGGAAAGTAAAGGTGAAAAGTGAACAGAACTCATCCCCTGCATCACATTCTCAACTTCCAGAACAAAGAGCTATGGGATTAGCCTTACAAGGAGAGTGGAAAACCATACCAAACTGCTGGCTATTTCTGGATCTTGTTCTGAGCATATAATTAGAAATTAAGAACTCAATGAAGGAATATTTTATTTCTCATAAAATTGTCAGAAGCAGAGTGCAATTTTCTTGATTTCTTTTTTTTTTCCCCACACAGCTCAGTATCCTCTTTTGTTCTGTGGTTTGTTTTTTTTTTCTTTGATTCTGTGGAGCTGTGCAGTTTCCTTGACATTCGGCTTTTGAACTATTCTCTTCCTTATTGAGAGAAGGCCTTTATATATCACCTGCAGACTATAGAACAAAAAACAAGTGCAGGGATTTTTTTATTTTTAATTATTTTCAAAGTTTTTTAATATACTTTTCCATTGTACATGTTTCTTGAAAAGTTTGTGATCTCATATTCTTAAGAGACATGCTCACCTAAGTGGAGAAATTCCATTAGGGTGGAAATAGGATAAATTCTAATAGGCTGCAGAATGGTTGCTCTAAATACTTGGTTACTTTTAATATTGAGCACATAGCACCTACTAGAGTTAATCTTATTTCCTTGATTTTACTTTTGTAGGTCTTTCACTAAGATAGAGAGCAGAGGCAGAGTTTTTGTGAGATGTTGTGTTCTTCTCTTTCATAGCCATGTTCATGAGTTACCTGACTGCATAGTGGCTGCCTAGTCTCTCCCAGAGGGCAAAGAAATAAAGTATAGCACATTTTAGGAAATGTTTGTGTAGGGTGGATGGATTTTGATGGCTGCTGCAGGAGTGGAGTATTTGTTGTTGCCGTGGAAATGTGTTGCTGGGGTTTATACTTTAGTGTGGCATGCTTTCATCACGTAAAAGTAGTTTGTATGCTTGCAATAAAAGTTTAGCAAAGCTGGAGAGACAGAAGTGCAAATTTGGAGGAAAAAGGCAGAACCTAATGGATGGTGACATCTATTAAATAAAATTTTTCACATTTCCTAGGCCTGGATGATGTGATGATCAGAGCTTCTATGCATGATTTTTCTAATTAAAAAAAATCCTAATAAAATATGCAACATGCTTTACAAAGGCCATTTGGCCTACTTTGACTCTTAAAATCTTAAATATCTAAGTATCTTAAGTGTTTAAATTATCAAAAAGAACACATATTGTGGTGGGGGGGGTTCTTTTCTTTTGTTTTTTATTTTTGGTTATTGTTTTGGTTTGGATTGGGGTTTTTTGGTCTGTTTTGGTAGATAACTAAATAAAGCTGTTGCTACTCTTTACCAGTGTTACCTCTCAACACCATTATGGCTTCAGCACTACTATACAACTTATTCCTTTTGTGTCATGACAGCTTCAGATTGGAGGAGGTGCTGTGCCAGAGCTAGTATTAAATCTACAACCAGTGCACAAAGCACTGTCTGAACTACTCCAAGTAATCACAAAAACTGGAATTATGAGCATCCATGATGCTTAATCAAATCTGCTTCAAGGAGACTGTGATAGAAAACTGATGGCAGTAGCAACTTAGCTGTTTTTCAAGGCCAAAAATGTTTTAAGAAACGCTTCTGCCCCATATCCTCTGGTGGTTAGGGCTAAGTAGTGAGTGGGATGGTAAGCTATCAGGTTCCCACATCTACTGACACAGAAGACCCTCGTTTATTATGCTGGCATGTGTCCTAATGTCTTTGCCTTGGCTCTCCTGCTTGTCTGCTTGAATTCCCTTTAACAGCATTTCTGCCATGGTCACTAACAGCTTGTTTGAGAAGAAAACTGTGCTAGGATAGGTTTTGAGACCTACAGATAGTTTTAACTTTTGCTTACTGTCAAATGAAGTAAGTAAAAAAAAAAACAAAACCCAATAAATCTATGCCCATCATCCTTTTCACAAAGAGTGTAATTTGATTCTTGCCTAGTTAAATTAAGTACTTCTGTGCCAAGGCTGTAGTGAGAAATGTGGAGCACGGATATTCTTTCTGTAAGCTAGACAGTGGCCTTAAACATAAAACTTGCTATTTTGGTATGAATATTGGAAGCAGCAATCTTAAAATTTACTTTCAGATGACATTTATGAGCTAAACTCAATCATTTATATTTGTGGAAAGCTGACATTGAAAGAATTTGTCTTTAAACTAGAGGGGATACATGGGAAACTTTTTTACATTAGAATACTTCTATTTATAGGATAGATTTAGATGGGGAACCTGGCAAGCTGCCCCAACAATACAAATCATTGGAACTTTTTGGTCTTTTTGTGCCTGTCTTATCACTTTAACATCACATCCACAAGGTATTGACTGCAATGGCAGCCCTGGATATTTATAAACATTTAGCTAAATTGAAGGGGAAAGGTTTATTTTTTTTTTTTTTTAATTGAAGAAAAGCATGGAAAGTTACAGCCTGATTTATGTGCAATTATGCATGCAGACAGATCTTGATATGAACTAGGGAAAAATCTTTTGTTTGAACTTTCTGGACCTTCTATTCAAACTTTTAATTAACTTTTTCTCTGTAATTCTCAATATGTTTCTATTGTAATTCTCAATATGTTTTGATAGCATTCAGGGAACAAAAGGTAAGGCTTACCATGGCTAATTTAACACCTTTAAATTCCTGCAGATGAGCAAGTAAAGAATACATGGCCTTTTGGGAGGGAGATGGTATAATGTAAGCCTTGGGTTATAAAAGCAGTAGTTCAAATGCTATTTATATTGATTAATTGCTTAGTTGTATTTTTCACCTGTGCAATAATAACCATATCAGTCCTAATGCTTTTATGTAGATAATTATAAAATGCAAAACTTCTCGAAGTTTATTAAATCAATTTTATAAAAGTGAGAATGATCTGCGGACAAAATGTCAGGATTATTTCTGCACCTTTTCCATGTCCTTCACCTCATGCTTTGTTTGGGGGATGGGAGGGTTCTTTAAAGTCTTTTTTTATCTCTCTGAAATATTTATGGCCTTAAAAGAATCACATATGGGAGAGCAGTTCAGTAAGGAACTGCAGTTGATGGATAATCTTAAATTTATGTACAGTGTCAGTGTCTTATTGAATACTTGCTGTCTATTCTACACAATATGTTGTGTATAAATGTTGAGTTAGTCGACCAAAATTTAATCACATACACTCTTGTGCAGAAGCCAGCCTTTATACTATGTCGGCTGAAATTTTTTGTTCTAATGGATTGTGCCTTGAAACTGATATAAGAATACTTTGAACAAAACTTTTATAGATTTAAAATGAAATTACCTAATCCCCAGAGAAGAAAAACTTGGCGCTTAAGTACTGGTATGTGCAGGATGCTTTTGCCATGAAGTATAGACTCTAGAAGGTTTCAAAAGACTTCATAAGGATTAACTTTTGGCTCAGATGCAGTTAAGTAATGCTGCAAAACCCCAAAAGGTTAAACGACCCAGATTTCTGCACTGGAAGAATTTCCTGAGACTTTATTTTCTGCATGTGTAGGGTGAAGAAGTTAAGCATCAAGAGATGAAAGCAGCTGAGAACAGAGTTCAGGACTAAAAAACTTGATTTTTGTTTGTTTTTTGGCTCTTTTTTTTAATTCTAAAATTAAATGACACTTTTCCTTGTGAAAGATGGTGGGTCACTAATTTATGTTCTTGTCTCAGATGAAAAAGGCAGTGGCTGATGATGTGCTGAGGTGAGAACTACAGCAGTTATTGGTCTTGAATTGCAGTGGGATCATGTTTTTATAATCCTGATTCTGGGAAAACAAACACAAATCCAGAACCATAATAACTGAGGTGATAGAACAGAGAGCATTCTTGAATGGCCTAAGGGTTTCTAAGTTGTGCCACTGCCTCCCAAGTGTAAATCTTCCTGTTCTAGTGTTGGGAATGCAACTCTGCTGCCTTGAGATGAAACCCCCAGTCATGTGACTCCTTAATGGCAAGGAAGGTTTTTGATGCCTTTATTGTAATGTGGTTTTAAAACAGAATTTAAATGTGAGTTGTTACACAGATTTGGATGATGCTGGTGCTTTCTGAAGGCTGATGTTTACTACCTCTTCTGCTTTCTTTTTTCTTGTCTTCCTCTTATTCACATGTGTACTTAGAAAAGGAAAGGTAAATCAATTGACTTCTGAAATGATGTTATATTGCCTGAAAACATGTTTAAAGTATCCTCTTGGTATTCCCTCTTAAAACTAACTTTCATCTAATACAACTCCAAGTTCCTGGCTTTAACTCTGTGTCTTCAGCTGATTTGCTTTGACTTTCATGAGCATGCCACGGGTAGACAAGTTCTTAATGTATGTTAAGCTGGGTTTTGCTGCAGGTGAGCTCATGGGGATTTAGATGGCAGAACCACACTCCCCTGCACACATCTGTGGTATCAGCTGTGAGCCTTCTCCAGCTGGCACGGGCATCACCATGGCACTGCGGTGGTGCTCAGGGGCTGCAGTTCTTGAATAGAGCTTCCACACCAGTCAGGGTGAGGACAGGAGTTCAGCTCCTCTCATGCTCCTTTGGGCCACTGATAATGCTGAGGCAAAGCAAATAAGCTAAATTCTGAGCAGTGTTTTCAAAATAGATGTTCTTTAACATTTAAGTGTTAAAAAATCATGTGGTTGGAGGTGCTTTTGTAGAGTGCCAAAAAGAACTTGGTTTTTTTTTTTTTTTGTTTTTTTTTGTGTGTGTTTTTTTTTAAATAAAAAGCTTCTCCTAAGTCTTTGTGAATGCTGAATGACATTTTAAAAAGTCAAGCACAAAATGGCATTCATCAAAATGCTTTTTGGTTAACAAAAACAAAGTTTTATTCCTTATTATTTTCATCACTCCTATAGCTATTTTTTTTAAACAGTCAAGCTGTTTTCAGAATTTCTTGCCTGAAAAAGAACATGGTGTGTCTTAAGGCAATGTGGGGTGGAAAATTTCCTATTGACACAGGCATTATTCTTCAAGATTATTCTGACACTTTTACTGCTTGTTAAATGTGGGAAGGGTAGGAGAAAATGCAGAGCTCGGGGTGTGCACTTGAGTATGTATGCATGCAACCAAGGTATGGGTGACTAAAGTTAGCTTTTTATGAGTCTCCAGAAATTTCAGCTCTTATTTTGAACAAAGGTTTGGGAAGGTTCATAATTCTTCTTAATTACTCATCTAAATCATTCACCTAACCTTTTAATTAACAAGAGGGCTCTGCAGTGTCTAAATCAGAAGACTGAGTCTTGTTTCTGCCAATTATTTTGTGTGTTATTTGAGAATGCTGTGTGTTTTAATTTTTATCTTGCTGTAATACCACCTTGATTCCTTGGAAGCATGCTGACTCATCTTGGTAAGGGAACATATTTGATGCCAGGTGAGGGCAGGAACAATTGGTACAAGAATGCTCTGGCAGAAACACCAAAATAATTCTGATGAAGATGAGATAAGCTCCTTTTAATATACTTTTCCACATTAAAGGAAAAAAAGTCATAGATAAATTCAATTATTCAAATAATGTATGCTGTAGAACTTGTTTTTTCTGTGCTTTAACTTCTGCTCATTGTGATATTTTATTTTTTTTCGAAGTCAAATTGAACTGTTTTTCAAATGACAAAGCTATGTTGTTCTAGTCTGCACACTCTGTATGTTTAAACATCCTTTGTGGCTCATTACCCTGTAAGTTTAACAGGTCTGGAATTGATTGTGATTGTTCAGAAAAAACCTGCTTTTTCCCTGTCCTCTGACCTGCAGCATCAGGAGCTGCTGGTCCAAGGCCATGAAGGGATCTCTGTGGGAAGGTCATGCACAGGAGGTGGCTCTGGGGCTGTTAGTGCCTCATAAAGAGATTGCCACCCAGCCAGAAAGCCCCGTCCTGTCACACTTGTTAACTGTACACATGGGCTGTGTGTGAGAGCTGTGCCTTTCTCATTTCAATCAAAATGCAAAGGTTTGGCATAATTGTATGTTAAAAATAAAATAAAATTGCTAATTCAGCTTCTGAGCACTTGATTGGGCAGCCTGGGCTCAACCCTGAGCTCAATGTTTTTTAAAGCCAAAGTTGCCAAACCACCCGCTCTGGGGACAGACGTGCCAGAGATGTTTGCCTGTCCTTGTTGGCCAAGGTGGGGGTGTCTGGTCATGACTGGATGCCACCACAGCTGGTGTGACCCTGATGTCCGTGGGGTACAGCTGGGTCCCCTAGCTTCCCCAGGGGAGTTATTAGTGCTGCCAGGGGGGTAATTAGTGCTATGATCTTGGGTTGGCGAGGGCATGGATTCCTGGCTATGGGGGTCTCCCACCCCAATGGCTGGGAAATAACACGGGTTAAATCCCATTCCTCGCAGTGGGTGTTAAGTGTTCGTGTGCCTCGCTGAGTGCTACATGTGATGAAACACTGATTGCTGCAAACAAGCACAATTAACTCTAATTATTCATTGTTTTAGTTGTGTGATGTTTTGAAGGGCACAATGCAGTTCATGCTGCTTCTAATTCTTTGATCTTGCTTGTGCCCTAGGTCAGCGTACTAAATATTCCCTTCTGAACCACAAAAATCCCTCATTTGCAGCTATTTTATTTCAGAAGGTCCTAAACCCCATTTTCTGTACTTAGGCATCTGCCACTTTCTGCTTTTGCATCTACGATATATAGCCTCAGTGCAAATTACTCAGCAGTCCCAATGTGCTCATACTCATTAATTAGTGCCATAAAAACCTTGAGGTTTATTTAGTAAGTCTGGATATGCAGAATATTTTACTTTCATTTAAAATGGTATTGTGTCAAGGCCTTTCTGAAATTAAATCTGACTACAACTTAGTAGCTTTGAGTTTTAGACCTGTGTTTAAAATAACTTTGTCAAGGCATATTGGAGTTTTTATTGCTGTATTAAACCACTTTTTATTGTGTCATAAAATGCAAAGGCAGTATTTACACTTCCAAATATTTTAAATATGTAGCCAGGCTTTAAGAAAAAATGGCACATTGGCATCATTCACTTCAGTGAGGTCTTGCTTCATGAGGATGCTGCTGTTTCACCCTCTTTATTATTGTGTGGATGTGTTTGCTGGAGTATGCATTACATCTTGGTTAATGTTTTCTGTGGGTAGAGAGCCTATCAGACAGGCAGCCCTTAATGGAAGGTTTGCCACATGTTGCTGCTGTAGACACTGCTGGCCTGCTTGCAGGGCTGGGGGATTGGAAACTGGGAGAGCAGGAGTCTACTCACTGTGCCCTTCTTGCCTGATCTTGAATATTCTTGAGCAAGCCACTTAACTCCTCTAAGTTACTGTGCAATTTTTTTTGTGCAAACAGGTACCGAGTTGCTTGAAATAACTACCCGTTGAAAAAAACATTTGGATACATGCAGCTAGAAACTTCTGGCAACATGCTGTTATTATGTATACTGCTTTTCACTGTGATTCAAATGTCATTTGCATCAAAGACGATATTTTTGACCATTGGTTTTTCCATTAGCTGTTGCTCATTGAGAATAATCCTCGGCATGTTCCCTAGCACTACGTAGAAATCCTTTGCATACTAAGAGTAATGTGACTATTTTGCTTGAGTGCCTGTGAATTGCTTTGGCAGAAGTACAATTTCATATTTTAAAAATATTTATTCCACATTGTCCTATTCATGTACCTTAGCACTGTTCTTCAGGGACTTGTTCTGAAGAATGAGTACTACACTGATAAGTAGTCAAAATTCTGTGTTAGTGCAATCTCTTGCAGCAACCAAGGCTGATGACAAGCATAATATTTCTACAACAGGCATTTGACCTTTAAAATTTGGTCTTGGATGGCTTAGCTGCTTCACATTCATCCCAAAATCACTATGACACTTTAATGGGGATGAACCTGATGTTCAGGCTTCGCAGTGAAGCCTGTTTGGAACCAGGATGCAAAGTGTATGTGGTATACAACTAAATACTGGACTCCAGGCTTCTCTCTGGGTTTGTCTAACATTTTGCTGTGAATTTTTTCTTGGATCTTTGTGGGTAGGGTCATACAAAAAAAAAATTGCCAGTATAATGATGCTTTTGGCAGACTTGTCATCTAGATTGATTGTTGGACCCAAGATCAGTCAGGAATTTTTAGTTTTTTGGGTTTGTTTTGTTGGAAAGCCAACTTGGAATTTAAAACATATAAGGAAATCCATTCTTCCAAACTTATCTGAGATCATAAAAGCATTTCTTTTGGAGCTGAAATGAAGTAATGATTTTTTTCTTTTACTTTCATGTTCTGTAAAATTTTTTGTTCGTATCTCAAATTGTTGAAAAAAACAGTGAAATTTGCAATAATTTTTTCACGTACAAGTAAACCCTAAGTATTTTAATGCTGTCAGATTTCCACTTTATCTGTATAAAATACATTACTTTGAAATGTTTTGGCTTTTAAAAAGATGATGTTTTTATGATAGAACTGTTTCCTCAGTTTTTTTGCTTATTCTAGGGATAGCTTTGTGGGATTCCCGTTGCAAGAGTGACTGATTTGAACACAAACACCATATTTCAGCACAGTAGTTCTCTTTGTGTTCTAAGAGTCTTACAAAATCTGTCATAAGGGGGAGTATTTCCCAAACAAGAAAAAAAAATATTCCCAAACCCAACCAGCAAGTGTCTACCTTGTCTCTCAAGTTTCTAAAACAGAAATCAAGGACTCTTCTAAAATAGGATCCTGAAGGAGAGCCAATTTCAAAGGCTTCCTTTGGAGATTACTGGATTACTGACAGCAGACTGAAGACATCACATCTGGAGGTAAACCTTGGAGAAATTCAAGACCATATGTTTGACAAATGCTTTTAGTGTAAATGAGCAAAGTAAATATCTGACTAAAAATGGTGGAAATTAAATTCAAATCATGAGAAAAAGACACTTGTGCAAAGAGCATACTAAGAGCTGTTGCATTGCTGTGTTGGAAACACTCATCCAAGCATCCTCTGGGCTGTCCAACTCTCTGCAGCTTTTATGTTAGCCTTTGATCTATGTCTTGGTATCACACAAGGACACAAGTGTTTCAAAGGTGGAGAGAGGATCTGTATTGAAGATCAAGGATCAAGTTCCATAAATGCTTTCAGTTTTGTAACTGCATGAGTTTAATATCTGGGTCCTCTGCAGGACACTGTCACCTGCTCTACTCTTAAAGACAGCATCTCTAATGCAGCTGGCACCCGAGGAGTGAGAGGAAGTCACCTGATGAAAACCTATTGCCCAGGTCTTGGTGTTGAAAGCTGTGTCCACATGGCTGCACAGCTTGTACCAGTGCTGTGAATGCTTGCTGCTTGCAAGGAGATGTTCTACCAGGCTCACAGAAAACAAAAAATTGAGTCGGGGGTCAGATTAAAACAGGTAGTTTTGTGGGTTCCCAGTAAGTGCCCATGCTCAGGGAGGAGAGATGTGCTATGTGAGCTGCAAGCCAATCAAAACAGCTGGAATTTTCAACAGTTAATGAGAGCAACTATCTATTCAGGCAGAAGGTATAAGCAAATAGCAATTCATGGAGATGATTTCACAGATAATTTCTGAATAACAATTTATCTGAAAATCGTGAGCTGTTCCTGTTCCATTCTGGCAGGAGGTGGGAAGCATTCAATGACCTACATTATTTATGACTTATTCATACAGCTCAGAATGCACTTCTAATATGTATGCTCGGCATCTTTTATAGATGAAGGCCTTCCTTCTGCAGGGCTGTGTATTGAGGATCTTTCAAAGCTGCTAAACTTAATTTAGGAAACCGGTGTATATGTGTGATTTCTTTGTCTTTTCAGTCACTCTTAAAGAGTGCTTCCTTCCTTTTTTTTTTTTTTTATATTGCATTGCTTTAACTTTTTCACATAATTGGACAAAATCCTCTAGAATAATACATTTTTATGAAAATCAAGCCTTGATAAACAACTAATTAGATTGTTCTCTGGTAGTGCACTGGCAATAGTAGGGTCTGCTTAGACCTTTGATTTTTGTTTGAGGAAAAAATTCAAAAGAGCTGTTACTGTGCATCCCAGCGTGCAGCACTGCAGGTGCTGTGAAAAAGATGGGATGAGTCACAAAAGCGAAGAAGTGGTAGTGGTGGTGTTGGTAAGAGCCTTTTCTATCCTGCAGTTGCCCAAGCAGTCTCTGGTAATCAGGTGCAAGTTTATGTACTAGACCAGAAAAGTGACCGGCTATAAAGGCTGAGGGCATAACGAAGTAAGATACTTTTGTGTATGCATGCAGTCCTGTTTTTTAATTATTCTTACTTGTCCACCCAGGTAATGTTTTGGTTTGGGTTTGCCAGATATGTCCTTTATGTCTACTGCTGGTAATTACAACACTGGTTTTGTAGTTCATTCAATTTGCCTGTTTTGCTTTTGTGGACCTCAGTATTTGAATATGTTGCAGTGTGACCTCGTGGTGTATTTTTTCTTTGAAAGCCTGTTTAGCTGATTAAGCTTTGGCTTAGGAACCCAAATGAACCTGGAATACTAAAATTAGAATTTTTGGTTCTTTGTTCCTGTAGATAGGATCAGTGTGGTTTTTGGGGCTATATCTAGCAGCAAAGGTGTCCAGTTTCCCCCTCTTGGCCTCTGTGTTCCCTGGCCCAGTGTTTGCCATGTTAAATGCTGCTGACAGGAGCTATCAGCAGCTCTCTTGCTTTTACACTGATATGGCATTCACCCTCTTAGTTCATCCTAAGCATACATGCCTCACACCTTTGCAGGTTAGTCCTGACTCTGCTTGGAGAATCCATAGATTAGTAGATAGATCATCAACCTGTTGATTTAAGAGCAGAAATGCCTCCCCCAATAGATATCTTCACTTCTGCTGTGTGTTTGCGATACTTACTACCTAATGGGTTTTCTTTCATGCAGACATATGGCTTTACTTTTTTGTAAAATCTTGCCATTTTCTCTCTAAAACTACTTCTGCTTATCATCATTCAGAAAGATGGCATGTAATAGTATTTCATACATCTAGTATGAGGAAAGTTTTTGGAGCCACTTTATTTAAGAAAATTTTTTCAGCTTTCATGATTTTCAGTCCCCTAGATGAGGGGATTACTTGTGACTGTCCTGATGATGATCAGTTTTCCTTAGAGATGACTTGGTAATTGAGGGCACAGAATATTGCAGCTGGGATGTACTGGAATTTCAGGAGGAAGATGCTTTATGTGTGTTGGGATCTGGGTGTTTTCTTTCCCCAGTACTGCAAGTGCAGACTGTAGTGAGAACACTCAACGTCCCCTCATCTCCCTTCACTAAAACAGCTCCCCTGTTCTGTACCAAGTGATTGCAGAGAACCAATCTATGTGCTCATCCAGAAAAAAAAAAAAAAAAAAAAAAAAAAAGTCAGGTGTCCCTCTCTGGTAGGGATGGGCTCCTTAAGTAGCTGGCTAGCTGCCACAGTTCTAATAAGGAATCAAACAAGAAGGTGGCAGTATGAACAGCTGGCTCTTGCTACTGGCTGCAAGAGCTGCATACCCAGTACTGTTTCAGCTCACCAGTGGGGGGGTTGGAAAAAATCACAGCTTTTAGTTATCAGATCTCTGAAATCATCAATATTGATACATTTACTGCTGCATGGGGAGTTATAATGGTTTGAAAAAGTTTTACAGAAGAAGAAATCCCAATAAAAGTTGTGAATGTGAGAACTTGGGAAAATGGTTTACATTCTCCATTTTCAAAGAGAGGCTCCTGCTTTTCTTAGCAGACACCTGTCCTCCAAACTAGGACATTTCCATAGCCAGTTTTAACTGGCGAAAGCAGATAGGCAAATGTGCAGCTGATGTGTTATGAGCCATATCTAAGCAAATTAATCTTATTTATATGGGGAAAATAATTTTGTATGGATTTCTCTCTTTAAAATGAAATATTTAAACTAGCTGCTCCTTCCTGCATTTGTGTATATTACAGTTTTTCAGAAATTTTGCTCTCAACCTGCCCATCAGCTTATGGTCAGCTCATACCCATAAGTGTATTTCTATTTGTAAGGTTAAAACAGCAATGCAAATTTAAATGTTTTGATGCTTGCTTGTGAAACAGCACATTTTTCCTGGTATTTAGCAGCTTTTTTCAGAGCAAACAACTATATCCCTTCTACATATGATGACGCAAAAGGAATATTTTTCTGCTTAAATCTCTTATCAGCATGTGCATACGTGGACTGAATAAAGGCAGGAATTTGCTTGTCAAGTTACTGCTGTGCAGCTGTTGCCCTTTTCATGATGCACATGATAATTTTAAAAACACGAGTTCTTCTGCAAGCACATCAAAGTTCTCTAACAGAAAATGGTCACTCTTCTCCCTCTGCTATTAAATCAAGCCCACAGGCACCTCTACCTTGATTTATTTTTTATAAAAATTATCCTCATCTATTATGCTCATATAGATTGCTTCCTTCAAGATGCTTGCTTTTCTGCTCTGAATCATGCATTTGATTGAATTGTAACTAAAATAGCATAGATTAAAATACCTGTGATCAATCACTTGATTCCCTGAGAGGAATCACTTGGCAATCCTTACTTCACTGATCTTGTGGCCTTACCCACATTTCCTGTTGTTAGTAGATTTCCATTTTGATTGTTTGATTTTTTTTTAAATTTTTTTTTGGCTTCCTTATTTTTCCTTTACTTCCTGTATATTACTGTGAATGTCAGAACATGTCTCTTTGTGTGCTCCATTTTTTAACTGAGATGTTGCTGTGATAACACTAGATTTTAAAGGCTACCAGTCCTACTTGTTAAAAATAATGTTCTTACAAGAGACTTTAGATGTCAGTCACTGAGTTACAATTTTTGAGAATTTTTGTTTTTATAAACTTGAGAAAGTGGATGTGTTGGTTGTTCTTGTTTTCTGATGGTTTTTAAAGAAAAACCTGAGTCTCTAAAAGAGAAGGCAACAGAGAAACAGTGAGTTATATTCCAGCAAACAAAAGTTTAACTTCAAGTGATTTTGGCCACATATTTCTAAGAAGCAAGGTGTTTCCAGTGTGGGTTTAGATGGAACTGAGATGACCCTACTGCTTCAAAATCTTTTGATACTTATCTCAAATGCTGTTTTGAGCTTTGTAGCTGTCTGACCCCTTGTGATATCCAAGTAGCTTCCAGTATTCATCCTCATGTTCTTGGAGATTGAATGAGGCACAGTGAATTACTTAAGCACCATCATGCAGGAAACTGATGTGGATCCACTGCAGCATAGCCTTATCTTCCTACTGTATTATCTTTCATTTTTAGTAAGTCTGATTCAATTTTTTGTGTGAGCCTGTGTCATCAGAGGTGGCTAGCCCCTGTGGGAGAAACTGCTGAGATGTATCTATCGATGTGGGAGCAAGCTCTGACTAAATATGACCACTGGGGATACCAAAATCTCTATGACCACATCGACTTTAGTGTGTTAGATTGGATAGCGGTGCCACTTCTGCCAGTGTCTCCCAGTTGTCCCTGTCGAAGTCAAATCCTACAGAAGGCCTACTCTAGAGGTGTTCATTTGTGATTTAATATTCCTGTAAGGATTTTTCAGTGACACTGGATTGCATGTGCATGTTTCTAACCTTTGTAAGTGCTAAGGTAAACACCAGGTTGGTTTGGTTTGCATAATGTCTTCAAGTGTTTGTTTCACATTGTGGTTGGAATATATTGTTGGTCACTTTTTGTTGCCTTTTATTTGGATAAATTTAGCTAGAAGTCCTTACCACATGGAGTAAGGTTTAGCACACACCAACACTTCAGGATGCAGTTTCCTTGGGTCATCCAAACTGTGCACTAGGGTTTAAATATTGCTCTCCCTCTTTGTTCCCCTCCCAACTGGGGAATAAAAATATTTTAAATAGAGTTCTATTAAAATTTGTAAGATTGGAGATTTTTCAGCCACTACCCAGGATGCCTGGCATGAACATAAATGTGAATAGCAAATCGCTGAGTTGCAATGCATGAATTATTGCTAATAAGCAGTCTTGGTTTGTTTTTTTTTTCCTTGCAATAAAACTCAGCTTATGGATAAAATTTTGCTAAAATGTAGGCAATAGGGGGGTAAGCACTTTCTAAATAAATTTTAGTGTTTTCTCTGCAGGATCCTGCTAGTTACTGGGTAGTCTTAAAATTACCTCTCTTCCTCAAACCACTTAAAGCTTTTAAAATAAAAAAACACCACCCAAATAACAAGTCTGTAGCACAAAGAAAGACTAGTTACTGTTATTTGGAGGAAAGGGGGGCTAATTTTATCTTATCCCTGTCTGATACTATATTTCATTAATTTCTGCTGGAAGAAAAAAGCAGCAGGTGTCCAGCTCACACCCATCTTTTTGCTTCAAATAATTTTCTCTCTTTAATTTCAATTCAGTAATCTATTTTCTCTTCCTGCTCATTACTTTGCTACCATCAGCAGAGTGAACAGGACACCTAGAGAATGGCAAACAGGATGGTGCATCAGGTTGCATGTTTGCTAGTGAGGAAGGGCTTAGAAGAGGGGGACACTCGATCCTTTTGAGTGCCAACAAGAAGCAGCCTGATTTTGGCAATAAAAATGGTGTCTACTCATCACAACTGCCCGGCTGAGGCTGAAATCTAGACAGAAAGGACCCAGACTCCCTAGTTAGATGCCTTCAACAAAACAGGCCCCCTGAAGGCTGACATCTCCTGGGAAAACAATACAGCAGCCCATAGGACTCCTGCCATGTGTAGAGGACAGCTTCTTGGTCTGGGTATCAGACAAAACAACCAGAAATGAGTAGTTGCTGGATCTGGTGCTTATCAATGGGGATGAGTTCATTAAAGGAATTAAGATTGGTGGCAGACTGGGCTGTAATAACCTTGCCCTAATTGAGTTTGTGATCTTTAGGAGCAAAGTCAAGATCCTGAACATTGAAAGGGTGAAATTCCAGCTATTTAGGGGGGAGGTGAATAAGATCTCTTGGGTAGCTGTCCCTAAGGACAAAGGGGCTGATTAGAGCTGATGTCTAAGGCCGCTTTCCTGAGAGTCAAGGGTTATCTATCCCAGTGTGTAGGAAATCAAGCAAAGCAGGCTGGTAACTGAGATGAATGAGCAAGGATGACTCTCAGACTGAGCAGAAAGGAGGAAATGCAGAGCCCAGTAGAGGCAGGCACAGGTGACCTGGGAAAGAGTACAGTTTGAATTGTAGGGAGTCAGGAAAGCCAAGGCAACAGGAACTGGACAGGACCTGGCAAGGGATGTGGAGAATAACAGGAAGGGATTCTGTAAATACACAGGTCAGAAAAAAAGGCCAAGGAGAGTGCACCCCTCCACTCTTGCCTCCTCCCCAGGTAAGCAAGAGGACTGAACTAGTATGACTGATATGTAGAAGGGTGCAGTACTCAGTAAGTTACTTTCCTCAGTCTTCAATGGAAGTCAGACTTTCTTCAAGTCTTTGATCCTCTGAGTGGGTGTGAGGAGAATGAAGTCCCTCCCAGTATAAATGAAAAGCAGGGGTTTGGGACCATTTGATGAAGCTGAAAAGCCACAAGTCTAAGAACCTTATGACATACATCCCTTCAGAATACTCAAGGCTGATGTTGCCAAGCCATCTAGCACAGGAAAGACAAGGACTTATTAGAAGGGGTCCAGAGGAGGGCCACAAAGATGATCAGAAGAGACAGAGTACCTCTGTTATAAAGACAGGCTGAAAACTAACCTGGGTAAAGATCAGGAGAAAACTTGTTTTATTTATCAATTATTTATGAACCCCCTAAAAATCCAAGTCAAGATGCACTAACTCTACCTGTGTGAGAATCAAAAGTTTTGGAGGGAGAGTAAGGAGGGCAAAAATAAAAACAAAATGAAAAAATTTCCAACATGGATTAAGCCCCTAGAGGCTCCTTCTTTGTTTGGAATGATTGGTATAATTAAGTTTTGTGTCATTCGTTGCTTTATACTTGTGCTGACCTGATTTGCTGGATCAGGGTATATTTAAGAGACTTTAGCTTATATCCATCTCTAAGCCAGTAGGCTCAGTGGTAAAGTTGAGGATTATTAAAAAAGCAGACTACTTGCAGTTCTGTATCTTCAAAATAAAACAAACTTCTAGATTTGAAAATGACTGTTTTTTGGGGGTTTTTTTAATTTTTTTTTAATGTGGTACAAACCAGATTTTTCCAAGTAGTTCGTCCCCATATTTAGCAGCTGAGCCTGGGGCTGAAAGTAATTTACCAATGTGCAGGGATCATTAATGCTGGCTGGAGAGCAGTGCAGCACTTGTTTCTTGGCAAAAAATCATGTAAATAATCAGCAGGGTCCCAGAAGGTCATCCTCCAAGTGTTGCCTAAAAGGCTTTTGCTCTTTTTCTTTCCTCTGTTTGAATTGATCCTGTCCAACAGGGTCTGGCTTTGTACATAAATCCTTGCTTAAGCTTTCAATCTACACTCTGGCTGCGCTAAGTTGACTCATACTTCTTGGTGTACAAAACTCAAAGCATATTCCTAGTTGGACAATGCTGATATTTACTAGAGCTGTGCCCTGAAAAGCTCTGCTCCCTTGCTGCACTGCCCATTGTGTCTGTAACAGCTGGTTCAGACTCCTGCCTTACTCTGTGCTATATTGCTCCACAATGGGAGCTGGCGTGGCTTGGCAGTACAGACATGGCTCAAAATTGTGCCTCTGAATTAGTTGGTCATGGCTGGTAAATTCCACTCTGCTCCCAGTGCCAAGCAAAATGAAGAGCTAGCCATAGAAAAAAATGCACTGCTTGAGCTTTTACTAGAAAAACCTTTTGTTCTATGTATTGCAGAATTTTTAAGAAACTCCTTCCTATGTCCAGAAACTGAAATGTGCTCCTAAAATTAATCTGTTTGTCATGATTCTGAACCTTGATATCATGCTGTTAGGGAAAAGAACATCTAGGTAACTGGTTCCACTTTGTTTTCAATTTATCAGATTGGTATAATTTAGTGTAGAAGTCATTCTGTAATAAACAAAGTCCTGAAGTCCTTTCTCCTTTCATTTGTTTGCCCTGTTAAGAAATCATATGTTTGGACTTGCCAGTCTTACAGCCCTGATCCTGCCTTCACCAAGATAAGGACTAAGGTGCCTCCTGAAAAGTTTTCAAGTATGTTGAAGAAATAAGCAATTCTTGGATCTCTCTTCATTTGTCAATTTTACTGAAACAGAGATAACTGTTTTGAATTTGATAAAAATGAATTAATAGAAAATGTGGTTATAGATATGGTTGTCAGGTAAGCAAAAAATCTGTACAATGAGAATATTTTGAATATTTGATTTTTAGATTAATGTTCTAAACTTCCCCTTTCAGCTGACTGAAGAACTTTACAGTATTGTGAGGAGGCAGAACTGTCTGTAATTTTTTAGTTGACTAATTTTTGAAGACCAGTGAAATTTCTCTGACATCATGTGTACCTTTTGAATTGTTGGATCTGGAAAGTTTTGATGGATGACAAGTAAGCATGAAATTCAGTAGATCGCATCATTCTACAATTTGCGTTTCCCAGCTTGGGATGATGAAGTGAGGTGAATGAATTTAGGTTAATGCAAAATATTTATTTGCACTTCAAGAAGCAATATTTTAAATAAAATCTTGTAACTTAAAGTACTGTATCCCTTCTGGACATGCTGGTTTTTAACTCTGAATCCAGCCAGAGACACGGAGGTGTGCAGCACTGTGTGAGCAAAATTGCTTTTGACTTTGGACAGAGTAGGCTCTCACAGGACAAACAAGTGTTTGACCTAAGCCTCCTTTATTTGGGACACAACATGGCAACTTTCATATCCGCTCAGGCACTCTTATTCCAAGGTCACATCGCAAAGGTGTATACAGAATAAACTATGTGTTGTTCAATTTATCTGTGTCAGGAGGACAGGAAGGGGAACTGGCTCTGCTAGATCTTGATCCAGTTGTGTTTTCATGGCCAGGTACTGCTGTTGGGGTAATGATACCCCTGTGCTTCTGGGATAATGGATGTCAGCATGATTCTTCTCTAACTGGCCTCAAATGCTTTTTTCAAGACATGTAATGATTTGATAGCCCATCAGGATGTGAACTGTAGAGTGAGTGCTTTGCCTTGCATGAATTCCTGATTTTTCTGAATATTTCAGCTTCTTCTTCCTCTGCTTTAATGAAAATAGATGTTAATGTATATGGTGGTTGCAAAAACTCATTGCTGTTACAGGTAAAGATGAAAAGAGCCATGTGAGCACTGAGCAGTGACAATGCTGTGGACTGTGATGGAAGCTCAGAAAACCTACACTGAGGATCCTAGGTTAAAAAGAAACCTAACTTGTAGATAAACAGTATATGCTGCTACATCATTCATGGCATTAAGAAAACCAACACAAAAAAGTACAGAAATATTGTGGAATTTCTCTTTAAACACTTTGAATTTACACTCTGCTTCCAGCATTCAGAAACTTGGTTCCATAAGCACTAACCGTCATTTTAGGTTGCACATGGAACTAATTTCAAAATTATCAAGAAACCCACCAAAATAGTTAAATGTCACCACTGACAAGAACAATGTGCAACATTTTATTAATATGGAGGCACTTTGTTTCCCAGCGTTTCTTACTGAGAAATAGCTGTCTTCAGGGAGCAGGAGCATAGGAATTGGGAGTATACTCCCAATACTTTTGGTATTTGGACTGTTCTTTAGGTTCACTGTTTTTTTTTGTGTGTGTGTATCCTTTTTATCTATATGAATGAAAGCTGCAGTTCTTGTTCAGGTCCAGAATGGTGTCCTCCTGTTATGTTAACAAATGGCAGCCTGATGGAGTAATAAATAATTTATGAACTTGGGATATTGATTTTTCTTCAGTGCTTATAGGAAATTATACGCTTGTGGCTTCAAGAAATAATTGGCCCAATTTAATCGCATAAAAATTATAGTCCTTTTTAATTCTTTTCAAATGGAAATTTAATGACTGCTGGGTGTGTTACAGAACAGAAGAGAGGATGTCTGCTTGGACTGAAGGAATAGGAAGGCCAGAAACAGCAGGTTTTACAGGTCTAATAAAAAAATTATTGCTATGGCAGTGGTTTTAAATGAAGGCTAATGGACACTTGTCTGATTACAAATTGGCCTTTTCACAAGGAAATATTGTGAATTATTATAAAGATACTTAGTATCACAAGGCAGACTAAAGGTACAGAGGCCTGGCATATTGGAAAAAATATTCATTTGTAAAATATCATTGAATAGATGGCAGATTTTGTTTTAATGCAAAATACATTTTCTGGTGTACTGCTCGTCTATGTAAGCTCTGTAGCTGGGAGTAGGGGTAAAAAGCAAAGAGGGAGAAGGAAGTGACTTCATCAACTTCACAGAAAGTAAGTCTGAATTTATCTTTTCTGGGGGGGGGGAAATACCCTATTACTTAGGATCTTCCTGACTGTTTCTAATTAAAATATGAGTAGCTTGTAAAACATACATCCCTGAATATTGAAGTTTGAAAGGACATTGACCAGCTTCCTCAGCATATAAAAATAAATTGTGATGCAGTTCTGCAGTCCTTGCTTAAAAAGTCAAGAATATTCATCTGCAGGTAGGTTTTAGTGAAATCACATGGTACTCTGTCTTTTTACCATTCTAAGGTGTTAGGTTTTTTTCAAATGAAAGCCACCAGGAATTGTACCTTATAAAACAGATATACTAGAATGAAGCTTCTAACTGCTCTGGAGCAGTAATTAACTACCATCTTCACATCATAAATGTAAAAGTGTAAGTATGGTTTGATGAGGCTCAAACTAATAATTTTTTGAGTAAAAAAGGGAAAATCAAGCTCTTATTTCTGTCTGCAAGACAGAGGTGGATGTAAAGCTTTTGTAGTCTAATCCATTCTGCCCATCAATAGCAGGAACAAAGCAAACAGGCACTAGTGAAAAATGGAGAAGCTGCCAATAATTTTAGCACTAATAATGAGATGGTATTAATAATAACTCAACCTGGTGACCTCAGTAATGCTTATTGTAGGTTTAATGTGGCATGTCAAATGATGAACTGATGCCTGGCATTAGCTGGAGGCTGAGAGTTGCAGAGCATCTCAAAACATTTTCCAGGGGAATTAAACTAGATTCAGGAACTGTGACACAGGTAAACAAGTTAAATATCTTTACAGTTGTGCCTTCTACCAGCAGCCTGGGCACTGAAACCATACTCTATCAGGGTTTCAATCCAGTGTGCTGCCTGCTGTACGTGCATAGCTACGCTATTTTAGGGGTGTAGCTTGCTAGGGGGATGTACCAGATGTGGGTGCTTTCTATATGCCATGTCTTCTGAGAAATGTGGGTCTTCTGGTGTCCTTTGGATAGCTTACTCATGTCAGATTAGAGGAGAAGCTCTCTGCCAATGAGGGTGGTGAGGCACACTGGAATAGGCTGTACAGGGAAGCTGTGGATGCCCATCCCTGGGAGTGTTCATGACCAAGTAAGATGGGGCTCTGGTGTAGTGGAAGGTGTCCCTGCCTATAGGAGAGGGAATTGGAATTAGATGATATTCCAGTTCCCTTCAAACCCAAACTATTCTGTGCTTTGTGGTCAATTTGGCCTTAAATAAGCATAGCGATGGTGTGTAGATGTTGCAAGACCAATGCTCATAGTTGGTGGTTCATTTTAGATGGCTGAAGTAAAGGGGTTTTTCTTCTTCCTGAGACTCTGGAGTTTTCTTCACTCACTGCTGGCCAACACAGCTAAAACTAAGTTTGGGGTTTCTGTTCAAAGCATGACATTGCTGTTATTGCTGCACTAGGAATGTACTGTGGTGGTTTTACTGGATATAATGTCCTGTTTCTAAATGGGATTTTTGAATCTGAAGATTTCTAGTTCTGAACGTTGATAATGGCTGGATAAGAGCAGTCCTCCTGACTGTTTTAATAAAAACTCACATTAGCTATTATTAAAAATTCTATAAATACAGTATTCTATAAATATAGTATTCAAAACATAAATGCACACTTTATGACTACCAAATGTTTACTTTATGATTGGGTTAATAATAATGTTATTAAATATAACATTATGGGTCTTTATGCTCTTTTGATGCACAGACATATGCAAATAACTTACATTAGCATACTTATGAGTGAAATTTCAATGGCAAGTTTATTAATAAATCCTTGCACAGTGTTCAGACTGACATTAGTTCCCTCTATCTTTTTATTGGGGCAGCTAATATTTTTTTCCCCCCTAGTTGTCAATTCTGAATTGATGACAGATGAGAACAAACAGGATATTATAGCTGCAGAATGCCTAAAGCTACACGTTTTTGATAAATTGCTGGTTCAGATCCATTTTGGGTTGGGAAGTGAGCAGTGACCAAAGATCACGTTGAAAGATGCCTTACTGATCTGTGTGAAATAAGATCCTAATGTGCCCTGCAGCAGAGGCACTAGGGGAGGGACAGTGGCAGAGAGAAGCTCACGAGCATGCTGTGTTTTACTTTCTCTCTAAATGTCTTCTGGAAGATGGCCTTGCTTTCATACACAGGCAGGGTTCATGATGGCAGGGCCTGTGGCAGCATGTCATGTGTAATACAGGCTGCAGCACAGTGGGGGTGTGAAGCTTGTATTATTTGGCATTGTGATGCCTGTGAGAAGGAAAAGAAGTAAATTGTTTAGGCACAGAGGCAGAAGCATCTTTATAATCTTCAACTGCACTGAGTCTGAGGAAAGCATCCTTTTCCTCTGCAGACAACAGACTGGGGCCCAGCTGTTGGGATTCTAGTAAAAAGTGCAGGTGGTGCAGGCTGGGAGACAGCTGGGAGCATGGAGCTGGGACTGCTCTCACTACAGGGCACCGCTGGCTGCCAATTCCAGCTGTGAGCTAGGGCTGGAAGGGAGCAGGAGAGCCCAGGGACATTGGCACTGGGTGACTTGTGGTAGAGAAGAAACTGGCAACTGAGAGCTGAGACGGAGCTCAAGCACCTAGACCACCTTCATCCTTTGGTGTCCTGGTGTCTGTGCCCTTTTTAAATATAGAGTTTTGAAAATGCTCTCTATAATGGTTAAGGTTATGAGGGGAACAGATCTTCTAAATATGCTGTAAAAATCTGAAGTTGTTGAGGTAGCCAGCTGAGACCCTGCATTAGCAAAACACTTACAGCTCAGATTCTGTTTGATAAAGCACTTGTGAGCACAATTCTCTAAAACCAACGGTGTACAAAACACTTTGTACAACTTCTAAATTCCTTAACAGCTAGTATAGCCTGTATAGATAACAGGTAGATAACTAGTATATAACCTGATAACTGTTTCTCGTTCCAAGCTTGAGAGCAGGGATCCCACACCCTGGAGAGAAAGCAGAGTTTACTCTTCCATTAGAAAATTTTATTTTCTTGGAGGCAGCACTGATCTCCTGGACTGTCACTGTCTAATCACAGAAAATCTGTTGCTTGTACAGCAGGCCCTGACTGAGTCTCTTCTAAAAAGACAGGATGTCATTTGTGTGTGTACAAGAGGGTTTGGAACAACAGGGGTCTGCATTTGGCATCTTGCTGATTAAACTTTGTAGAAAAAGACAAGTCTGCTTAGCCTAACTAGGAGGTAGAGGAAAGAAACAACCAAAGGGTATCGAGTTTTTTTCATTGCATAATTGGACCTGATTTGATTCAAAAACAATGGTGCACAGCTATGAATTAGGCAATATGTTACTGCCTTGAGCTACTTCTACTGATGTTCTGGTCAGAAAGTGGAGAAAGACAATTAATCCTCACCCCTGCTGTCTTTGGAGCAACTAACAAAAAAATTAGCCAACAGTTCCTTACCTAAAAACAAAGCAAGAATCCATGTGACAGATGCACAAAAAAAGATCTGCTGTTCCTGTATGTGCCAATTATTGCTCTATCAGTCTGGAGAGTACCCAGATTCCTGACACAGACCCATGTTGTGGTTTTTTTAGGACAATGTCCAACAGGAGCTGGACTTAACAATCTTTGTGGGTCTCTTCTAGCTCAGGAAATTCTGTGATTGTGTTTTGTTGCTGCCCTTTCACTGGTCATCTTTATCCTAAACTTCCAGATGTGGCCTTGCTTTTAAATATTTGAGTGAGTTTTGCTCACACAGGATGACATTTCCCTGAATATATAGCTGGTTATCAAGATCTCAGAGCATATGTGCTTCCTGGCAGTTGGCTGGTTGCTACTTCAGGGACATCAAATGGAAGAGGAGAAGGAGAAATGACAGTTTGCAGTTTGCTCGTAGGGATGAAGGACATTATGAAGAAGCTGGGCAAAATGAAGTTTGGGGAATTTGATGGGTGTTTGAGGAAAGTGCTGGCAAACGGATGGGCTAACAGCAATAAGGGGAACTGATGGTGTGAATGAGGCAAAAAGAAGTGGTAGTACGGACACAAGGGTGTGTGTGGATTGGAAAAAACACTGCACTGTCATCCCAGTGATCCCAAGCCAGTCTCATCCCAGGATGAGATATAGCTATTCCATGTTTTTTTCCTCTATAATGAGTTCTGCCAAGAAGACCAAACATTTGAAAAGATTTTTTTTTTTTTAATAGCAGTCTAAGCCAGGAAACTGAACATGGTAAAACTGAAAACTTTGTCTGTGTAAGACTAAACAGGGCATAAAAAGGGATTGTGAGTAACTCTCCCCTGTGTTACTTCACGGGAGGGAAGTGCTTTCAGGCTCTATCTCATGGAGCTCTCCTGCCAGGTGAATTTCAAGAGGGTCTGGCCAGCCGTGCCCGGGTCAGGGTCCATGGGAGGCCATCCTGAGAGCTTCTTTCATCCTCTGTCCTGCCGCAGGCTGTGCCGCTTTCGCTCCGCCGTGGGACAGCCAGGGCGGGCAGGGCCCCGGCAACTCCTGGCCCGAGCCCCGCGCTCGGGGCAGCGCTGCCGTGAGGGCGGCCCTGGAGGCGGCCCGGGCTCGGCCCAGCAGCCCGTAGAGCCAAAGACCGTGGGCTGCCTCCTCCCTGTTCTCGCTGGGGAGAGCGCATGCGGGTGTCGCTGCCCCGGGACCAGGGCAGGGGGTGTGTGAGGCGCTCCGCGGGCTCGGAGAAGCAGCACCAGTCCCGCAGGGCCGGGCAGTGACAACGGCGGCCGCTCCTACAGGGGTTGCAGGTGCTTCCGGTGGCGAAAATTGTAAGCGGGCCGGTTAGCTCAGTTGGTTAGAGCGTGGTGCTAATAACGCCAAGGTCGCGGGTTCGATCCCCGTACGGGCCAGTGTTTTTGCCCGTCCCTCGATTCCTCCTGGGCACCCACTGATGGGGGAGGCCAGGAAGGGGTGAGCAAGGGAAGAGAAACAGCCGGAAAGCTGCGAGGGAAAAAAAATTACGGAGGAAGCGTAGGGAGGAGCATTTTAAATCTTTCTGCTACTTGTCACCAAAATATTCGATGTTTTGCCTCGCAGCGCTTTGTTGAAGTGATTCTGTTAATTAGCGTTAAAACACGCAGGAATTCATACCATAGTTCCCTTGGAGTGAGTAATCCCAGGGAACTGAAATGTCAGGTCTTTGTCTCATTGGGTATTAGTGTGACTCTTGGATCGCTTTCTGTCAGGGGCTGGGAGACGCTAAAGAGAGCGGGGTTTTGTTGTTTTTCTTCCTTTGAAGCAGGGAGACAAGCAGATCTCCTTTGCCACATCCTTAATTTTTCATAGAATGTTCTGAACCCCATATAGAAAGTATCCAAACTTGACAGACACACTGTAATGTGAGGCTTAATTTTTTATGGGTGTGCTATTTATTCGAGAAAAAAATCCAGGCCAAACGGAGGTGCTGTAATGGAGCATGGCATCTGCAAGATGGACCTCTGCCAGCTCAACCCGCTCTGCAGGTTTTCTAAGAAACTTCTTAGAGACTCAAGACAGAGATTATTTTTGTCCTATCTGCCTCTGAACTGGAATGAGATGTCTCCAGAGGAGGGAAACTTTCTGGTGTAAATGTTTTCAGCATAGAACCCACTGATTTTGTTGTTAGAGCTACATACATGCAGGTCACAACTTCTTTAGGAAAATGCTTTGAGGTAACAGCATTCTATTGACTTGTTTTACAAATCTGCTAATGTGTCCCTTTGCTATTCAGGCCTATTGCAAACATCTTCTTCCAACTGCAGGGGCTGATTCAAAATAAGAGATGATAATAATATGAATAACCATGAAGTGGGTGATACTTTGTGCCACAGTCAGAGTTCTGACATTACTCGTTCCCCACAATGTCACCAAGGTACCACAAGGGCACATTAGAAGTGTCACTCCAAAGTCACAGAGTAACTTGTAAATCATAAAGATGAATATTCATGTTATCTAGTATCCAAACTGCTGTCATGGCTCCATCAGATGTCACGGGAGAGTAATATGGTTCTGGTTTGATGACCTTCTGTCTTGCCACTCCACTCAGTGATCTTCCTCAATTCCTTTGGGTCTAGTTATAGTGGCCAGGACTTGACTATGTATAATGACATCCATTATAAATGAGCTGAAAGAAGAAAAAACACGGTGTTCTGCCTCAAGGGAAAAAAAAAATTAAAAATCTGGGAATACTATTGCTTTGTTTTATGTTTCCCGCATTAGGAATCATATTTTTATTACAGCTGTGTTGCTGTATTGCAAAGTCCTTGCTGTAAAACCAAGATAATGCAATGGCTCCTTGGCCATTTTTGGGTTTGGTTTGAATTGCTTATATTCTGTGTGGTTCTTTGCCAGTCAGGACTGTATGGGCATATTTTCCCTAAATTTAGTTTCAGCAGATGGTTGTCAGATTGTGAGGGTCATCCATTGTCCCTAGGGGAGTCATTCCAGAGCCTGTTGTTCTACCTCAAAAATAGTTGGAGAATAAAAAGAGGTTAAGCAAACAAACTCATACAGTAGAATAATGCTCTCATGAGGATGGCCCAGGAATTTCCATTCTGATGCTCTGCAGTGGCAGATGCTGGGGCATATTCTGGGGTTCAGTCTTTTGTATAACCTGTAACTGGATTGCATATCAAGGCCAAAATGGGTCTTAATTGCTGTGTGCTTAAAAAGTGTGGGGTGAAGCACAGCTCCTCTGTCCACAGCAGGCATTGGGGAGGATGAAACTCTTGTTGCCTATGACAATGATGAGGAGGAACCTTCTGAAGAGTGCAGTGACCTCTTCAGTCACTGTTTCTGGCTGTAAGCTGTTGTGGTCTAGAGTTACACAAACCAAGTCAGCTAATTAGTTTCTTGCTTTTCACTGTGATGTCTACATTCGTCTTTGCATGAAATAGTGCTAAGAGGGCTCTTAACTCCAAATATTTGAAGGTAGCCAGAAAGTGGGTTCACACAGCATTCAATTCAATAGATGAGTATTCATTCACTCAGTGATGATCTGAAGCATTTTCTTTTCCAGCCACATCACAGGTTAGTTTTATAATTTCTTATATTGTGTTTATTGCTAGCATATCTAAGTGTTTTTCCATTGGGATGCTTTATTCATTCAGCTTTCTTTTGAGGGTTTTAATTATAGCGAGAATCTGAGCGGCAAGGATTGATTGATTATATCAATACAGCAATGCACAGATGCAATCCAGAAACATCATTTATGAAATCAAAGACAGGATGTGGTGGAAGGAGCTGTTCTTTAGATTGATTTGTGTGCAACAAAGTTGTAAGTATTAATGCTAAAGGTGAAGCTTAACCTTTGCTTAAAAATAGGGAATGTAGTGTTTGCTTTCCACATGTTAAGGGTACAAAAAAAAAAAAAAAAAGGCAGCTCTATCCAAAAGCCTGATCCTGTCCTGAGCCCAGACAAAGATTCTCATTTAGTGTTGTTATGAGCAGAAGTGCAGGTGGGAGGGGGATGAGGAAGTGCCATAGAAACAGGCATGGGAAGGAGCCAGCAGCCAAGAACGTGGCTGAATGAGCACAGGCAGCCTAGTGCTGTGAGCCCAGGATCTGGCTAAAAGCAACAAGGAGCTGTAAGGAACAGGCAACAACCAGCCCCTGTTTGGGTCCTCGAGTGTCTCAGAAACAAGGGTTATTCAAGAGAGGGAACGGCATGACAGGGACACTGCCTTCCAGTTTCTTTGCTACTCAAATAATAAGGACCCTGATTTTTTATCTTGCAGTTCACATCAAAACAGAGTAACTGTATTTACTGCTGAAGCTGGGAAACATCTCCAAATTGATATTTCTTAGGAAGTAATTGCTAAAATGAAATATAAGCAAGTCTGAGTAACATGTTAAAACCCAAGAAAGTGAGACAGACTGGACTTTATGAACAAGAATCAAATATTTGGTCTTGACATGGTCTGTAAAAGGATTAAGTAACTTTGTAAACAAATTGTGTAGCAATTTCTGCCACAGGTTTGAACTAATGCCTGCCTGTGGAGTTTCTAAATTTAAATAGCTGAACAGTAGTTTTTCACTGTGTAAGAATTCACCATCAATGCCCTTAGTACAACAGGGCCATGTGGAGGGCATCGAATTCTTACTATAACCTCTGCCATATAGAAACAGGTGAGATAACTGTGAATATATCTGGATTCAGATGTGTGTTTGTACTTGTTTTAAAAAGAATAAATAAACTTACTAGATTAGCAGGAACAGCTGTGGCTGTACACCAGTGCTGTGTGGTGAGGGGCAAGTGTATTAGTATGTAGTCGCTGTATCACAGGGGAAGTAAACTGAAGATTAACCTTTGGCAATATTCTCTCAAAGTTTAAAAGAAAGCATGTTGAAGTCTGAGTATGAATTTTCTTATTTTTGCAGATGAAGAGGAATAGAGTTTTTAAAGACAAATAACATGGGTGTATTTTGCTATGTTGTTTTTGTCATTAACAATGTCAGGAACAATGAAGAGCAATGGGAGAAATCTGCAGTTTGATATGCTCAGGCTTGTGTGGAAGAACTGTGCTGCTTCAAGGGGGACAGAAAATGATGGACCCCTAATATTTGGTAGGCTCATGATGCTGGACAGGCAGTATAGTTGTTTTCACTTTCTATCTGAGGCTACTGAATCACAGCTGGCTGATATCCATCACAACTTTTAGAAGTAAATAATCTGATTTTCTATTAAACAGTTGAAATGCTACATGGGATGCAGACTAAAGCAGCTTCTCACTTGTCTACCTAATGCTTTCAGGGGCAGAAATTCTGACTTTTTCTGGGCTTAAACCTAAGCCAGAGAGGGCAAGACAAAGCTGAGCATAAAATCCCAGGGTTCTGGCATCAACTGTGCCTGGTGGTAACTGGCAGCTCATGCTCCTTCCCCTTCCTGGTACACATTCTTTTGAAGCAATCTTGAAAGCAAAGAGCATGAGGGCAAAGCAGGACAGCAAGTCTCTGGTATGTCACTCCACATACCTGACAAACCCTTGTGGCACGTTTCACAGAAAGCTGCTCTGGCACTGAGCTATGTGGTTGCAACTCACACTGTTTTGGTGGGGGACAACTGCCAAGGTGGATTAGATTTAAGAAATGAGCATCTGACCTTGTATGCTTGAAACCATGCTTACCAAAAAAAAAGCCTTTGGCTATAGTTTCTGTCACTTGGACTGTATTGCTGAGAACTTGTTCAGTCTACAAAGAACTGCATCTGAGGTTCAAAATTTGTCATAAAAAAAGGACATTTGAGTTTCTGTGGCATTTCTCTTCAGCCAAAGAATATTCAAATATCTGGTCAGTCCAAAGTAAAAGAAGTCAGGTGTCTGCATCTTCTCATTTGTGCTTGAAGCCTACTTTCTTTTTGGCTAGAGCTGGCTTTGAATTTCTTGTGTTGGCTTAGTGAAGATTTCACGTGAAGCTTGCTGAAGAAAAAAAAGTTCAAGAAGCAATTTATTTAAGGCACAGAGGAAAGGCATAGTTATTGTCACACACCCAATGAAGTTTCTTTAGCTTCTTCATATGTGGTATTATGATTTTTGGTAAGAACAGCTTTTTGGTAGTGAGCTCTTTGCTCTCAAATTATTAAAATTGCTTTTAAGAAGAAAATCTTCCTGCCTTTCACTCAAGAATGACTATTCTGGTTTTACCCTTATATATGAAAATTTAAAAACTGAATAAAATGAAACAAAATTGTGTATTTTGCAACAAAATATTTAATTTCAGCAAAAACAAGGCAGCATCTAACTGAACATTAATTAAATTACAGATGAATATACAGGTGCTCAATTCTGCTTTTGACTTCACGCCTAAGCCTTCAATTCTTTTTTCAGTCTTTATCCATCTGTACAGAAAGGGAAAACACCTATCCTAAAAAAGAAACAGTCTTGAAAATCAACAGAGAAGTGCTTCAAAAAGCTATCTCTCTAAAAGGAGAGGTGGTTACATTACTGTATTTAGCTGTATAACAGCAACCTTGGGCTCATCTACTCACCTTCTACTGGTAGGTGAACACCAGCAAAGAAAGAAATGTGTCTGGTGATGAGTTTAAAAAAGTCATTAGAATCTGTTCAAAATATGAATTTATTTCTGGTAGACCAAATGCTGAGATTTCTTTAGGGTTACAGGACTTTTAAAAGTGGCAATTTCTGCCTAATATTAGTTTTAATGAGGAAATTGGATTTTCTCATTTCATGTGTCTATACTTCAGTTCTTCTTTAGCTTTGTTCTCTAACAGATAGGTTTTCAACAACTCTGCCAGAAATGTAAAGGGTAAGTTTTCTTTTAAGCAGCTGAGGCTCTAAGCAACTGATGTTGAGGCAGAAGATACAGAATATGTTTTTGTTGTATTTTGGTGGATATACTGACCAGGGTCTTCTTTCAAGAGCACTTTGGAAAGGAATTTCTTTTTAGAGAATGGTTCTGAGGTACAGTAACTCTGGCATTTTGTGTGCAACAAGGACAAGAAAGAGATTTCACTGCCTGCATTTACCTTCTCATCTTATTTTGTCTCCTTTTAGGTAGCTATTCTGGGAACAAGCAGCTGAAGGCAGGCTGACTGGTTTGAAGTTTAATTTTTTTTAATGAGGGAAAAGTGACTCTGCAGAGATGAATAACTAGAGAACCCCAACAGATTGTTCTCTTCAGATCTTGGATTATGTTCCTAGCTCACATGATGCATATTTTTTCCCTCATGCCACCTTGCTAACATCACTTGATCCTAAAAAGCAAAGCTATACTGTTGTGTAAATCACGGATGCAAATTACTCTCCAGTTATTTCTTGTCATACCTAGCAATCTTGTTAATGCTAGATGCTGGACAGAACCCTTTTTACTCTTTGAAAAATTTTATGGGTCTGCAAGGGAAAAAAATGGAACCTGAGTTTTGTCAGATGTCTGGTGAGGCTCATACAAAATATAAGGATGGGCTTTGTAGAATGAGATTTTACTCCTCTTCTGGGCCGGTTCTGTGTCCTGGATAGAACTGACCTTTTGTTTCTTCCTTCACGATCAAAGGCAAAACTGATTGTAGATTTGGGTCATTGATTGCCAGCTGGTAAAAAAATATGAGGAAAATATCATGATTATAGTGATCATTAAAGAAGGGAAGGTCAATAGGGGGTGATGGGAGCCCAGAATAGAATCAACCGTTCTTACAGTCCCTTCACTCGCTGCAGATAAAACTCAGGCTGTACCTTAGCTCATCTAAGTGGGAGCTTGGTGGAAAATAGCTTTCCCCAGTTTCTGATTTGAAGTGGAGGCAGTGGTGTCTTAAATGGACAGAGAGATCAGCCAGAAGCCTCATGGCCCTTTTCCTTCTCCTTTCCAGTGTTGTATAATGGTCTCCTGCACTTGAGTTATACCAAAAGAATCATAAAATATCAGAAATGTATAAACCCTCCCGGAAGAGGGAAGGTTTAAAATTCTGTTAAGACACAACTCCTGAGACTCCTAGAAAAATTATCATGTCATTAAGTTTCTGCAAGTTCTACCCCAGCCTCTTGTACCTATGTAGTGGAGTTTGCTTCTCAGTTTTCTGGAGAACAAGTACTGTCCAAGCTTCATCGTCTAAATTCTCTTTGAAGCCAAAATGCCAACAAGGACGACCTTGACACATGGAGAAATAAGAATACGTATATTTCAGTCAGTGGAAATACACATCTTCATTTGTGATAGAGAATAGTTTGGATTTTGCTGTGTTAACTATGGATATTTGGGGTTTTTCTTGTCCTGAGTTGGAGCAAATTTTTTATTTAAAAATAGTTACAAATCCCAGATTTGGGTCAGGCCAATCTGTTTTGACTTGAACTCTCTTAAAAGATAAATTGAAATATCTAGTACAAAATCACCCTGTCCAAATTTCTAAACTGTTGAGATACTTGTGTGGTTTAACCAAGATAATTTCTCGAGATGGAAATTTTTTTACACTAGGAACTAGCTTCACTGAGAGAGCCTTAAATTTTTGATTGAGATTTCTGGTTAGTTAAATTCTCAGCATCATGTAATTTCTGAATGAAAGGATATTTCTCTCCTTTTTAGATTAATGGTATTTACAAAATTATGAGATATCTAAATACTGTAACACTTCTGGGCCACATCTAGGTGTTGATGGAAACAACTCTACTGTGCAGCAAGAAATGTTTTTCATTGCCTCTAAAATTACTTTGTCTTAGAAGTATTGACTTCCAGACTAATCACTTTAGAATAGTCTTCAACTGCACTTGAATTATCTGTGTATTTTGCAATTGCTTAGTCTCTTCCTATTTTCTCACAGAGATTTTATTATAATTATTTCTCTTGTTTTTATGATTTTGAAACACTTGATCTTCTGTAGCTTGCACTAATGTTCACTTTCAGTCTGAAACACAGGAATCTTGAAGCCCCAAATGGTACTTGTTCCCTCTCTTTACAGTTGCCTTAGGATGTGCATAGTTCCTCTTCCACTGTGGGCACTCTCACAGGTACCCTTCCTGTCAGCTCTAGGTGTGCACACTTGACAGCTGAAATCGTGCTCTGATCAACACTGATCTCTCCAGCCTGTTAGGCAGGGCTGCTAGGTTCTAGTTTTAATTTGTAAATCCTTGCCTGACACCGAGATCTAGGTCAGTGATGTCAAATTTCATTTGGAGACTTAAGTAGGCACCAGTGGCCATGAGCTACAGTACTGCTGAAAATTAAACTTAGCACCCCACACTAAAGTGTTCAGTGTGTCTGTCATACTGTGAGACAATTGCTGCTGTTTTCTTTTGTAATTACTGTATGTAATTAGATATGACATCAAAGCTTTCTTGATCTCTAGCTATTCAATTTTAATCACAAGGAAACTCAAAAATGTTACATCTCTTTTGGGCCCCTAGTGCATGTGAGAATATGTTCCTGAAAGTTCAAAGGACAAAATATTTTACTCCCAGGTTCCCCAACAAGTGAGGGTATACACTGTGTGCTGTACAGAACTCCTTGCTTTACAGCACCTTTATCATAACTTTAATTAAAAGTACATAGGAATTAGAGATGCCTGTAATTCCAATTGGAGGTTGGAATATGTGAGTGAGCAGTAGTGGTTTATATTCCCCTTATTTCTGCCCTTAATATTTGGGTCTGGAATATCTGTGGTACAATGTGCCAATTTTTCTACTGTCTCCTAAACACATGAATATTCAGTTCAAGATTGTCTGTTACATATCTGGTGTTCTTCTAACACATTTCCTTTGGGGTTTTTTATGCTTCTGAACCTAAATCAGTCTAGGCTCCTGGGATTTCCTATCTCTTTATGAATTCTTCCTTGAGCACTTTGTGCTCCTATTGCCCGGTCCTACATATTCACACCTTACACCTAGGCTTTCTTCCTGTGTACACCTATAATCCTTTACCGTAAAATATGCTTTGGGTTGTAAAGATAAATACTTATTTGAATGCCAAAATGTTAACTTTGAACTCTTTGCATTAAACATTGAAAGTCTGACATTGGCTCTGTCCAGCTATGCGGGCTTTGTAGCTGCAACTTCTGTGCAGATCAACTCTTTTCATCTTCTTTTCTTCCACGTTGAAATGTGTTGCAACTGTTCTGTTTCATTGAAGTGTATCACATACTGAGGGCAGGTTCAAACCTGAGGGACTGTGAAGTGAAAAGTCTCATATTATCAGTCTCCTTAGGCTGCTGTGTGTTTTGTCTGGGGCTAGTTTGCAGTTCTTTCCATCTGACACCAGTTCTCAAAGGCTTTATGCTAGGAATAGCAGAAGAGAGAATTATTTTCTATTTATAACATCTGAAGAAGGGGAAAAACATTTACATCTGTGCGGGTTTTAGAAATTTCTCATGCGTTGTAGGTATAGTTCAAATTATAATGCTGCCTATATATTCTAACACAAAATTTAAAAGGGTACTTTCTTCCAGACTGGACTTTTTTTTTCCCCCCCTCAAAGTGAGATGGTAGCTATTACACAGGAGTGAATTTGTAGCATTCATCTTCCTTACATAAGGAATTTTTCAAAGAATAGAATATTAATGGGACATCAGAAGATTCCTGTTTAGGTGGGGAGCTAAAAAGGAAGAAAATGTGACAAATTTCAGTTTTCTGCTCAAAATGTCAGTGCAACTTTGCCTTACAATTCAGCACATACCATTCACACCTAAAAGCCTCGGTTCTGAGGTTCTACAGTTTTCATCAAATGCCTAGACAGCATCATAACCCTCTGCAAGCTTGCACTGAATAGGCTGGCAATGGTCCAAATGCAGGCAAAAGCACTTGCACAAACACAAAATGTTAGCTTTTTCTTCTCTTTATTTTCTGCCAGACAAAATTCAGCAGCATTCCAGATGACATGCCTTCTGTTAAGTAAGGGGGAGTGATGAATGCCTTCAGAAGGGAAATGGTGATGCTGTGGCACTGGTTAAGCATGGTCCTCCTCTCTGGGTAGTTCCAGCCCCAGCTGGTTCTGCTTAGCTGCCTGATTTGAATGATCAATAATGATCAAGCCCTTCCTGTTTGCTCACAGCCTCTAGGGCTTTTAAGATGAACCCAAAATGACTGCAATGATCTGAGGATGTAAAGGAGGGAAACCAAATTAATGCTGGGAAAAGGGCAGAGTAAAGGGGGAAAACCACTATTACCACAGCTAAACATGTACCATCTCTTCATGCTGCATCACATTACACTCCAGGATGTTTTCTGTTAAAACTTTTTTTAGTAGCATGAGGTTTTATTTGCCTTTGTCATCTAGGCCCCTTCTGTAACTTGAAAATGAGCTGTGATGCTGTCATAGTTGTGGGGACTTTTTTGGCTTTCTGTGTGGTCAAAGGATGCATCAATGTAAAGAGGAAAGAAAACTCCAGTTTTCTTCCAGAAAGAGGAAAGGCTGATTTATCTCCAGTAAAACTGTAGATGGATGTCCCAAGTATTTAAGACCTCTTTTCAAAAGCATAGAGAGAAAATATTTTTTTCTGATTAATACCTATTAGAGAGGGTTTTTATTCTACTTCCTCTTCTGTTCTTTGTCCAGCAGGAGTGAGAGGGGTTGAAGAGCACTATTGTCCTAGGAACTGTTGACTCTCCTCTGAAAATGAGACTAGACACCACTTAGAGTGGCCTTGCATTTCATCAAGGGGCGTATAAAATTTCACTGTAGTCAAAAAGGAAAAGGAACAGAGATATACTTAGTCTGTCCATTGTTGTTATTCTCTATAGACAGATACTGTAGAGCCCTGAAGAAAATGGGGTGATAATATCAATGTAGAAAGACTAAGAGCAAATGGTCAATCACACCCTAATAAAAATAATTTATTTTAAAAAAGTAGCATTTAAACCCAATCTTACTGAATTTTCATATAGGATTTCATATTTCATGTTTTCACTGCAGGTGACACATAAGGTCTGTCTGAATTTAAAGGCCTTGGTCTTCGATCATGCATGAATTTTGTATGTGTTTGCAACTTCACAGCTAGGAGTGATCCATGGACAGAGTCCTTCCTGCTGTTGCCAAATTTGCATGGTCACAGAAGTGATTGGATCAGTTTGAGAAGGAAAATCTGTTCAGGGATTTTAAATGCAAAAATCCTGGGCAGCCTATAAGATCTCTGCTGAACAGAGAGGAAGTGGTGCTGCAGAAGCATCCCTAGGCAGTTCAGTTCCTAAGGCTGGGATGTTTCTACAGGTGGGCAGAAGACACTGGGTTGAGCAGACCTTGGGCTCATGCGCTCTTCTCAGAAAACCCTGAAGACAGAAGGACGATACAGAAGATGGGGTATTTGGGATGTGTTTTTCTTTAGAGGAGAGGAAACGGCAGAGAAAACTGCCTTCTGTGGTTAAAGTCTGTGCTGTTAATTGCTAATTGATTTTTTTTTAAACGACTTAAGCAATAGATCTGTGCTAGCCTTATTATTTTTATATATAATTTACCTTTTACCTCTTTATGTGGTGATAATCTGGTTTAAAAGCTTTTTTTTTTTTTTTTTTTTTCTCTTTTTTTTTTTTGGAAGTGTTTGACCGTCCTATGCATGTTTAAATACGTAAGTATGTACATTTACATGAACTTGAAAAAATCAGTTGGTTTTGACAACCCTGCCATAGTAGTAGCAGCATCAGGTACATCTGTTTGTGAGAACTTATTTTCCTTAAAGTGTGATGTTTGCATAAGCTGAAGGGTGGCAAGGTAAAACTTTGACAACTTGAGTCTTATTTTATCCTCAGATGTTGGAGTCAGTGAGACAAGAGCCTGCCTGAACCCCTCAGGCAGAGGCCAGAGTGCTGAAATTGAATTAAAGCCCTTGGATGGATTGAAACATGTCAAGCTACTTACACACAGAATAGTAGTGTAAGTGGAAGAATAAGCATAAGTTTAGGTGTAAGTAAGAAAGTACGTCAGTAAGTCAGTTTTCCAGGACAGCTTCAGGGTGACAAGTGCCATCACTTCAAAAATCCACTTCCAGTCTCGCGCCCCACTGAGACAGCAGGTCTCTTCCCCACACTGTGAGGGGTTTCCTCACCACTAAGGGACAGATGATCGCTGTTCCGACACTCAGATAAGTTATTCTGAAAATTCAGGGAATAACACAATATTCACCATTCAGGCTTTGCTTAAGCTACTTGGCCCTGCAAAAACAAGGCATCTTAAGTGTAGCTACCCCATGAAAGCAGTTTGCAAAGGAAGCAGAAATGAAAAATGCTGCAGGTAATGTAAGAATCAACTGATAGATAATTTAGGATAAGTTTTCTGCATTTCTGTGGTTCCACAGAGAATCTGGTCATCTACACTCTAAGCTCAGGGCATAAGAATATATGTGGAAAAAACATAGATAGTTAAATCCATTCTACTGCAGGCAACAGCAATTAGATCATGAAAGTATTAAACCCACATCTCCTCTGGCTTCACACTATCCAGCAAAACTGGTTTATGCTCTGAGTAACCAAGCTGCATTTGGTGCCTGCCAGTTGGGTGCACTTGACAGACAATTTTTAGCAAGTGATCGAAGTCTTCATCATTATTCAATAATAAATTCCTAATTCACTGGGGAAAAAAACAAAGCACAACAGACAAGGAAAAGAGGTGTGTTAATGAGGTGACAGCAGATACTGAGGTCAACACTTCAGACATTTCCTCTGAATAAGAGCAGAAGCTGCTTTCAAAGGACACTTGAGTAAAGAAGAGGAACTTCACTTTGGATACTGCAACTCTTATTTGAATGGCATTTGTGGGCTTAAGTGCTTAGCTTTGAATATTCACATTTGAAGACTGTACTTTATTCCCAAGCTCATTGTAGTAAGAGTTAACAATAGGATCTTAGCAATTGTTTTTTGTTTGCATTAGACCTTGAATAGAAAAGCTTAAAAACTGGGGTGGGAGAGGGAATGCATTTTGCAGTTGTGTGATTTACAATAGTGGTCGGTTTCATCTCTGTCATTGCTGTGTGAAGAAAGAGAAAAATGTGAAAAGCAGCAAGAATAGATCATCATAACAACAGCAACAATGTTCTCTATCATTTTGGACTTGTCACTCTTTGAATGATTAGATACTTGACCAATATATAATTGGTGGTATGTTTCAAAAATGAGTGAATAGATTCAATGCTTTTGCATGCAAGCAAAAATTGTTAAAGATATTCCATAGGTTGAATTTTGAAGAACTATCCAAACAGTATTGGATTTTTTTTTTCATTCCACATTTCTTTTGATGTCAAGATTTTTTTTTTTTGCCTAATGTTTGAATCATCGCTGTGACACTACTGTAATTGATTGATGCTGCTTTTGCCATTTACTGGCTAGTTTGGAGATATGAAGAGGTTAACAGGAAAGATATTCCTCCCTATTTTTGCTTTCTACTTCCTTTCTTCATCCCTGTTTCATACTGCTAAAAGGAGTGCTAATATTAAAAATAGATGAGATGTTGTTTTACAATTGGTAATTCAGCTCCCCTTGTTACTAGCTGAATATTAATCTCTTTGATAATGCTGCTTGTTCTTTTTTTAACACATTTTCACCAGTACTGGATGGTCTGTCAGACAGAGCCTGGGGTTTATACTTTACCTGCTTCACTGTACCATATCTGCATCCTGCAGATAGTCCGAACTCATATCCTAGAGTAGGCTGTTCTAAGAATGGTCTTGTCAGATCCAGGCTCTCTCTGATGAGGGTCAGTAAGGTCTAACAGAAGGTATGGGAGCAGGCCTGGCATTTTTAAATATTTTCCTGGAATTCTCTCCCAGGCAAATGAATTAGGGACTTGGGGAGAACCTGAACCAAGAAGAGGTGATTTGTATTATTAGTCCTCAGCAGCATTTTCTTCTGTAATTTTGTCTAGGCTTTTTCTGACTAGTGGAAATGTATCCATAATGTTCTGTGGCAAGAAAAATAACTTCATGTTATTTTAAGAAACACCTTGGATTTAAGACTCCTACATCTGAGTTTCTCTTCAGGCTGGCCCCTACCTGCTCCATAGCTCTTTATTTGGGGGGCTAATAATAACTTTGGTTTTATACTTGGTATCCACGACTGTGTATGTCTTTAGCGTACCTGCCCTTAATTGCCTATTTCCTAACTCTGCCTTCACTTCAATTTGTTGTGTGTGAACAATGAGATCATCAGTCTTAATGGTTTACATCAATCCCTTTTCCAAAGGGGAGGAAAAAAAATCTCATCCTGTTAGTTGCAAATACTGCGATGCTATTGCAGAGGGTAAAGCAGGTGTTGCCTCTGCTCTAAATGCTTGCGTGGTGTCACTCTCTCAAGCTGTCGCAGCAGGATATAGAGCCTGGGGAATCCCAGGCACCAGGGCTAGTGCTTGAAGGAATTTTCACTTGTTTTGGACCTTATCTTTCACTTGTGTTTTTCCCCTCAGAAGAGATTAGTGCTCAAAATTTTCTTGGAAGGAAAGAAAGGACTCCACAGTTCTGAAAATCAGGCTGTTAATGCTGGATAGCTGGGGCCTCTGAACATTGGCTTTTGGCAGGGTTTTCCTACTGTTCTCTTTTTGTGAAACATATCTCCTGGAGTAGTTTTTTTTTCATGTATTGATAGAAGTGATTTCCAGAACTGCAGGGAATCAAGATACTTTGGTTTTGCCTGTGCAGTAGTTGCTGCTACTTCAGAAAAGCTGAACTGAGGAGCCAGAGACATTAGGCATAGAAATACAGCATTAAGAAACAGGTAATGCTTTTCCAAAAGAGATGACTGTCTTTTTTTTGACTGATCAGTACTGATAATTGTGGAAATATGCTCCCATGGAACAGAGGCAGGTTGAGGTTCTACTTCATTATTAACCTGGTTTGATGCAAAAAGGACTCCAAAGAATAAAATCCTTCTACAGATTGCCCTTATTGATATTCTGTTAAGACAATAAGAGGTGCAGAGCTGTTTATTTAACCACTTTCTACTTTCATGTTTCCCAGGGAGCATGGCTAGATGTAGAGACCGTCACTTGGAAAGGCAGATGATTGGCTGTCCTTCTCCAGGAGAAGGTATAGAAGAATTTCCTTCAGTGATCTGTGTTTTCATTGTGTGCAACTGCAATTTCAGCTCTGCCCTTTAAATGCAGATTAAGCAATGCTGCCAACTTGTATTCTTCTGTTGAACATTTCACTGGCTTGGGAGGCTGTACACAGCTTACAATGTACATCCCCTGCCAGGGTTACTGCATCTGGGTGCTTTGTTGTGGGGCTTGATTTCCTGTTGAGCAGACGATGCAGTCCAGGTACTTGTTTGTCTGCTCCTAAGATAACATGATTTCTTGTATTTGCTCTTTTGAATAGTCCAAATTTTTGTCATTGGTGGGGAATTTGCTGACTGTAAAATAAAAATACTCTTGCATGAGAAGTGTAGGGTATGATATAATTCCACAAAGCATTATCCTCTTTCTTTCCTGCAGTGCTCTGCCTTTTAGGCAGTCAGCTTGCTCTTTCTGGCCTCTTTCCACATAGTTTGCTCTGTTCTTTCCAAACAGCATTTTGACAATGAAGGTGTAGGCATGTTGTATCTTAGGCAACCCTCCTGTCATTGAGAGAAGTTACCTGGTTTAATACAAATGTGCTTGCCTCTTCCCTTACGTTTAAGGATTCACTTTTCCAGAGCCAGCTAGAGCAGTGGCTGCCATGGAGACATGACAGCATTAAAAAACATGATTTGAGACATTCCTAAGGAATGGGCAGGCTTTTGGGTATATCAGCCCAGTTCACCACCACCCTGGGGAGGGTGCTCTGAACTTTCTTTACTTTGTCCTTTTTTAAATATTTCTCTGTAGGGTATTTTAAAGTGGGCCAGTAGATCCTTCACAAATGTCAAAGCTGTTGAGTTTACTTTCTCCCATCTCTCTGGCCTGACTTGTGATTCTGAAGTGGAATTGCACCTGTAGAAGTTTTTGCCTTCTAGAGGTGGAAGGGCTACCATATTTGGTCTCACATTGCCTGTGGTGTATATTTGCTGATCCTGTGGAGTAAAGTGTTGGTGTTGGGTGGCAAAAGTGATGTTTGAGGCCTGAGGTGAAGGTTACAGTGTGACCCATCATTGTAGAATCCACTGTTCTCAAGACTTGTATTAGTATAGATTATCTGGGAAGAAAGACCATATTGATCTCTTGGTGATATATCCTAGGCAGTAGTTCCAGCAGGACAGAGAATGCCATTTAACAAAACCTGGGAACAACTCTTGAGTTGTGGTTGTATGTGAAATTCATTTGTAGCTTTCATGGATGGAGTTTTCTTTTGGCTGCCAATAAAATGCTTATAGATATGTTATTTTGCAAAGGCATTTTAAATCTCTTTTTAAAAAAAAAAAAAATTAACCCTCTTTCAGACATACTGGTTTTAAGGAGACGTAGTTCTTATGTAGCCAGTTCTGTAGAGTTTAATGACAGACATTTTTGGAGAGGAGATGGTTCTGAAAACTGAGGTTTGTTTTTTTTTACTACACTTTTTTAGAAGAAAAGAACACATAAGTCAACTAAAAATAAGACTCAACTTGAAAAAAGGATAACTCAGTGACCAATTGAAGACTTGCATTCTATGGTATCTTAGAACATTTCTGGTCTGAGACAGAAGTAGAGAGGAAGCAAAACTGCTATAGTTTGTACCCATTTGTACAAGGTGTACTAAAGCATTTCCTTTAGTGTCAGAAGGAAATTGAGATGTCTTTTTGTTTTTTTGTTCTTTCCCTTTGCTCCTAATGAAGTATCCTTCCGGTACATGCCACAATATGCACTAGGCTCCTTCTCAGTCTTTGAGAGAAAACCTTGGGCAAGATCTGATGCATCTGTTTAGACACAAAAGACACCTTTAAGAAACAGAAAGAAAAAACAAAGTGAAATAAAAGGAAAGTAATTTGTGATGAAGGTGTGTTCTTCCCACTGCCTTTTTCTTCCACTTCCATTTGGGTAATCTGTCTGTTTTGAGGAAAAAAAAGAAAATTGTGCTGAATGACTCGCACTACACATGAGCTCTCCCTTTGAATCTGGATGCTGAACTTCATTCTCTCTACCTACCAGAATCCTAACCCTCAAACTAGGTGCCTAGAGAAATTGAGGTTGAGAAGACCCCCCAAGATTACTGAGCCTAACTGCTAACCTAACACAGTGGTGTTAACCACTAAGCCAAATCTCCAGATGCAACATCCACATGCCTTTTGAACACTTCTAGGGATGGCAATTCTATCACTTCCCTGGGCAGCTCATATTTGTCCGCCCTTTCAGAGAAGAAAATTTTCCTCCTATCTGATCTAAACCTTTCCCACAAGCACAGCTTCAGGCCATTTTTTCCTATCCTGTCACCCAGAAGGGGACACCAACAGCCACCTCAGTACAGCTGCCTTTCAGGTAGTTGTAGAAAACGATTAGTTCCCCCCTGAGGAAAGGTTCTCCGGGGTGCAGGGAGAGAGTTGACAGTGGAACTTTGCATGACCGTCTTCAAAATAAGTTGTCTTTGAAGGATTGAATTGTCTAGAGAAGTGGGAGAAATGAGAGTCCTTGACACCTTTGGTACCCAGTGAAGTCTGGCCAAGAGTACTTGGTCTCCTGATGACTGTTTCTCTGTGACTCAGTCTCGTGTGGCAGGGCTCTTGTGACAGTGACACCTCCCCTCCATGCCCTTACTCTGTTGAATCCTGAGATCTACAGGGTTGCACAGCTACTTGCTTCAGTAATAAACTCTGGGATGGTTGGGGTGCAGACCCAGAACAAAGCCTAGGGTGGGAAACCAGGAAACTTATAGGATTGCTCAGCAGTGTAGTGATTTTTAAAAATTATTGTTGTTCATAATTGAAACATTTGGTCAATCTTTTTCTTGCCATGCTCAAGTGTTGTGTATTTTTTCAGGTCATAAGAAACTTAATTTTCACTCAGTTTGTCTGCAGTTATCTTCCTTGGTTTGGATTTATTGCAGGATTGACTGAGGAAGTTATATTGATTCAAAGCCACTTTCTGGGTTTTTTTTAAAGCATTTCCATTGGGAAAAAAAATTCTACTTGCTTTCTTCTACTTGCTTTATCTAACAGCCTAACAAAAAAGGCCTTTGCTTCCTTGTTAACAAATACATACATGTATATGTATGTATATATATACATATTTGCTTAATTTATGTATATATGCATGTACATATATGTATTTTCTTAATTTACCTCATTATAGAAGAAATAAAAACAGCCTGGAAGGTACTAATAACTGGCAGCTGGAGATGATAGATTGCTCTAAAGAGCCTGAAAAATAACCCTTTGATGACTCCAGAGAAGTAAAAAAGCTGTTTTGTCAGTAGTGAAAAGAGCTGTGAATAAAGACAGCCTAAGGTGGTAGGTACCTGTAGTAGTTTTATTCAAGACATAAGTACTGAGGAGTATCCTTGGCTGCAATAGCAGGGCATGGATTTATGATTTCAGACTGTGCATGTAGACAGAGCAAGTGTGATTTTTGTCTTGACAGGGGCTGAAGTAGTTCTTTCAAACAGAGTTTGTGAGAGACTCTTGAGGTTTCTGAGGTAGGAAGCTGCCAAGCCTTTGCTTCTGCTTTATTTGAAAGATGGGTGGATGTTTTGAGCATGTTTACAGTTAATAAACTGATTTGCAGATGTTAATTTGTTCTCAGTGATTGAACTGTGTTCTAATGGATGTAGAGGTTTGAACATTAGCCAACTACTTGGGCCAAGAGCCACAGACATCAGACTTCTTGGATTATGTGGCTGCTGATATGGGACAGTCCATGATTTGAATCAGTTGACAGGGGAGGCTCGCGGTGTTTTTGTTGGGTGTGTTGAGCGCAGAGCGGGCTGTACCTCCTTGGATGTGTGGTGTGCTGGGGTCCTGTGCTCCATCAGAGGCTTGTGATGTGGCAGGATGGCTCTTGGGGACATCTCTTTTGCTGTGGGCAGTTCCTCTCTACGGCAACGAGCGAGACCTGGAGTACAGCTGCAGACAGCTGATAAGTGAGCAGGAGGTGTCCTGTAGCAGGAGACTTGGTGAGTTCAGTGAGTGCTTTTTCACTGGCAAACAAAGAAAGCTCCTGTTTAAACTTTTGCTAGTCAAAACCCATCTAATGCTAAACAGGCCATGGCTTTGTTTAACACGTGATGCAGCATTAAGTTGTTACAATTTCATTAAGGTTGATCTTTGATGTTTTACCTTTTGATAATTTCTTTGAGTAATTTTTTAAAAGTTATTTTAGAAGTGTGGAAATGAAGCTTGGAATCACAGTGAAGCAAAGTTCTAAACCTTTCTAACTTTAATGGAATAAGCTGCAGTGAGACACCAAGACATGGCAGGTCAGAGAAGCCAAAGTGAGAAATAGTAAGGGTTTTTCTCAAGGATCAGGAAGTAAAGTCACATTCAGTAATTTAGGAAGAGAGCTGTTGAATAGCTTAAAAGTATGAGGAGAGCCTCCCCTTGCCTTGGGTCAGAAAAGGGAGTGTGACTTTTGGCTCCCAAGACCCCAATTCTCAGTTGTTCTCTTTGAACCAGAATGTAAGGTAACAAGAAAGAAGCATAGCTGCAATCCACCTTTGTATGCAGGTTCAACTGACAGCTCTTATGTATAATATTAGAGCAACATCAGAGTATCCTGAAATTGCACTGTGCTTTGCAATCTATGCCAGCCATAGAGGCACCATAGAGCAGTGTCCTTATAGATTGAGTGTTCTACTGTGCTGCTCTGCCTTTGGCCTACTCCCAGCCCATCTCGTTCTCATGACATGCTTCTAACTCCTTTGCGTCTTCTTTAACTCCAGCCAGATGGAGAAATTGGATTCAACAAGCTCAAGAGCTCTTAAGTTCAAAACTCAAGAGCTGTCCATCTTCAAGAGCATTAAATCAAGCAGGAGGTGGCAGGAGACCTGCTTGGGTGAGCAGGGAGCTCCTGACAAAACTTGAGCACAGAAAGAAGGGTGCAAGAAGCAGGAACAGGGTTAGGTGGCCAAGGCAGTAGAGTAATTGTCCAGTCTGCCAAGGATGGGATTAGGAAGACCAAAGTCCACCTGGAAGTGAGTCTGGTGAGGGGTTGCAAATAGTGACATAAAAATCTTCTACCAGTACATCAGCAGCAAAAAGAAGCTGCGGGAAAACAGACCTGCCACTGAATAGGGCAGAGGCTCTGGTAACAAATTACACTTAAAGGGCTTGAAGGTACTTGATACCTTCTTCAGCTTGGTCTTTAATGATAGGATTTACCTTTCAGGAATCCCAGGTTCTTGAGACTAGAACAAAATTCTATAGCTAGGAAGACAGATGGTGGATCAGGTTAGGGAATGTTTAAACTGGTCACGTACATGTCCCTAGAACAGGATGCCCCTATGCATGCTGAGAGGGCTGAGTGATGTGACAGCATTTAAAAAGTCACAGTGATCAGGAGATGACTGAGGGCTGAAAGATAGCAAATAGCCCTCCCTACTAGAAGGGCAAGAAGGAAGATCCAGGGACTGATCTGCTTTACCTCCATCCTTGGGGAACAATGAAATAACTATTCCTGGAGACTGTTTCTAGGTCTATGAATGGCAAAAGGGTGAGCAGAAGTAATCAGCATGGATTTATGATGGGGAAGTGGCAGCCTTTTGTGAAGAAATGAGAGGCCTAGTGGAGGAGAAGTATGTGATATTTAATTTGTCTCTAGAAAGATATTTGGCGGTGTTCCCATGGAAACAGATCATAGACTTGTAGGATGTCAAGAGCTGGAAGGGCCCTTAAAGATCTTCCAGTCCCAAACCCCCCTGCCCTGGGCAGGAACACCTCCCCCTAAACCGGGTTGCTCAGGGCCTTATCCAACCCAGCCTTGAAATGATGTTACAGGATGTACAACTGGACAGAGAGGTGAATCCAAAACCAGCTGAACTGCTGGGCTCAGACTGCTGTGGTCAGAGGCACAAAAGCTAGAAGCCAATTACTAATGAAGTACCCCAGGTGTTGATGTTAGGTCCAAAGCTGTTTATCTTCATTGGTGATCTGGATGATGGGAGAGAGGACTTGGACTTTCCACATTTGCAGATGATACAAACCTGAAAAGAGTGGCTGATAAGCCAGAGGCTTGAGCTGCCACTTGGGATGACCTGGACAGGCTAGAGGACTGGGTAGAGAGGAAAGATATGGAAAAAAGTGAAGTGCAAATTCCCATATGCAAGGAACCTCATGCTTGAGTACAGAAGCTTTTCTTCCACCATGCACATGAACTCATCTAAGTCTGTGCCTAAAACTTCTCTTTCTCTTCAGCTGCATTCTGTGGCTACTTGATTCCTGTTAATGAGGTCTACTAGGCTGTAAGATTAATATGAAGATACACTTACAGCTGTGGAATTGTCTAACTCAGATTGAACTCGCTTTAAAAGGTTTAGTGATCCATAATTGCATTCTTCAGTAATTGTGTTACAGCATATTTTTTACATTGATCATTTTAGTTGTGCTTCAATTGTTTTTTAATTGATCACAAAGAAACTGACTGCTTTTTGGTTGCTCATCTTTACAGTTGAACATTAAATGCTCAAACTTGGTTGGTGAAAATACCAGAATAATTTATAATATTCTGGCAAAAAATGTCTCTGAAGTGAACACTTCCACACTGAAACCTCTTCAAAATTGGAAATCTCAGTCAGTTGCAAAAAAAATATGGGTCTTTGTGGGGCTGCAAAATTGGAAATACCTCACGAAAGAAAAATGTGATCTCTCTAAGTATCAAGAGAGTATCGTGCAGGAGAGAAGGTATTGATCCTTGGTTAAGTGAATTTAGCTTATACCATTGTTCTACCCTTGTTCTACCTAATGTAACCTATAGAAAATCCTTGGGATCATCAGTTTTGATAAGTAGTAATAGTTTTTTCACTTAAAAATTTAAAAAATAAATTTTAAAATAGCCACTTCCTCTCTCTTTGGCATAATAAATAAATGTAATCATGTGACCAGTGACAGACCTGAGAGATGGATTGAAGTTGTGCCAGGGGAGATTTAGGTTTGTTATTAAAAAAACCATTCTTCACCCAGAGGATGGCTGGGCACTGCAACAGGCTCCCCAGGAAGTGGTCACAGCACCAAGCCTGATAGAACTGGAGAAGTATTTGGACAATGCTCTCAGGTGCATGGTGTGATTCCTGGCGTGTTCTGTGCAGAGCTGTGAGTTGGACTTGAAAGGTTATTGTTGATCCCTTCCCACTCAGGATATTCTAGGATAGATTTACATGAAAATTTGAAGAGGAAAAAAATTAAAATTCTCATCTTTCTAATTAATCCTTCCTTCTCCCTTTCTCCACCCATCCTCATATGTGTGGACAGCAAATGAGAAAAAACAATGTGATTCTTTACCATTTTCTGTCCAAAATTTTGGTCATCTCTTAGCTGGATACAGAAAGAATGTAATCATGACAAAGAAATGTTGAGTTTTTCAGAATGGGAAATGAGTTGCTAGCTGGTAACTCACCAAGCTGCTTTGCTCCCCCTTCCCCTTTGTTGAATCTTGACATACCTCTTTTGCTCTGATAATATGAAATTTATTGTTATATTTGGAAGGCGAAACACGTTTGTATGTATGCTATACATGCAGTGACAACATTGAAGGCATCAGGACTGCAGGAGTTTAAAATCGAGGCAATTTTGCAGAAATCCTAAGAAAAGGCCTCTTACAACCTTTAGATTTAGTCTGATCTCTCATGTAGGACAGACTTAGCATGATTTCGCAAAATCACTTTAGCTTTTCAGTCATGATTCCAGCTTGGGTTAGCGTAGCCTATACCAACCTTAGGCATCAGTATTTCCACCAGGGAAAATCCACAAGATCTGAAGGAAAGAGCAGGTCTTCCAAACGGCCTAATGTCTGATGTGTGTGGTGGTATCTGATGAGGCAGGAGATGCAGGTTCTGCTGGACACTTGGCTGGTTAGTAAACTATTTTTAAGGATGTGGTGCTACCTTTTTTTCTTGCACTCCTGTGCAGCAGCAGTACCTGGTCAGCAGATGGTGAAACTGGTAAGTGAAGTCATGAGCTACTGGAAAAGGTCAGGTCATGAGAGAGAAGCATGACAATCTTGCCATCTCTTACCTTGCTCTTGGTATGTAACACTTAACTTGTGTATATATTTTCTAGGGTCTTAATAAGATATTTACCATTGCTTAAGGAAAAGAAAATGCGGTGGCTAATCTGATGGAGTTGTGGAAGCTCTGGAAAAAGATCCAAGGCAGAGTGGAATTTGAACTTTTGGTACTGGGCACTCTCCATGATGAGTTTGCTTAAGTTTTTGAACCTTTTCCTGTGTCTGTGATCAGCTGTGTTCAAATTTACATGATGTTTCAGGATGAACAAGCAGGCTGCTGCAAGCAGATTATTTTCCACAAGTGGTGATGTATGGCTTGCTGTCTACTTCTTGATTGGGTTTGCAATGTCAGAGTTGACTTCTCAGAAAGGATGAAACAAACAAAAGGTAGAAGATGTGTGTTTGGGGGTCTGCTCTCATCCCTTGCTGATGCAGTAAGAAGTCTTCAGGTTTTGCTTGCTCTGTGGAACTTGTTCTCCTGTCACTTCTAATATTGTTCTTCACACTCAGCTAAGGGCCTAATGTTGCTGACGCAAGTCTACTTGTTTAATTTTATCCGACTGACTGTGCCACTTAGTGTGCTTAGTCATCTGCTAAAAATCCTTTTGTTAAGATTGAGAACCAAACACAATACTGAGTGTTTGATCCTACCTACTTATGCATGGCTAACATACTTTGCTTTTATGTTTAGCTTGCTGCGACAAAAATGATGAAATATTTATTCAGCTGTTAAGGATCAGAATTTGTATTCTCTCACGATTAAATGATCTGCAAAGGATGTTCCTTAGAGAAGGAGAAGGCTCTGGCATTCTTCAGTGCCACAGTCAGGAGCAGATATGTGCTGAAGTGGGACAAACATTGTTATTTTGGCAGGCTAGCCTTTTTGGCTCAAAGGCACTGTGGTAAAAGCCTGTGAATTTTGGCATGGCTTTGGTGTCACAGGTGACTTACTGTGGTCAGCCTGACTCCTGATCATCTGTCAAATGCTGTTGTCTCATGCAGTGGCCTGCTCTGCAGCCTGTCTTTTTGTGTTAGATTTTGTAGGATTTAAATCAACAAGGCTGATATTAAAATGATCTGCAGCAAGTGCAATGTCATATCACTATAAAAATCAAGTACAATCACAATCAGATTTCTAGGACTAACAAGGAGAGAGAATTTTTGTTCCCTTTCATCCCTTCTGGGGTATGTTGTTCCTTTCACCTGGGGATTTTAACCCTGATAACTTAATGGTGGGTATTCTGAGCCTTTCACCTGAGAGGTATATTCCTTGTACAAATGAAGCGTGCTGAGAAAAATCTTCAATATATTTAGCTTACTATATGATTTTAGAAAACTCTTCTCCTGGAATGAACATTCTTAAAAACAAGCCTGCTAACAGGATAGCATCTGTTCATTTAGTTGTCAAGAACTAGAGTGCACTTAGACAAGAGACAGTAAATGCTAGAGAAGGGGGAAGGAGAAAATATAATTAAATGACCTCTGCTTTCTTCCTCAACAGTCATACACCCACACTCCTTAAAGATGCACCATTTTCTCGATGCTGCATGATTTTCTTATTTCCATTAGATTAAACATTTACTGCATGGGTAAGTGAGCCTCAGGCTGAACTTCAGGTTTAAGTCTAGTTTCTGTATCATTAAAAATCTCAACCAAATGAATCTGTTTCTGACAGTGACATCAGTTTCAAAAAAAAAAAAAAAAAAAACNTTTCAAAAAAAAAAAAAAAAAAACCAACAAAAAAGAGCCGCCAAAAAACTAATGTTCATTTTATCAGCTTCACTTTCTGTCAGTGGCTCTATAATATATCTGGGCCTTGAAGCCTAAAAGAAGATGAGATTTTCTGTTAGAGTTCAGTCTTTTCCAATTCTGTGAAATGTTGTTAAATGTGCAACTAAGAAGCCTGTGGAAAAAGATCAGTTTATTTTTTGTGATTTATCAATTTATATTTTAGTTTTTGGATAAGTATTTAAAATATTCTGTCTGGTGATTTTTTGCTTTTTGTTTTTTTAACCGCTGTTCTTTGTTGCTTCCCTGTGGGATGGCTCTTCAGGAGCAGGCCATCCTGGTCTGCAGTGCAATCACTGACAACACAGTGGCATCATCACTTTAGTTTTTTAATGTGAATTTGTGTACAAGCAGAGCACTTTTATCCAAAGGCAGGTTGGTGTCCTTTTCTCACAAGAATCAGTACATCCCAACATGCAAAGGAATAGGCAGGGAACATAATTTTTTTGTAAGGTCTGGCAGGTAACATTAGAGATGTGCATAGAGCAAAGCCTCATGATTTTCCTAGCAATAGCTTCAATTGAAATTTTTAAAAAGTACTGGACTATGTGCAAGAAGGAAAGCTGGATGAAATCTCAAAGTTTTCAAAAGCTTTTGACTGATGCCATCAGATTGCAGTTTGTTAGAAAGCCATGGTGTCTGCCATTAACTCCTCCCTGTTAAAATTTGGTCTGCATCTGCCAGGCTTTGGGGGGAGCTCACTGATCTTCAGTTGAAGGGTGGGGCTAGCTCTTGTATTTGCAGCAGCAAAATAAGGTACATGTAGAAGAGTGCAGGTGCTCTTTGAGAGAGGGAGCCAGGCCTCAAGCTCTCCGTAAGAGAAAGTCCCATTGCTCTGTGCATTCAGGTCATTGAGCCCAACCTCTCTTTCTTCAGAAGAGAGAAGCCTCTTATTAAGGGTTAGCATTTGAGAAAAAAGAAAGATGGGAAGGAGAAGGGAGCTTGGTAAATTGCTGTAAGTCACCCTTGGGTTTAAGGACAGACCCTGATCATTTACATTTCTCAAAATACTGAGAAAGTCCATGTGATTTTGCCTAAGGAAGTAGCTGAGATATCCCAGTTTCTTTTCTGAAAGTCTTCCAGAATATAACAGATACACCTGCAAAAAGTCATAATCAGTATGTTCAGGTGCTAAAGAATGAAGGTTTCAAATGCAGAATATGGCAGGATATGGAGTGCATAGCATGATACTCTTGCATTTTTCGAGCTGTGTGGACTTGGAGGAAAAATGGGGATGTGAGAACAAGCTGCATTGTGGGAACACAAAGGAGCTTTCCCTAGAGATGCTACAGTTGAGGTGGAATATGTTTAGCCAGAGAGGTAAGCTCAGGGGAGAGTGGATTTCTTTTGGGTAGTGTGGGAGTTTGTCACTGTGCAACTTTATTATGTTATTTAGAGTCCTGAGAATGCTAAAAATGGCCCCTAATATTCTCCAGGTACTTTTGACATGCATTAGAAATACATGAAAAAAATACCCTTAGTGCAGAAGTAAAAATGAATATTTCAAGGAAAATGACAGCAAAATGAATTAAAGGTTGAGAGTTGACATTAATAATGCAGACTGATCTACAGCACCTTCATTTTTCATCTGTAAAATGAAGATAGTGGTGCTGACCCAGTTTGTAAATGAGCCCTGACTTCATCTGGTGGAAAGAACCACCAACAGAAGTGGTAAATGGTAGATTTTGGTGTTAGAGATGTGGTATAATTGTCTTAAACTAGAATTTTATAAGTACGGGGACATCCAGAACCAAAGTTAAAGAAATGCAAACATATGTGATGCTCTCACATCATACAAGAATGCTTCTGCTGAGCAGTGATTCTTTATGGTAGGTCACACAATTACAAGCAATATGTTTTTTAAGGTCATGGATCAAACCAACTTTTTAAAGGAAATATCAATTTTTTGGACCTGGCTCCTTCAGCTGTCTGTCACTCATCGATTCCCTGTTACAGGCTGTTTCTTGCCACCTTCCTCCTTTGCAGCTTCCTGCTCCTGAGGCCGTTTAACCAGCTGCATACACAACTGAAACACTTTGTCCTTTCTGCAGTGTTTTGATCTTTTTACACCTAGGCTCTCTCTGTCACCTTTTTCCTTCTGACTGCTTGTCTTAACCTTCCTCTATCAACTCCACCCAACCTTTTCACTCAGGTTCTGGTACCCTGAGAAAGTCCCTTTGTCCCAATTTCTTCGCTTGAGTACAGTTTTGAGTCCTGCTACTTTTCAAAAGTCTCTGTGTCTGGGTTCCTCACCCATCCTTGCTCTCCACACACAGCCCTCTCTGCTGACATTCCCACCACCCTCCTGACATGCCATGTCTGTTTTTTTACCTCTTCATTACATCCTGAATTTAGCTTCAGTCTCCACTCTTGTTCTCAGCACTCTGACCTGGGACTTGCAATGGTTTTTCATTTCACTCTGTCAGTGCTGCCAGAGCTGATTTGCTCTTTGCCCCTTCGGTTTTGCAAAACAATAAAGAGAAAAACCTGTGCAAATAGTGTCCAAATAGATAACTAGGAAATTATAAAAAATAGGTCACTTAAAAAAATAAATATTGCAAATGTTGAACTCTCTAGGAATAATCGCATGCTTCATTTTACTAATATGTTTTATTTACCTTACTTATGATTTTAAAAAGCAAACCCTTGGCTTCTGATCCTATTCATACATATTAAATTCTAAGTTTGCAGCATATTCCTTTGGATTCTAAGATAAGCAGGTGAATAAGCCTTTCCCAGATCAGAGAATTGGAAGGCAAAAAGCACAGTGTGAAGCTGTGGCAGAAATCTGTGATGAAATAAATACCAGTGGGTCTGCATTAACATACTTATTTTTAAGTATTCTCCAAGGTCTCTTGCTTGTATTTGATTCTGATGTGTAGAATGATTGTAAAGGAAGTAAAGAAGACAACCTTTTCTCTATATTTTTGGCTTTTAGTTTTTCAAACTGCCAAAACTTCAAATGCTAGAGGCTGCACCTGTACAGATGGCTTTTATTTCTTTTTGTATTTGTGTGCCTGAGACCAGAACAGGAGTGATCATACACTAATAGAAAGAGGGAGTTGCTAGAAAATTCAGCTAATAATGGAAAGCTGCCTTTCACTGTAGCCATGCAGAAGGAATTCTGTAATGACAAATCCACCAGGCTTTCTCCCTTCATGTTGCTGCCAATGTTTGCAGGCTTTTTAGCAGAGGGGATGTTTCTGCAAAAGGAAGGAAGAAAGGTTATATGATTTCTTTTGTCTAATATGCAACTTTGGTAAAATCTTATGTGTAGCTTTTGTAACTTTGAATCTATGGGGGTTTGAGGAGTAAGTGTTACTCTGGTTTTTGATGAAGCTATTTGACAGATTAAGAAATAAAGTGCTAAAGTAATCTTGAGTCTGAAAACAAAGATAGAAATAGAGTAGATGTCATTTTGCAAATGGGGAGTAAAAAGGTTTTTGTGTTTGCCAGCATGCACAGTTTAGAATAATTTCAGTGCATCAGGAAATGAGCTTTAAATTATTCTAAAGCGGTTGGTAAGTGGGAGCAACATAGTTAAATTTATTAATGCTTTTTTTGGTAAATAATTGATATAATGTTGCAATAAGAGTATGCCATATATTACAAAATGATACATTATGTAAATGGAGCACAATTTTCCTTCTGCCTGATGCTAGATCCCACTTTCTGGGTAATGATTGTGAAGGAGTTCAATCCGTTTTTCTTTGAGAGGCATGGGTATTATAAGCGTGGAAAATTGGCAAGTGTGTTCTTTAAATTATTTTCTCCATCTCCATACAAATTTCAGACTAATTTATACATTAAAAAAATAATAATAATTAAAAAAAACAGCCCTGGAGGAGGAGATAGGCCAGCCTGCTTACTACAAGTGATGGGAGGCAAAGATAGGAACTTGATGTTTTCCCCCAGTGTCACCTGAATGATGTTCTGAGACTTAATGTTCTGGGCAATTTGCAGCTGTGAAACTTGTGCATTCTTCTATGTCTAATCCAAATGCTGGCTTTAATACAGTCCCGATTATCTCTGACTGTGAGCAATAGTATATTTGTGGTTTTATTAAGGCAACATTGCTAATAATGGTAAACTAGGCTGTTAATTTCAAATTTGGCACCAGCTATTAACAATTTTTATCTATTTAATTTAATATCCTCATTTGGCAGGGCACATCTCCGACCACATCTCAGCAAGACCTCTAATTATTGCAACATGAAGATCTCGTCCCTCTTTGCTCTTACTGGATGGCAAAATGATCTTCACATTTACTGTCAGAAATAGGACTTTTTTGGACTAGTGAGTCCTCTGTTTGTGTGGGCACCTTGTATATTAAAGTTTTCCTAGATGATTAGGAAAGATTGCTAAATGTTTAGCAAAGGTATGAAGCATAAGTGCAAAGCAGCTGTTATGTGTTCTGCTAGTGAGTCATGGCCAGTTGACCCTGGCTGGATGCCAGGGACCTACAAAGGCCACTCCATCACTCCCCTCCTACAGTGGACAAGGAAGAGAGAAGATAGAAGGAAAAGTTTATGGATTAAGATAAGGAACAGAGAGAGGTCATTAACCTGTTAGTATCCCAGGCAAAACAGATGACTTGAATATATTAAATTACCAATCAAATCAGAGTAGGATAATGAGAAATAAGAACAAAATTTTTAAATATCTCCTCCCCACCCACCCCTCATTTCTTACTGGGCTTAACTTTAATATTTTCTCTGCTAATCCTTCCTCAAACTCTTCCCCTTCTCTCTAGCATGGGATCCATCCCATGGGAAACTGTCTTCCACAAATTTCTCCAATGTGAGTCCTTCTTATGGGCAGCAGGTCTCACTGAGTTGTTCCAGTGTGGGCCCCTTCCATGGGGTGCAGTGCTCCAGTGTGGGACCCCTGTGGGGTCACAAATCCTGCCAGCTAACCTGCTCCAGCATGGGTTCCTCTGTCCATGGCTCTACAGGTCCTGTCAGGAACCTCCTCCAGCATGAGCTTCTCTGTCCATGGCTCTACAGGTCCTGAAATGAGCCTGCTTCAGCATGGGCTCCTCTGTCCATGGCTCTACAGGTCCTGGCAGGAACCTGCTCTAGCATGGGCTGCTCTGTACACAACTCTACAGGTCCTGGCAGGAACCTGCTCTAGCATGGGCTCCTCTGTACACAGCTCTACAGGTCCTGTCAGGAACCTGCTTCAGCATGGGCTCCTCTGTCCATGGCTCTACAGGTCCTGGCAGGAGCCTACTCCAGCATGGGCTTCCCACAGGCTTTTTTGGGTATCCTCCTTCTTCCAGCATGAGGTGCTCTATGGGCTGCAGGTGATCTCTGCACCTCCATTGACCTCCATGGGATGCAGGGGCATATCCTGCCTCACAGTTTTCTGCACCATGGGCTGCAGTGCTCTGGCACCTGGAGCTCTTCCTCCCTCTCCTTCAATGATTTTGTCTGCAGGGCTCACATGTATTCTATGTATTCTCACTCTTCTCTACTGCTGAAGTCACTCTGGTTTTGTTGTTCTTGGGGTTTTTTTGTCTTGTTCCCCTTCTAAACACAGTACCACAGAGGTATTACCACCTCTCTAGAACCTTATCATGCCATTCTTGTATTCAGCTATGAACTTAATGTCAACTATCGTGTCCAATCCATGTAGGAATTCTCACATAACAATTGTTCAGGACTGTGTGGCATTGGATCATTACAAATTAATTTGGATTACATGATTATGAGTGTTCATTTTTCTCTTGAACTTTAAACAACCCTTTTTTTCACAACAGTGTCCTATCTGTCTCATGTCTCTGGACAGGAGTTGCTGTCAAAGACCACTTTGATAGATTTGTTAAGAATGGTAAGTGAACTTCTACAGCTGACTTCAACCTCTATACTCTTTCTGGTCTGTATTCACTACATCCCTCTAAGTAGTGTACATATAAAACTATGCAGATGATTAATGGGTAACATATTTTCTGTAACCTTCAGGTTTGGCAAGACATTGCCAGAAGCACTGGGAGGTACATAAAGGGATTATTTTAATGTGGTGTTGCAGCAGTCTTGTGGTTAGCACTGCTAACTGTACTTATAGAGCAGTACTGCATATATTACAATCAAAAATCAAGTATTTTTGAAATGTCCCATATTCAAATGAGATGAGGAGCCAGAGGTGCCTCTTTAGCAGGAGACAGAGGTGCTGCATTGTTTATTATCATTTCAAAGAATGGATAAGCATTCTCCTTCCCCTTCTGCCTTGCTTTGTGATACAGGTTTGGCCTGTGGCTATAGTGGTATAAACCCATAGAAACATCACTTGAAGTGAATGGATTTTCTGCTGGTGTGCCTCACAGCAAGTTTTTTCCTTTTCTCTGGAGTCTTTATCCAAGTCTGCTGGCATCAGTAAAAGAAGACAAATAGTTACACAACAATGGTATGAAAACATTGCAGCAATTTTAGTACATGCATCAAGATATTCATGTTCATTCATCCAACAAAAAACCATCCAAAAACATTCAAGAAAGGACTGCAGAGGTTAAGCATGGAACAGAACTTGCTGTGTTATCTTTACCTCTTCTGTCGTTTGCTCACTTGTTTAATTTTTCCTCTATTCTTTCTAGGTGCAACACTAGACACTGTGGCAGCAATTACAGTGTAGCCACAGTAGTTGTCTGCTCATTTTAGATTGATTGGAGGACTAAAGTGAATTGTATTCATTGTATTTGTATCACATCTTAATTCTTCTCAACGCTGTACCTTTGATCGGCTCTGATATTCTCAATTACCCCTTCTTGTCCAAGGTCTCCTCCAACATCTGAGCCTTCTAGGCTTGTCACACAATAATATTTTGCACCAATCCTTTTCTCCCATCTTAGTCTGACTGGCTCACCACAGGGCTTTTAAACTGGGTGTGACTGATCCTTTCAGATTGTCTGAACAGAGAAAGCTTGAAGTGAAGCACTATGTGTTCTGGTGAAAGGCAGGGAAAGAAGTGGGTGGAGGTGAACCCACACTGAGGAGGGGACCTAAAAATCTCAGTGCACACCTGCAACCTCTGCTAAGGGGTTGAGGCTGTGACATCTAGAGTAGTGGGAGGGTGACTGTGGGGACCACAGGGAGAGTGGGAGAGGATGTGCCAAGCCCATCACTGTGTGGAGGGTGAATGTCTGGTACTCAAGGTGATGGAGGTAACAAGGAGCAAAAAACTTAAGGGTGATATGAAGCACTTCTGGAGTGCTCATTAAACTTGTTCCTCGGTAGCAGGAAATAAATATGTCATTTTTGCAATACTTGAATCAGGTAGACTGACCCTTTTGGCTGGGTTTTGTCTAGAGTTTCTGACTCCAGCTACTACTGCTTTTAGTCAAAGTATTTTCTGAGCTCTGTCAGTGCTCTTCTCTTTTTGCTTCCCTTCCTGCTTTCTCTGTCATGTTTCTCCCTGTGCTTTTGGTTTCAGTTGAGGTTTCAGTCCCTCTGCTGTCTGACTCCCTGTAGACTTTGAAGTGGGAGGCAGAGTGGAAGGAGCTAGCACACCCTGCAGGGAGGGGTGTGGCAGTGAGGGGATGTGGGTGGTGAGGTAGAGACCCCGAGGCTCAGCTCTCTAAGAGGGCTTGTGAAGACAAACAGCAAAGATAGAGTTAATGAGGCAGGCTGTGAAAGTTGTCTTGCTTGTTTTCAGGGGCTGTGCTCCTCTAGTTCAAACTGAGTATTTGAGCATCCAAGCAGAGCAAAAGTGACACATTTGAATGTACAGGGGGCATTGAAACAATTAAGATGATATTTCTGGCTTGGGCTAATAGAAACTTTTCTCCTTCAGCTGTTCTATCCTCAGTGCTGGTTTTTTTTTTTTGTCTCTTCTTACCAGGTACTGGCACTTGTGACTGCTTTCTGGCATTATCGCAACTTGTCTGGATGATCTTTTGTAAGGGTTACCATGGGATGTTGATGTGCTCAGGAATAGTTCTTCTCTGTTGGTCAAGTGCAGTACACATCAGCTTTTATCCCATCTTAATTCACTCAAAATCTGATTTCTTGGCAAAAGAGTCCTTTTCAGTATGTTCAATGGTTGAGTACCATTTATAGGAAAGGAGTGGATTAGTGTGCTGAAAGTGTGTAGAAATAGAAGGAATTAAAAAAAAAAATTGTGTATGACAGTGTTGTGCCAGGAATTTTATGCAAGTTTGGGAGGTAAATCATTTTGAAGTAAGTCTGATGATCTGTTATGCTCCTCAGCCCTAGAGCCCAAGCAGTGGTCATGGGACACTTCCACTTTCTCCCCTGCTTATTCCAACTTGTTAACCCACACTGTGAAGTTTTTTCAAATAAATCCCCATAGGACTTGCAAAAAACGCATGTTTGCTGTTGGATGGCTTTTCCAGAGTTAGAATTATGCTTGGAGAAAATTGCATAGGTTGTTCAGAGGTGGAAGCCTGGTCATCTGGGAGGCAGGCTAAATGGACAAAAATTGCTGCCTCCATATCTGACCAGTGATTTCAAGGTAGGGGTTAAAGAAATAACTGGACTTCACAACACTTGAAACTTATTCTCTAGGAGTTTTTTTTTCTTGTTTGTTTGTCTGAATTTTGAGGGGTTTTCCTGTTTCTTTTCCCTACTGCATTATCCAAAATTGAGCTGAACTTCATTTCCACAAGTTATTCTTGTGTGTAGACTGAATGCATCAGCAGCAATCAATAGGAAACAGGCTGTAGAAGGACTGAGAGATGGAGGCAGGTCAGACTTAGTGATGGGATGCCAAGTGCTCTGCTACATGAAGCTTGGTGGCTTGTTTGAGGCACTCATCCCTGCTGGTGAGCTGAGCCTGTTTGTACTGATGTTTTTCTGTGATAGCCCCATCTGATCTAACTTTGCCCTAGGTGGTAGAGACAGCCTGACAGGTAGATGCATGAGAGAATAGAGGAAAAATTTTGAGTATAAACAGCAAGTGAAGGCATAATTCCTTCACTGCATCATTCGGAGTCTCTGTTTATAATACTTCACCTCTAGTAGGCTGTGTGTTGTGGCAAGTCTTTGCCTAGAAGCTTAAGCTCACAACTTCAGAAATTACAGCAGAAGTGGAATATTACCCTCCCCTGAAGAACTACTGGAGGAGCAAAAGAAAAATTCTCTGTTGGGGTTGATGGCTGTTGCTTTTACTAGAAGGTGAATGTTAGCTAATACATGGAGGGCAAAATTGATAAATTCCATTTTACTGTGGAACCAAATTGACCCTTAAGGTTTTATAGATGGTTCTTAATTACTCCCCCAATGGATAGGCTGATTTTTATCACTTTTAAAAAGGCTTGTCTTCTCCAAGCCATTGAGCTTATTAAAGACTGCTTAAATAAGCTGTTTGTAATCATTGCTGATTGTTTCCCTTTGTTTATTTAAGACTAAATCTATTTATAAATTCAGTTTCTGTTCCCCTGTGACTGTCATTAATGTATTTGCTTATTTTACATCAATTATCACTGTCATGTAACTGAATAGACTAATATGGTCTGCTGCCTTATGATTTCTCAGTGTACATTGATTTTTATTCCCATATCTTTGATCTGACGCTTCCAAAACCACATTAACCAAACCTTGTGCCTTGTATTTTCATTTTTTGCTAGTTTGCAGTCTTAACACTTAAAAAAAATAAAATAAAATCCAGAAGTGACAGAGTTTTTAAAATCTCTGGTGTCTAATGAATTTTCACAGCAATGAAAGCAGCATGTAAAGTGATGCCCATGCAGCTATGGGCAGACTCAACAGGAATCAGCTGCAAGCTGCTGGTCTCTAGTTCTGAAGAGAGAGAGGGCTTTGCTTTTGAATCGGGGGATGTAAGGTTCCCTGAAGCCTCTTCAGGGAAAATAGTGGGTTTTTGCTTCTCTTTGGAACACCATTGTCCTGAGAAACAGCCCTGGCCTGGGAGGTTACAGTTATCCAATGAAATGCTAATTACTTGCTGTAAAAATTGGTCCAAATCCAAACAAATCTCAAACATCTTCCTCTCTATCATATGTGTTTCAGGTTACCAGCTTTGTTCCTGACCCGTAGGTTTTTCAGTGGGTGTGAGTGTAGTCACTGAAATATATTAAACCTGTCATTTTCTGCCTTAAACGTGGGATCTATATTTTTTCAAGTTCAGGTTTCTATATGCCTGCTGAGATGAGCTGAAAATCCCTCCTGTTGAAGAGAATTGACACTCAGATTTCAGAAGAGCTGCAAGTAATATTAGACATAAACCTGTTCTAGGATCATGAAAACAAAAGGGTTTATTACAGCAAGACAAAAAACCTTAGAAAGGATGTCTTCCAAAAATACTGGAAAAGCTTTTGCTGTTGAAGACTATCTCTATCCATATTTGTAGTGACCTACACAGATTATAGTCATGTTTGCAGCAGGAAACCTTCCATGAGGTCAGGAGTCACAGACACATATTGATTTATTAGCCAGTGACTATAGCTCTGATCTTGCCTGGGACTTATGAAGTTCCTCAACATCATGGTGTTTCTGTTTTTCCTGGGGCTGCAAAGTTGTACTGCAAAAGAAGTGCTTCCTGAGCATTCTCTTAGATGTGTAATACAAGAATTAGAGGCATCCTCAGTTACAAAACAAGAGCTGAGTGGTGCAGGGCTTGCCCTCCAGCATGTATGGATTTGTTGATTAAGAAAATATCTTGAAACTGTCTGCTGCTCAGCCCTTTTGATCTTTTCTGCCCTCTCACTTCCTCTTGACTGTTTCTTTATTTCCCTGGTGTTTTTAGGAACTCTTTGAGTTTTCATATTCAAACAGCTGAGGGATGTACCAGCTGTCTAGCAGGCACATAAGGGCCCTGAAGATGGTCCAGTTGAGCAAGTGCGTAATATAATATAAGCCCTTCTTTTATGATGAGAGCCAGGATTCTGAATAAAATTGGGAAATCGACATCTTTCTTTTACAGTGAAAAGAAAAAGCCCAATTATGATCAGTGTCTGAAGAAATTCATGCTGGGCTAGACCTCTGGGCCACCTCACACAGTGCTTCAGGTTCATTTTTAGAAGTATTTGTCTGTATAGTGCTCAAGACCTTCAACATAATCAATTTTTGTTTTCTTTACATGATTCTCTCTCCTCTTCATGAAACTGCTCCCACTGATTGATATGTTTTTAATGATCACTCTCACCATATACTCCATACTATGGTGATTTACAGATTTAAGATAATTTTTTATTTGACAGGTCCTTCCTACTCATTTGTTTGACTCTTTGTGGCAGATATTGTTGTGCTGACAAAATGGGAATTACAAGGAAGCACTTACCAACCCTGGCCAATCTAATGAAGCTGTGAGGGGAGAGGGGAAGAAAGACAATGTGAATGTTTAAAATCACTTTATGTTTAGCTCATCCACCTGAGCAATCAGCGTTCATATTGAATAACCTTTTTCAGAATTCAAGAAAAAAAAAAAAACACAACAGACAAACCCAAACCATAAAACCAATTTTCTTGAAAGATATTGGTCTGGTCATTTAGTGAGTGAACAGCACTTGTTGTAGGGCATCTCACAAAGAATTACATGAGGCAGAGACCCTTTTTATTTTTATAAATATATTTTTCTTTCCCAGTGGGATGATATTCTCTATTGTTAAAATGGTGACTAAGATATCCAGAGAGTAGAAATGGGGCTCTGGAGATTTTTGCAATTGTGTGTTAATCTGTGAAAACAGAAACATCAAACAGAAAGAAAAGTTTCCTGGAATCTAAATCTACTTAGCCCATTACCAAAGCAATAAATTATATTGGGTTTTATTCTTACCTACTAAGTGATCATTTCTCATTTTTGTCATTCCACCTCTATTTTACTTCATAGAGAGCAACCCTCTGAGAATTCCCTTCCATGGAATAGGGATGCTTTCCAATTGAGCAACCTCTGTAAAAATACCCAGGTAATTTAAGTGAGCAGGATTTGTATCTTCCTTCACCTTAACTGTTTCCTATGTCCCACAAGACACCCTGTCACTGAGCTACTTAAGCCATATGAACAGCACAGCAGCAACACAAGCAAATCAAGTCTTGGTTTATAGCATTTTACTGTGTCTTTATAGTCTCACAGTATTGTTGGTGCTATTGTTTCTGAGCTGGAGCTGGAGAAAATCTATTTGAAGCAAGCAAGTCAATGAATACGGTCCTTTTATTCTGATAATGAATTATCTGTGTAGAAATTCACATGAATAGAAGCCTTTGTTGCTAAAAAATTATCATGAGAATAGTTTAGACAGAACGTGTTTTGGCTGACTGTCTGTCTGGGTGCATGCAGCTATCTAATAACTATGATGTTAGTTTTTTCCTACACCCTACTTACTATTTGATCCCTGGGATTGATGTCCTCTGTCAGGTGTTATTTTTTGCCACTCCCAAACCCACAGAGGAGTTATCAAATTCTTGGAAAACGCATGTTCCTTCCATACATTTGACTGTTCAGAGAGAGAAACGTGTACCTGTATTATAGAATCCATGTAAAATGTGTGAACAAAATGGGGAGGCTATTAAGAAAAATTTACATTTGGATGATGGTTTACAAGAAACTATTTCACATTATTTGCCCAGCTCACGCAGGAACAAAACTGATTTAAGTACTTTCCTTGTTCACAGATGGCACATAAATAGTAACTACAAAAGTACTGTGCTCTCTACGTAGCTGGATGTTTCTTTTAAAAGTCTCTCTGCATTTTTTATAGCAGTTTATCTGTCTTAGCTACCTCTGCCTTCCCTATTACTATAGCTTTTGAACATATTATAATCCTTAATGTATTTATCCTCATAACATCTCTGAAAAAAAATTGCAGGTGTTATTATCTTCTTTTTATGGTTTTATTCCTTTTATTTTTTTTTATTCCAAGATTGGAGATAAACTGGCTTGAAGAAGTAAAAGCTTGTGGTCCACACAACCTTGATCTGCCCTCCCAAGTTGCCATTAATAGTTACTGGTGCTACCCCACAGCCAGGCAGTCTGTGAGGAATTCCCTAACCTGTTCTGGGCAAAATGAATGGAGGAACCAAACATTTTCTATTTAATTCTCCAAAATAATCTGACTCTTCTTGACTGACATCATGGCTTTTGCTGCCATGTGAGCAGCTGAGATGAAAGACGTGGCAGTGGCTAGAGAAGAGGACCTTGGAGAGAAAGAAAATCTCAGAAGGAGGAGATGGATGCCAGGCCCGGAGTGCCACTCTGACTGTGAAAATGAGGATTCAGTTCACGTGCCTTAGCTGTGTGTTGTCACCATTTCCCTTGTGCCAGCACTGTCTGAAGACATGCTTGCCTAAAAGCAAGGATTTTTCCTTGCCCACCTTACAGTGCTCAGGAAAGCCTCGGTGCTGGAGCAAGAAACTGAACAAAAATGTGCCACAGGTGGTTGTTGCTGAAGAAGGTAAGAATGTCCCATATTTCAGCAGAGAATGTGTTGGGAAACTTCAGCCCTGACAGATTGTCAGTGTGTCACACACTGCAAGGCTGTATGTGAAATGACTGGCCAGAATTATGCACAGTCTGTAGGAGAACAGACTCCTGCCCATGTTTTCCAGGTCTTTGGCTGCAGGCTGTTTTTGTCCATCTGTGAACTATTGAGCTTTTCACTTCTGTTGGTCTCATGTACTTGTTTCTGGTGGTATTTCACATGGGACCTGGTTACCTAAGGGATTTGTAGTGTAAAATAGTCTTGTGCTTGTTATTCAGTGTTATGTTAAAATCTCATTTATTAAGAGGATTTCCATATTTGGTGGTTTGTTTTGTTTATGCAATGGGATGCATTGCTAATTTTAATGCTGGCCCCCAAATTTTGTTGAAGCTACGTGTGTCTTTCAAGTAGGCGTGAATGGTCTGTATCCCTGCTTTCACATTTTCTAAGTTACTTTTTGTTAACAATTTCCTATTATAGCAGTTCCAATTTGAGAAACTACCTTTCTAAAAAATGTAAATGTTTTTTATACATTTTTTTATTTTTTCTCTATTCTGGAAGAAGTGTAAGTAACTGAAACAAAGGTATGTGAGTTGCTTATATTGAGTATGTGAAAATGAATACAAAACAACCTATTGGAGTCAAACATTTCAGTGTATCAAGATATATTTTTGCAGTTGTTATCCAACACCCACCCACTGTATTCCTTCATATTCATAAGGAATTTTTAAGTTTTACCAAAGCATCTATAATTAAAAACTATCAGACATTGTAGAGTTTAAATGATGAAAAATCTAGCTCTGATCAATTCTTCACCTTGATGCTCTGAAAACTGTGAAAGAAAAGTCAATCTGTTTCTTGACAGATTTGACAACAGTTCAGATATAATTTTTAGAAGCAATTTAGAACAAAGGCATACTTCTCTGTCCCTTAACAAATGGAAAATACTTCTAATAAGTGTTTTAAAACAAATTGTCCATAAAATAAAAAGGACAAAGTAATAAACAGGAGAGAGTAAGTGTAATATTAGCTGTAAGGAACAGGATGAGAGTTTTAAAAATAGAATCAGAAAGAGCAGAAGAGCATATCAAAAGCCAGACTTGACTACTGTTGTGTTAATATGCCCTTCTGTTTAAAGTTGTAATAGGCAGATTTTACTGCAGAGTTTATAAACAGGGTTATCTGAAGTTCTTAGGCTGCATTCTTCTCTGGCTTGGAAATTGCAGAGATAGTTAGGGTAGAGCGTCCCTAGCAAGTCATCTAGAGTTTCTTTCGGGGCTTTGGTTTCTTAAACCCTTGATAGTTTTTATAAAGAATGGGCTGGGGTTTTTTGGTTTTTTTGTTTGGTTGTTGTTTTTTTTTTTTTGTTTGTTTGTTTGGGTTTTTTTTGTCGTGTCAGTTATTCCCACATTAAAGTATACATTATAGAAAGTCTTCCTTGCATAGTTTCTAATTCTTTCTTGTAGAATTTTGCTGATGATTCTAGTTCTAAAAAGAATTCAGGGTCTCCAAAACCTGTTTTGCACTTTGGACTTGAAGAAACTGGTTCCCTATGGTGTCAGCGATGTAGCAAATCTCAGAGACATTACAGAAGAATAAGATGATTTTATTGTAAAACAAAACTGATTTCAGTTGTTTGCACTTCTGCATTTAACTGCTTGTAGTGAAATGTGTAGGAGAGTATTGAGTAGCCTGTTCAGCTGCCTGTCCCCAGGAGCGGGATGCACGTGTCCCAGTTGTCTGTGCAGGATTTTGTGCATTGATAATTAATACAAGGGAAGCCAGTTGCTGGACCAGCATCTCCAGGTCTTGTGGTGGCTTTTTTCTACCACTTAGGAGCTTGTAGTTGATAAACCTGTGGGACACAGGAAGTCTCTCCTTTCCATGCCACCTTTGTGGTTCATTTGGTTTTATTGCCTGCCCTCTGTCTTGCAATCTGGCTGTCTGGAGAAGCTGCACAGAGATGTGCAGCTAATCTAAGACTAACTAGCTAATCTGAGAGCTACCAGCACTTGTCCTTCCTAGAACCCTGTTCCTGCTTCTCCTCATTTTCAGTCATTCTCCATGCCTATCAATCCTAAAACTTCTCTGCAGAATGCCTGGGCAAATGGTGTCAGCAGCTGTGGTAAGTATGGCTGTGTATTATTCTCCAGGCTCTCAAGTTTCCCTTCCTTCCTTGGTCTCCCTATTTGTGAGAGGCATGAAATGAAAAAATATCGACAGAACATTCTTGAACATTGGACAAATAAAGTAAAATCACATTTTGAGCAAACTGGTGGATTATATCTTGCAGCATCCAAATTTGTTTATAACTTAGGTGATAAAAATCTGCTGCTGTTTTTAGGAGAATTCTTTTGGGTATTATGTATTGCATTGCTGAAAGAGCTGTTCAAATCAAGTTTTATGCTAAGGCAATTTTGTTTGGTGATTGGTACAATAGTGAAATTGTTTTAGTGGTACCCTCTGTGAAGCCATGTCTCCTTCTGTTGCTATTGGTTCTAAAGATTTCAAACCAGAAGGGATCCATATTGTCATCAAGGCTGACACCTGCACATAAAAAAGTGCAGTTTATCCAGTAACTCTTGTATCAGTCCTTTAATTTCTGCAGATCTAAACCATAAAAAGGTATTGCAGAGAAGTCAAGATCTCCAGCCAGCGACTCTCCTGTTTACTTTGTTGTTTAGTTCACAGCTTAAATTAGGAATTACTTGAAAGTCCTTCTCTACAGAGTATTGCTTTGCTCAATGTGAAATGCATTAATGGTCCAGATCTGGTGTTAAATACATCATTAACAGGGTAAAAACCAGCAGAAGACTCTGATTCATCTGCCCACTGAGAGGGTGCTGACCAGTGCATGCAGAGCGGAAGGAAGTGCACTCCCTTCTACAAAGCCATTGTATGAAGTCTCTCTGTGGGCAGGCTCATAAAAAATACTGTTATACCTTATGTCAAGTGAGGGGTGTTCAGGCCCTTATTTGCTGTTAATGTATGACATTATTATCTAGAAAAGAAATAGAAAGTTTCAAATGTGACATAAACTTGGATACAAACATGATACAAATTTAGATATACTTTGTTGATATATATTATCTGAGCTCTCTTACATACAGCTAGTAGCTATATACATACTATATATATATGTATACAGCCAATACTTTTTTATTTTGTGGAGTTTAAACTGTTTTAGCTTCTAGAATTATGTCAGTTTGTTGCAAAACTAGCAAGAATAAAAGTAATGTCAAAATCAGTGTGAAAATTCACACATATGTGCATGTATATATACACACAAAAGCTCCAATAACCATTAGTTTTCCTAACAATCTACATCTAGTTTCCTCTCTAAATTGCTTTAATACATGAAAAAAAAATTCAATTGCAACATTCAATTTTAGGCCACTAAAAATAATGTGAAATACTGAAAATATAAATCAAAATATCAGTAGTATTTAAGGGGGCTGTGCTTATATAGAGTCTTCCTGCTTTAGTTGCAGCCATGACATCTGTAATTATAATCTTATGTTAATGAAACCAGAAATATGAAATACTGTAAGAACATGAGTTTTTAGAGGCTACCTATCAAATATTCCAAGGTTAAATAAAGGTAGGAACATAGCAATATCTTAACATGATGGAGTATTTTAACAGGTGGGGAAATGTGTAGATTGTAGTTTGTGATTTCTTTCTATCTATTCTTTGCCTTTGATGCCTGGACAGTCTTTTTTTCAAAAGCAAAAGCCATATTCTTCAAGTCCTTGTGTAGTCAAATTGGATCATACACTTTGTACCGCTTAAATTGTTCCTGTGTGTGCTGGTTTTGACTGGAGTAGAATTAATTTTCCTTACTGTAAGTAGTATGGGGCTGTGTCTGGGATTTGTGTTGGAAACAGTGTGATAACTGTTGTGATTCACTGCTGAGAAGTGCTCACACAGAGCCAAGGGCTGTTCCTGCCTCTCAGCCTACCCCAGCTGGGGTGCACAAGGGGCTGCCAGGGGGCACAGCCAGGACAGCTGACCCCCAGTGACCACGGGGATATCCCACACTGTTTGAGTCATGTTCTGCATGTAAAGCTGGGGAAGAAGGTGATGTTCAGAGTGATAGCACTTGTGTTACCAGGTTGTGATTACAGCTGGTGGAACCCTGCTTTCCTGGGAATGGCTGAACTCCTGCTTATCCACAGGAAGCAGTGAATGAATTCCTTGTTTTGCTTTGCTTGAGTGCCCAGCTTTTTCTTTACTCTATTAAATTGTCTTTACCCACAAGTTTTCTTACCTTTACTCTTCCAATTTTTTGTACATCCCAACTGGAAGAGAGTGAATAAAAGGCTACGTGGTGCTTGGTTGCTGGCTAAGTTAAACCATGGCAATGTGTGAAGAGTTTTACTAGATTGGCATCTATAATATTTTTTCACTTTGCCAACATGTTATTTGTGGCAGAGAAAAAAAAGATGGTTTTTTTGTGAACTAAATCTTGCAGAAGATTTCAACAAACATGATTATCCAGGTTATTAACTTTCCCTCCTAATCCAATTTCTTGGCATGGAAAAAGAAATAAAACCCTGATGAGGTGTTTATTAAAATATTGGTTTGATTTTGTATAAAATTTATCTTAGAGGGTGCTATGGATCTGCAACCTAACCAAGGAAGGTGCAGAACCACTTGGTGCTGCCCAAGGGCATACGATTGGTGTTCAGTATATCAGCTCCTATGGAGTGGATTAGATGCCTCTGTCCCAAACTCTGCAAAATGAAGCAAAGGAGAAGCTGGGTTTGTAACTTTACCAGAAGGTCACTGCTTTGATTGTTTCAACATCTGCCACTGTGATGTTAGTCAACCATAGTCACAAATGTGCTTTAATTTTTATTGCAAGTGAGTTGGATGGGGGGAGGAGAAGAGGAAGAATTTGGGTTGGAGTGAATGGGCACAGATTGCTTTTATATGCTGTGGTTTATGAGGCATGTAGACCAGCACTGAGATATTCTGAGCCTTCCTCTTGAAGGATGAGGAGGTTATGGCTGTGTCTTTTTACTCAATATTTTTCCTCCTTCTCCTGGCTCAATTCTCATCATTTTCCTGGACATCTGTTTATGTGGTATGGTCTTCAGGGAGTACACTTTTCTTCTCTTGGCATTATACGTAGTACCTCGGGCTTCTGAATAAACTTGGACTGTCTTGATAACATTAACTGACTTTCTGCCTGGAGACAGTTTTACTTTTAATCCTCAGAGTGTAGCTGTCCCTTGATCTTTTACTACAGAAATATAGTAGGAGAGATAGAAGACTTTAATTTGACAAAAAATAGAAATTAATGTGTGTGCACAGTACGACCAAGTTCAGATCCCTAAAGTCAGACTAACTATTTTTAACCATGCAAAGTAGAACTATGTTAACATATGCAGGAGTGGGTTTTTTGTCTTAATATCACAAGCATTAGACACAAATCTTCACAGAGTTCACTTGAATTCAGACTTTTCCCATCTGTCATGGAGCTAAAAAATTAGGACACATCCTATCCATTGCTTAGTGGGGAGCAGAAGGGGACTATGGCCCTGTCCTCTGCTAAAGGTTTGCTGCAGGTGGTTTGCAACAGTGTCACCTAAACAACGCTGAGGACAGGTTATGCAGGGTGTACATATTTTCTGGGGTGTTTGCCTTAGACTGCAAACATCTTTGCAGACTTCAGCTTTGGCCTGTGCACAAAATGGCCATCCAAAGGTGCAGAGCATTGGGTGTGATGGTGGTGTGCATCTGCCACCCAAATTTCCTTTGGAAGTGATCTTGTTGTGGGGCTGCTTAATGATGCAAACCAAAGTGGAGATCAGAGCTGCTTTGAAAGCACACTTTTATGGACTTAAAAAAAAAAGGAGAAGAATGTAGGGGTATGGCAGGAGGAGAGAAAAGAAAAAAAAAGTCACTATTTTGTGATCTAGGAGGTCCTATGCACTTAGCAACTTCTGGAAAATGAGACTGCTCTTTGTTTCAGTGCCTTAATGTGGATTATTGTTCTGTGCAGATTGATTTCATGGGGAAGACATGGTACTAGATGAGAGAAGCATTAAACCTGTTTATTTTGTGATATTCAAGCATTGTCAGTTTAGCCATTTTCTGCTCCTATGAAAAAGGACATGCTATCCCCAGAAACTGTGAATAGGCAGCTTTGGACTGATCAGGGAGATGGAGTCAGTTGTTCCCAGGAGTTTGATTTCTTTTCAGTACCTCTAGTTCTTGTTTTTTTGTGGAGCGTCTTGCTAGCTTTTGTTATTGGTGAGCTGCTGTTTCACCATGAATAAGGCCTTCATTTTTGTATTTTTTTTTATAGTTGTGCATTTTTCAGTTTGCTAAAATGTTTGGGATCCACCTGATTCTTACACAAATTTCTACTTGCACTGTTGGAAAGAGAGTGCAGATGGCTTCTGAATTAGAAAATTGCCATACACTCATTTTGCCCCTCAATATAAAGCCAGACAGTTACAAAAACACAGAAGTTCAGTGGTACATCCTCTGTCTTACATGCTCTAAAACATAAGGTGAGCTGGTGTGGAGTGAATTTGAGGAAGCAGACATTCTTCCTAAGTGGAGTCTCAAAATCAAGTATTTAATTGACGGAAGCAAGTTTTCTACCCTTGTAGTATTGACATTCTCAATTACAGTGGAAACATCAAAGCTTTCTGCATGAAGCTTCAGCCAACCCTTGAAACATATGGTAGAATATTTTTGTGCTGCTGCTGCTTTACTGTGTGGTGTATTGGATTGCACTGGCATCATTTTCTTCCATTAGTTAGGCTTACCCTACTTCACCTTTCCAATTTATTGGAACTTAACTGTCCAATTTCAGCTGACTCAGGAATGCAGAGCCATACTCTGTAGCCATCATAAGGTCTGAAGTTAATAAATTTAAATGCATGAAGTGGAATAAATTAGAACTAGTATGCTAATGTTGATAACTTTTCCTGAAAAACTCTTCTTACATCTGTCTTGGAGATTTTAATTTTATTTTTAGATGTACTTCATGCACATCATATTGTATATATGCATGATATCACAACTGTTCTTATTCCTTACAGAGGCCTAATGGGAAAACATGAGGATTTGTAAAAATAAAAGCTTTGCATTCACTGAAATGGAAATTATACAATTTCATCTTCTAGACTTTTGTTGAAATTCTTGTAAACAGTAAGAGGAGAAAAAATGGAAAAAACATGTTGAGATGTGGCTGAGAGAAAAACCTCTATTTCCTTAGAGTAGTTAATATTTTTTCTCTCTCCCTCCCCACTTGTACTGGCAAAATATACAGTTAACAGTAGTAAGTGCAGGCAAACCATCCATAAGCCAACATCTGTTGAGCCTTATGGAAAAAAGGGGTCTCAGACCTGTGTGTGCTTTCACTACATCTATTTATTTTTTGGTGGGGAGAAGGGGGAGTGGGGATGTGAGAAGCCCAGTTACCTACAGAGACATCATCTGAATTTATGGATCTCTCCCTGGCTTAGATTGTTATTGATGCGCGTTCCCAGTGCTGCTGTTGACCTTGAGGGAAACAGGATGAGCACCTTAGTGAACTCTTCTACTCTCTTCTCCCCTCCCCCAAGATCTGTGGTGATTGGATATTGAAATTTCAATTTGTTTTGAAAGGACTGGAGAAGGAGACTGCTGTGGCACACCTTCTGTGGAAGGAGTAGTAAGATTTTTGGGAAAGATGGTCTAAAACCAGCTGAAAGACTACACTGGCATTTTCTTTTGCCATTGTAATACTGAAATGAGAGACTGAGTTGGCACTGTTGAAGTCTTGGTAGGTGTTCTCCCCAGCTGCTTTGTGGGTCTCTGTTGGACATCTTATTCAGCCCAGGGAGCAGATTTTTGGAGTGGATCATCATTAATGGTATTGAACAGGACTGGGCCCAGTACTGAGCTGGGGGGATTACCACTTGTGTGCAAGTACAACAGCCCTGGGAGAGGTACATGTGTTCAGGGCTCCTGGGCCCCATCGTGGCTTTCTGAAGACACTCAATCCCTTGAGATGCTCGTGGGTCTCTTGTGAGCCTTCCTTTAATCCTCTGCCTTGGCACACCTATGCTGGCATGATTTTGGTAGCGAAAAATTCAACTTCTTTTATTTTGCAAATAGCTGTTGAGTATTTATAGAAGCAGGGGAATAAAGCTTGGCCCTTGATAGAGATCTCCTGGCATCTTTGTTCAGCCCCATTCCACCCCCATTTCCTTCCAACACCTCACCAACTCCTCTGTCTACTCTCCCAAGTTCTGGAAACTGAGGGAACATGAGATGGAAAATGATAGCTGGAGTAGCACTGAGGTGTCCTGCAAAGAAGCCCATGTGTTTTGCCAGCACCTTATATGAACTCTCTGTAAATGGCTGGATATCATGATGTCATTGCACATAACACTGCTCCATGATTTCTGAGGGTTGTTCAGTTTGAGTTCCCACATACAAAGAACTGGTCAGAACACAGTTCTTGTGGAAAAAAATTTGTCTATTTATACTTCACATAGGAAAACAAAAGAACTGATATTAAGTATGGATATATGCAGATGGCAGGAAAAACCACTTTGTGAATGGCTTAGGGTGAAGTAGCCAGAAGTGTAGCACCAGCCATTCTGCTGTTAACTTTTCTTGTTAGCCAGGATAATAAATAGGATTGTAAGGGCTTTCTGTATCTGTTAGAGACAAAAGAAGTAATAGAGAAGTTAAAAATTTTCTCTGAAGTTATTCAGACTCGTGCATGTTCTTACATCTCTGCATTGCACTTTAGTCTCAAAGCTTTATCTTTTCTTCCTTTTCCAATTTTTTTGGTTACATTTTTTATTAAAAAACCAGGAAAATGTTATAATAAATATCAGATTATATGAATTACACTGTTAGTTGTATTTGTAGTTTGGTGATGAGGAGTACTTTTCCTTAATTTTTTTATTTAGGTCAGACGATTGTGTTGAAAAATCTAAACCAAAACCAAATGGGTAAATAAAGCCCCACTTTTTCCAGACTGACTCTTCTCTTTTTGTCTCCACTGCCCAGTTCTTTTCCACAAGAGCAAACACTGCTTTACTTAAACTATAGAAAAGTAAAGAAAAATGGTTGATATTCCTAGAGATGAGAAAGAGGAATTTCTTGCATCTCTTCTTACTTGTTTTTATCAGTAATTAAGGTGCTTGTAAGGTAACAGGAGATTTGAATGAATTTTTCTTTGGTATGAGGGGAAATATGAACAAACTAATGGAAAAATGCATGTGCCTCGTACAAAATAGGTGTGGATGTACAATCTTCTATACATACAACATTTAACATAACATTTTTTCTGGATACTTTTTTATTTATTTCCTCCCAGATGGCTGGGCTCATGCAGGAATCTTACATGAAGGCACTGAAAACTTTGTGGCTGAGCCAGGGACTGAACTCAGCTCTCTTTGTTCTTAGATAAGCAATCAAACTCAAGACTGTAATCAAACTCAAGACTGTCCATCTTTATGCCACTGTTTGTCTACCCCTCTCCAGCTGGAGGCAAGTACCTCTTAGTTGGCTGCCCAGCTTCTTTCTGTTCCCCTTTCCTTTAATAGGTTTGGTGACTACTCACAAGTAGGAAAGAAACCAGATGCCTGAAAAAGTTACCATGTTGTTAACAGATAAGATTGCTGGAGAACTATTTGTTCAGATGGCTGTGGCTTGAACTCTAGGTTCTGTAAGACTGATTCCTTGGACAGTGTTATTGTCCCCTCGCAGGCTTGAAAGTATTTGCATGTTTAGATATTTTCAGCTGCAGTGAAAGTTTTTGTAATACACTTGACGTGCACAGTAAAGAGGCACTTACATAAACAAGCAGGTAATAACTAGATGCTTTCTTAGTATGATCTTGAGCTAGTCTAAAATGCATTTGTTGTAAAAAATAGATAATTTGCCTCCTGTGCATACTTTGAGCATTTTTCTTGCCTGGGATTTCTAGCTCTATCATTGTCACCCTTCTATGTCTGTTGTGTCAACAAAAATTGATCTAATTTATTAAATGCAAAATTATTCCTCTGCTGATATTACTTTAAATGTAAAAAAATCCTGTGCCAAAAGAACATAAGTAGAAGCAGAGAGAATGTCTTGCGTGTGTTTGAATAAATGGCCCTGATTGATACAGAAACCTGTTGAGTTTCAATGTCATGCTTTAAGTCTTATTGCTTAGTGTGTTTCTTTTCTGATGTTTAACCATGTTTTTGCTCTACAAATTCTTCAGCTGCTTTCTGCTGAGAGATGCAAACCTATGGTCCTTGAATGTGCTAGGAGAGCACTTGGATGTCTGTAAGCATCAGTGCAATCCTGGATAAGAGTAGCGTACAGTAATTTCTGGCAGAGGAGTAGAGGAAAGCAAGAAACTAGAAATCGGATGATATTGGTCTATTCTTGGTTTTGATAAATCAAAGGAAAGAAATTTTGATTTGAAACAGACCACAGAAACATGAGCACTTTAGGAAAATTTTTCTTCCATGCTTTAAATCTGCTTTGAGGTTTTTACAAACTTGACTGTGATAAATGTATGCATATAAATTAAAGATAGCACTCAGACTTATGTTTTACAGAGTGTTCAAAACTTTGAAGTCTCACAAATCTGAAGATTAAATCTTCTTTGCATTTGATACTGTTCAGCCAGTCTCTGGAGAGTCCTTGGGCTTTGTTTAATGGAATTGTGTAAATGTGAGGCAAAAAGAGGTACAGGAGAAAACTGCTTTTCCTCGTGAGAGAAGTCCATTTTTATTTTTTGTTGCAGACTCTGTAAAGTCCCATACTCTGTATACCTTAGAGATCACCTCTGTAAAGACAGTAATGCTGTCAGCTCTCTGCAATGTTGTGGGTTGAGGGGGTCTCAGCATTGCATAGGAAGGATTTATTTTACCAATTATATAAAGTGATAGATTCCCCTAGGGTTTTTACTCATTACTTTTTTCAGTCTCTGGTGTCATAAATCAAGACATTTGTGGTCATTTACTTTTACTTCTTATTTACTGGTTGCATGCAATTTAAAAATATTTTTCAACCACTTTTTAAAAGATTGGAGCAGGGCATATCTTGTCAGAAACAGGTTAAGTAAATCTCAGAGAAATATTAGATGTCTGAAGAAACAATGCTCCTTCTCATCAACCCCAGATATAGTTCTTCCTTTCATTTGTGTTTTCAGTTTTAAAGTACAATTAGGAAATATTTATACTACAAGTTGATACCTGCTCAGTTTTTTGTTCCTTGCAGTAGTACCTAAAGGGGGATTTGCAAGACAGCTGGAGAGGGATTTTTTCCAAGGGTGATAGGACAGGGAGGAAGGGCTTTAAATTGAAGGAGGGTAATTTAGATTAGATATCAAGTAGAAGCTCTTGACTGTAAGGGTGGTGAGGCATTGCAACAGGTGGATGCCCCATGCCTGGAAGTGTTCGTGACCAGGTTGGATGTGACTCTGGGCAACTTGATCTACTGAAAAGTGTCCCTGCCCATGGTAAGGGGTTGGAACAGGAGGGTCTTTGAGGTCCCTTCTAACCCAAACCATTCTGTGATTCCTCTGAAGCTACTGTGGCCCCTGGATACTCTTCTGCTGATATTTCAAACAACAATATTGGATTCTCTGTGGGGATATAGGCATTTAGTTGGCATTGGTATTTTAATATAAATTCCATCCAGTGCTTAAGTTCCCATTATTAATTACTTGGAGTATCCCTGCATGCTGAGTGGCAAAACCTGCTTTGCTTTCTCTGCAGAGTCCAGCAGCACTGAAGTGGTGACCAGGCCATTACAGTGATGACCAGATTTTAGCAAGGTCTCTTGCCTGGCAGGAGCTGACCTGGCTGAGTGATGCCTGTGCTTATTGCTCCAGCTGTGCCGTTCTCAGGGTGCCAGGGAATAAAGCGGTGCCAAATTAGTGAAACATGCTTAGACAGAATTATAAACCAAGTTTAAAAGTAGGATGGTGAGGATTCTGGTCAGCTGGAACCCACCTCTGTGTTTTTTCCTGGCAGCTGTGAGCTTCAGGAAAGCAAATCCCTTTTCCCAGGTTTTTCATCAGACATTCCCTCAGCAGTAACAGTTCTAGAGGGAAAGAGAAACCCTAAAGCCTCAGCACCACACACATGGACAGGAAGCTGCCCTATAACATGCCTCAGCCCAAAATTGTCCCTTCCAAGGATGCTCACCATGATCTGACCAGCTGCTGTCCCTTACCTTACTTGAAATTGGCTCCCCCTGCCCTGTGTTCTTTTCTCCTCTCTGCCCCTTTCTTCCTTTGTAAAAAAGTGAATGTCTAGTTCTGAGTTAGGTCAACCTAAAGATCCCTGGTATTACCACATAACTTGACTAGGTGGTAGGATGAAGTACAGGAGGGAGTTGTAAGTTTGTTTTAATGAAAGAGACAGATTTTGTTCTTCCGAAAGTGTTTTTTCATTGATTTCCTTAATATCTCCCTCCTTTGTGCAAGTCCAGGTACTTAGGGACAGACCCAAACTGCAGTTTCTCTCTCAATACGTTTAAATTGTTCTGTTTTTACTCACAGCAAAATAACTCAGAATAACTCTATTATTTGCCAAGGAGTTAATTAATGCCTCTGTGTGCAGTGTAATTTAAACAGTGGAGAAAATATTGGATACTAAAAACAGGGCCAAGAGCTTCTTTATGACTGGAGTAGCAAACACTTTATTCTTTGAACTGGCTATTCTGGTCTGAGATGAAGAACTACAATTTGCTTTACCTTTGGGAAAGAGTCTGATAAAAACATCTGTGAGGAAATATTGTGTGACACTTAAAATACTTGCATATCAGAAGACTTGAAAGTATTCTTATTACCAGAGATTCCAAGTACCTTTCTCTTCTTAGTTTCAGCTTTTTGCTTTTGAAGATATCTAAAAGAATGGAAATGCATTAGTAAAGTTCCTTTTCGTGTCCTCAGCTACTTTGGTTTTGTGGTTCATTAGAGAAACATAAATGCTTCTTTTTAGAGGTATAAAGAATATGTTACTAAATGGATACAGAAAATCTTGCTACCCAAACTTTTTTCCCCCTCCTTTTAAAATTAGTTTTGTTCAACATCTTTTCATCTAGAATTTTCCAGGAGGTTTTCTTTCCCTACAGCCACCTGACAAAACTATAACTAATCTCCAAATAGTTTATAGAGAAAAAAATGTCAAAGGGGCACAAAGGAACATCTCCATGGGTGCCCCCATTCCATATGCCTTTACTGGTTGATCTTGGGGAGATTTGCTCCACTGGTTTGGCTGTCCAAAGCAGGCAGAAACTATTTTGCTTGACATATATAATGAACTGAATCCTCCCTTACTTACAGGAGGAGCAGTTGTTTTTCTAAACCTAATGTTATGAAATTTGACTGTAGGCCCCTGATTAATGTGCTGAGGAAAAGCACGGTTTGTTGTGCCTCAGAGAAGGTGCACCTACCTTTCTTGTAAATGGCAAGTCCAAAGGGAGTCCATGAGCTGCTGTACATGGTTACACCTTCTGGAAAATATGGCACAGAAGAAAAAGGTTTGCATTTGAAAACAAAACAAATAATTAATGAAGCTATTTTGACTTTATCTAATTTGAATTTTAGTACACAAACATGCTACAACAATGGCGGGCTGGAAGGAAACAGTGATTGAAAAAGTCAGAGGGAAGGACATTGCTGGATATTTACTGTACAGTATAAGATGAATGACACATTATCTATATACAGGATTTTACAAGCTTATCATGGTATATGGAGAAGTAATAGCTGTGAGTCACAACCAGGAAAATAGGAAAATAGAGCTTGTATGGATAGCAATCCATGGTTTTCTCCCTAGCAGGACCAAAAGGTCTTTGTTGCAAATAGAGATACTGTGGTGACTGTGCTTGTCCATCAAATCAAAAATAATTTGAGATGTGTGAGTGAAAGAAAGGAGGCACATCAACTATAATCGAGGATGTGAGAATAGTGAGAGAGGGTGAGTGAAGTTGTGGGCGTTGATTCTTGTCTTTTTCCTAACCATGAACAGAGGGACTTCTAGAATATTCTCTACTCTGACTTCAGCAGGTTCATAAACATCTTGATAAAGTATTAATAAATCTTTTTTAAATGGTGAGCAAATTTCTGGCTGAAATCTGTCTCTGCTCAGAGCAATTAGAAAAACATAAAACAGAATTTTGAACTGTTACAGAGTTTCAGCTTGGGTTTATTGACTCTGTTTTTCTTCTTTAGCTATTCAACAAGTGTTTTCTGCTTTTTGCAAGTACACAATGTCTCACAATGAGAAGTGGATAGAGTTGGACTTTTTGTACCTCCTTGGCAAAAAGGAAACAGAAGAAGGAGAGGTAAAAAAAAATCTCCATTTTGAAAAGAACATAGTACATATAATCATCAGTCAGTTTGTGATTTAAAAACACCTTTTGAATAAAGAATTTATTTCAGCAGTGCATTTGTTCTCTCTACTTTGCAGAACTCAGTTGAGAGAGGGGCTGGCTTACCTGTATCATTAATATCTGCTAGACTCTTAATTGCTGCTCTTCTAGCAGATGTCTAGCTTGATTGCTTTTCCAGTTCTTTGGTGCAAACCTGCAGAAAAAGAGTATTTTGTAAGGCTTTGTTGCATTGTTGAAGAGCAATTGAATTTTAAAGTTCTCTGAAGGGGGAGGTGGGCTAGAGGACTGAGGTGTGTATGACTGAATGCTGTCCTTTAGCTTTCATCAAATTGTGTGCAAGGAAAATGAGAAGAGAAAGTCACAGAAATGTATTTGTCATATTTGTGGACACTCCTGGTTTTTCTTCTCTCAGAGATGTGCTTCCTGCTCTTGAAGCATGCTGGAGCAGTTTTATTACTGAAAAGGGATATTTGTAGGCTTTATATTATGTTCTAAGGTGCTGTACACATTACTAAGGGGTCCCTTGCTTGTTCTCTTCTGGAGAGTCCCTGCTTAGCAGCTGGGAAAGCTATGTGGTAAATAAAGAAATATGTGACCTAAACTTTGGTTTGATTCAATTCCTCATGCACAGGACCCCCATTAAATGTCTCCAGTGTGAGCCTGCCTCCAAAGAGAGGGGAGAAGAACAAAGGCTTTAACCTTGGCCTACAGGGAATTGAGAAAGCAGGGTTTTCTTCTGACTGAGAACTGCATCTTTAGAGTGGATTCTATTATCCTGTACTGTCTTTGGAAATGTCTTTTTCTTAGCCTTGTTGTTCCTTGGGTTTTGAGGCAGGGCTCCTGTAGTGCCAGAAGGTGTGGAGCCCTAGCCCAGGTGGGAGGCAGGTGTCCTGCCCTTCCTTGCTCCTGCCAGCTCTCATGTGCTCAGCTTTGCAAGGACCAAGGACCCTGGGGCTGCTGCTGCTGCTGCTTCTGGTTGGGGAGCTCCTTTTATTTTTTCCCCATAAAGCTATTTTGATGGTACAAGTAATTTCTTCAAAGGTCCAAGAATAGGCCTAGCATTGACAAAGTTTGTGCCTATTAAGAGACTTCAGAACAGTATGCCTGTTTCTGTTTTCCAGGGCAAGGTCTTGTGGTCCAGTTGTCTGTGCTGACATGTGAAGTGCTGTGTTGGGGCTGTTTCTGGTCTCCTCCAGCTGTTGCTGCAGCAGTAACACCTGTAGAACAACAGGCAGCTGGCTTCTTTTACCGCTCCAATTAGCCCTTTCATGTATGGGCATTTGTAACCTAGTACTGAGGAACTTGAATTTCTGATGGTCTGCCTGTTCAAGGGAAGAAAAAACCCCAGGTCTTTCGTAACTATAGCTGTGGGTTTGGCTGTTTCAGCCTTTATTTGGAGAAACTTCTAAACTTTCTCTCCAACTTTTATACAAGAGGCTTGTGGTTGTGATTATCTTCCAGTATTAAGAAAGGAAAGGAAGTAAGAGGCACTTCTCAGAAATATTATCATTAAATATAAGTCACAAAAGAAAAATAGAAGGAAGTAACTCCATGAATGAACCCAGATTGTCTTTTGCCTACTGTGATACACAGTTTTTTCTTCCTGCTTCTCTCATACTATCTTTTACATGATAAGGTTAAAATACTTTCACTCTCTAGAAAAAGCACTTTATACCTGACAGAATCACAACCATTAAAGTAATTTACATTGAGTTGCTAAACCAAAGCAGTTATGTCATCAAAAGTGCAGTAAGAGTTCTGCATCTAAACAAGTGCTTTTGACAATGTAGGAATATTGCAAGAAAAATTCTATCTCTAATCAACATTTATATAGACAAGAATTTCCTAAGGTGACCTGAACTGGAACTGTCCTGTGTGCATGTGACTGTATATCTATTAATTTGTCTACCTCCAGAGAAAGGTATAAATTATTTTCTGTCAAAAATCAGATTACCAAGCTGCTGCTTTCTGTTTTCAATAACATAACATGATTTACTTAAAAAACAAAAAAACAACCACCAAAAAAACCCAGAAAGAAAAAAACAAAAACATGCACACAACACCCCAAAAAACAAAACAAAAAAAAAAACCCAAACAAACAAACAAAAAAAACCAAACCACAACAAAACCCCGAAAAATCCCCCTAAAACCCCCCAAAACCCCAAACCCAAACAAACAAAAAAAACCCAAAAGAAGGTCAAAAAGGTATTTTGCCATTAGTATGCCTTGGCCTAGTCTTATCCAGACACTGGACTCTACAAATCAGAATAAAGCAAGAATCATTGGCAGGAGTAAGTCAAGTATCTTAGGAAGGCTAGATAAGCATTTCAAAGTGTTTCTTATAGAAGGAGCCCAAAAATCTTTTCATGGTGAATATCAGGTGTGATATTCCTTCCACCTAACTTTTTCATGAACTCAATGAATATAAAGAATGGGACTTTGATCTAATGCCAAACTCACTGAACTGAAGGGAGTCCTACCAGCTTCTTGTGCTCTGCCTGTGTGGAGATGTGGACTTCTCCAACGTGTGCAACAAGCCTGCCCCCTGTTTTTCAGAACTTAGTGCCTGTTCAAACATCTGTGCCTATATTTGCTACTCTTTCCCCCTTCTGCAGGAAGGAGCCCACCTTGCAAGCCTCCAGTTCCTCCTCTGAAGGAGCTGAGCCGTCCATAGCTTCGTGTCACTGGGACCAGCTTTCTTCTTAAGTTACTGGAAATCTACTTATTTCGGATTTGCTCTCGCACTGGTAGTAGATCCAGCAGCCAGTTGAAAGCTATCTGTGAGCTTCAGGTCACAGCGGGTCTCTATTGACTAGCAAAAAACACTGTGAGTGTTTGGTCTCTGTTTCATTTACTGTTTGAAGTCTGTGCTGCTTTGTATTTTCTCATGAGGTGTGACAGTCACTCATGAATGACTTTTATATCTTCCTGTGCCAGAAACCATATAGCACCTTGTTTTGTGAGCTTAAAAGCCTTTGCAGCAAGAGTCTTTACAATTCTTTGTGTTGTGGCTGTGAACATTGTGAATTTAGGAGCATTTTGTTCAAAGGCCAGGGGCTAACCCTGCAGAGGCTGGGTTGAAAAGTACAATGTTTGTTACCCTAGGCACTGAAAGGAATTGCGTGGCACTGTGTTCTCATGGGATTTTGTGTTTGTTCATTTTTATCAAAATTTTCATCATTTTTATATATAAATAGAGGTAGACTTTACAAACACCTGCTAACATTTTTCACTATGCTAGCCTTAGATTTTGAAAATTATTTTGCTTTGGTTTGCTTGTTTCTTGGTAGAAATTGTGTAGCTGAGAGAATAAAACAAATAAAAATACAACTGCTGACCAGAAAATTTATGAACAGAAATTCAGTCCAAGTTGTTTTACTCAATTGATGATGAAATTATCTATGAATGTATATTTTTATTATATGACCAGTTTTATATATGGCTCAATAATATTCATCATAGAAAATCTGTTCTGTTCCCCCTTGTCAGCTGCTGAATAAATTACTAGGGTATATATTTTTTGATATTCAGACAGGTCTGTTCTGCACAGGGGTGTCTGTGTACTAGTGCCACCAAATAATCTGTTTTGTTTCTTTGCATCCAGCATAGGTATGTGCTTCTGAAGTTTGAAAGAATTGGATCCCATGTCTTTGTGAAATCTACATTTTGATGTTACAAAGGAGAAAAATGTCTCTTTAGAAAATTCTGCTTCAAAATAACCTAGAAAATTAAGCTCAATCTTCACACAGACACTTTCAATGTACCTTAAATACATTGAAAACAACATTTGGTTTCTAAATGTTAAATGTAGAAATATATTGAGAGTTGATTAAAATACTTTCAAAAACATGTTGCTTGACAATCATATTACACTGGCGGCAGTCTTGAAAACTACGTCTCAATGCTTTGATAAAATGGGCTTTGAAGTACGACACGTTTTCCTCCAGTTGGTGGTCAGAAATCTGAATAAACTGTGATGGATTGCATAGTTCAAGGGAATGAATACATAAAACAAGTTCTTAGCTTGCGACTTTGGCTACTTGATATTCCACCATAACTGTTTTATAACTAAAAGTTCAAAGACAGGAGTGAAAAATTCTGGACTTGCAAATAAATATAGACATGTAAACATAAATAGATATTTTGAATCACCTAAAAACCCCTATATGATCTGATACTTTGCGTCTTCCATAAAACATTATATAGATGCTTTATTTTCTGTCTTTCTAAAATTAGTTATAGTCCATATGAAATAGCTATGGGCAGTGTTATAAAAATCTAATTTATGATAGAGTTTGTTAGCAACACTGACATAAAATTACTTGGGATATTTTGGAGAGATGATTTTTAGGAGAAATATGTTTGGCTGCATGTGGTATGAAGGACACTGTGCCTTCAGTCACAAGGTGACAGGTTACCATTCTATATTAAAGGACAAAAGAATGGCAATATTTTTGGTTGCTAATTTTTGTCATTAGCAAGTTTAACCCAGTTGTTATGCATTGATCATAAAACCCCAGTAAAGTTAGACTCAAATGGTTTCTTCATGTCATCAGAATTCCAAGATAGATGTGGTAAAAAAGATCAGCCGTCATGTATTATACATCTACAGACAGTGCACATTTTTCTCCCACAGTACTTTGGGAGTGAGACTTCTCTAGATGACAGTTATGGAAAGTCTGAAGTGTCTGGAATGTGCAAAAATAGAAACTTCTGAATGCACTTAATAAAAGTTTAATTTGCGAGTTATGAGCATAGAAATAACTACTGGTGTGTGAAACCCAAAGGTGCATAAGTTCAGTCAAAGTTTTATATGTGAACTTCTTGCAGATTTCATTCTTCCTTGTGGTATAAGTTTTATATCTCTTTTATTCCTCTTTCTTTGCCCTGTTCTTCCACTTTTTTAACACATAAATTATTCTGCTTGTTTACAGCAGACCTTAGACCACTCTCTTTTTGGTGTTTCAAACAGTTTATCTTTTATAACAGTATGCTGTGGTGGTGCAGGGGTGTAATGTGTTTTATTAGGCTTTTTTTTTTCCCCCTAATTGTTTTCTTTTCTCTTTTTCCTGTTACGGACTTTGGGAAGGGTGTCCTGTACATATCTTATGTCTTTCTCTAACTTGAGTGCTTTGTTTCTGAGTTAATTCTTTCCCAGACTTTCATTTTGCTGTGTGGAGGATTTTATCACAGGGTCTTCGCAGGCCTGCCAGGACTCAGCATGAATTTCCTGTGAGTTTTGGCTTGTCTTGCTCTCACAGTAGGGAAATCTTATCAATCACTGTTCAGCCCAAGTCTTGATGATTAGTGTGGGGAACTTTCAGGTTTATAAAGCTTAAAGAAAAGATGTTGATGTAAGTAACACTCTGTGGTTTCTGTGGTTTCCTAATTTCTCTCAGGCTCCTCTGTCAGTGAACATTGTATTTATAGAAAAGCAAACCAAATCTTGGTGAGCAGCAGTGAGCAAGCACTGAAGTGTAAAGTGAGGGGTTATTACTTAAGCAGTATTCTGAAGTTAAGTGGGAAGCAGATGGACCTGGGTAAAATCCCAGAATTTTGTCATGTATCTATTGTACTGACATAGCTGTTTGCCAAAAGTGCATTGTATTTGTTCTGGTAGCAGCAGAAAATCACCTTTTAAGAGAGGCAGTTTCTCTTCCCATTGGATCTGATTTTGATGTTTGCCCTGGTGTAAGCTGGAAGTAACATAAAGATGCTCTTCCATTTGCACTGAATATGAAAGTAGAAAAAGTGAAGGAAGAACTGTGTTTGCTGGATCGGAGAAAGTACAGTAATTTCATGAATACAAGCCGCATTTCCAGTGTTTTGGCAACGTTGATGTCTTTGTCAATAAAAAAGCCGCACCCAAATATTAGCTGCACTTTTGTTCGCGGCAAACTTTCACAAAGGTGTCATTTAGTAACAGAATTGCGGATTGCTGACCTTGGAAACATTATTTCCAAGTGAAAAAAGACACAGACCATGGCTGCGGCAGTGTACCCTTTATTTACAAGCCGAAAAATACACGAACAATAGTGGGGTCATTTTGCAAGCATTCCCAACAGATCTGCATTACCTTTAAACAGCAGCTCAGCCGCGCGGGCCCGGCCCGGCCCGGCCCGGCCCCTCCTTTCCCCTGATCCACAGGAGCACGGCACAGCCCGGCCCGGCCCAGCCCCTCCCCTCCCCCGATCCATGTGAGCATGGCCAGCCGTGCAGCCGCACAAGACTGAAAACACTTTAAAAAGTACAGAGAAATATCACACACTTTCATCAAACTGCCGAGGTAACTCACTGAGGTAACTCACCGCGATAACACCCCCCACCCCTCAGTAACGCCGTCATCCACAGGCAGGCAATAAGCTGTTCTCTGATTGGTTCATCGTCGGAACAATGGGAAACCATCGATTTCAAAACATTTTTGCTCGGGACAGGACCGGCACGGTACCAGGTAAGGGCAGATATCACATTTTTGTTAATAAATTAGCCGCTCTGGAGTACTAGCCGCACTTCCGGGTTTCCACCAAAATTTTGGTCAAAACAGTGCGGCTTGTATCCGTGAAATTACTGTAATTCTCTGACCTCTGGTACTACTTATTCCTTGTCACATTTCATAATAATTCCTCAAGACAGTGTTGAGACAGTGCAGTTCTACTGTTCAAATCATCATGATTGTCTCAATCTATATACATAGATTATATAACATTGAGTTATATACATGTGTAAGCACCAGTGTCCCCTGGCTTCAGTCTCTCTGCTGACTGTACCTGAAGAAAAGTTATATCAGCTCTTCAAAGCTTTTAAAAACTGCAGGACTTCCTCTAGGTTCAGAGCCTAATTCCTCTCCAGTGCAGGTGTGGCCTGGCATAACTCCCAAGATGTAAAAGTGTGCTCATGTGGCAGGATGAAGTTAGAAGAGAAGGCAGAAAGTAAGAAGATAGATTTTGTGTAGGGATTGAAATGATATGGGAAGTTCTGATAGATGTGTGGAAAGGTGACAAATCATATCCAAGAGATATGTTGTCTGAGGGGACACAGTGACTCAGATCAAGATAATGTGAGGAGGAAGTGAATAAGAAAGAATGTGTGTTTATTAGCCCAGGGTGGTGGATCCTTCTATTTCTTTCCATACAAAAGATGCCAGCAATAGGGGCCCTGAAATGTAAAGGTTCCTAACTCAGCATTCAATAATTGCTTTCCTCATGCAACTAAAAAATTATAATGTCTTTCATGGTCCGTTGTGTTATACACATGGAATTAAAACTCTCTGCTGAAATTGTTCTTTATGGCTGTAGCATCATCTAAAGCTGCAGTTTGGAAGAGGTTCCATCTCTCCTTTGTTTCTTATGTTTATTGTGCTCTTTCAAGTCTCACTTGCCTCACTTGAACATCACATGTCAGGTGGACTGGCAAAGAAGGCATTTGAAACTGAACAAAAGAGCAAACACATTATTATTAGTTAGGAAGAGAAAGAAGTGAAAAATCTATTAATGTTCATTAGAAAATACAAGGCAAGGAAATTCATGGAATAAGAAAAACTAGTATAGAGTGTCAAGGTGGAAATAATTAAGTTCACTTTCACGCTGTTTCAGGAGGTGGAGTCAGGGATAAATGACAAAAAATAACTAAATATATTATGCAAAAAATTCTTCTTTATTTAAAAACAAATATCACTGGGAATTTGGCAAGGTAGAAGGACAGCTTTGAAGCATGAATTTTCTAACATTCAAGTATTACTTGATTATTTTTCCTTACCTGATTGATAGGAAAAAGATGTGAAGCATAAGAATTATTTGGTAGAATGGCTTCTAAAGGTCTGATAAAAACAGCAGCTCTGTAACTAACTCTGTGATTATTCAGACTGTCTAATCTTGATGTGATGAAAATTTGTTCCTTGACAATTACCCTTTTCTGCTCTGACTTTACTTTGTTTCCTTGCTATCCTGGTTCATGGACTTGCTGACAGCGACGGTTGAAGATTTTCACCATTCTGTGAGAAGTTTGTACCTTGTTACTGGCATGAAGAAAGGTTTTTGAGGGGTAATACTAAGTCAAAGCAAGTTGTTCTAAATCTGCTTCTTCTCTTTTACTTTCCTTTTTTCCCTTCTTCCTTAAACTAGGAATTTTGATGGTCTGCACTCTAGGTTCTATTTATTTCATCTGCATTTATGATTTTGGTTTTGATGTCTGAAGGGAACTATCATAATTACAGTGCAATACAATCCAAGTAATTCTTCTGACTACATTGCAGCATATATTATTTTTCAGTGCATTGTGGATCTAGGATTAACACTCACTCTGAGCACTTTCATCTAAAATCCTTTCTGTTCCAAGGACAGCTATGTTAAATATAAGCTGCTGAATATAGATTTCTTCTCTTAAAATGGGAGATTTGTCTGTATGCTAACAGACTGGACTTATGTTTGTTTGAAAGATTGTTGTTTTTCTAGTTCTTTTAGCCCAACTAGATATGTTAAATTTTATGATCTTTGCTACTTTGATCATTCACAAAGGAAGCCCTTGGGCAAGAAAGAAAATGATAAAACTGGATGTTTATGGCATATGGAAGCCTGGACTTGTGAGCAGTGTTTCTCTACAGATGGTGCCCTTAGAAAACCTTAGAGAGGTTTTCAAGTGTGCAGGTTCATGTATCCGTGAATGCATTTGAGAGCTACCAGGTCACATAAAAAGTAAAAGAGTATATCGTGAAATATCACAAACTATTTTAAAATGCCATGAAGTTTTGGGGTTTTTTTCAGTTATTCCTGGCAGTACCAGCAGGATACTACTGTACAGGAAAAATGAGAACATGTGAATAGATGTTGATAAAAATGTTTACAGTTTTATGTATAGCTTAAGAATTATATAAATATTATTTACATCTCTTGACAAAATAAGAAACCCTACTTAATAAATTACAGACTACAATATTAAGATAAATACATCCTTCTTTCATATTTAAAGCTGTTCATTATGATCATTTCCCCACAGAAATTCAAAACTTTTCATAGAATACACAGCATGGTCATTAAAAATCAGAGGCTTGGAAAATCACCTATTGAAATCAGGGCTAATAATAGGTATTTGACAAGGGAAAACTGTTTAGAACTTGAAGAACTAAGCTTTTCTCAAAAGCAGTCATAACTTTTGAAATATTGCTGAATTTTATTTCCAGGAAGTTTTTAAAAGTGCAGTGGAAATGGGGGTTGGCTGTCTGTTTGAAGCTTCCATTAGGACTGGGTGTTCTGAAGTGCCCCTCAAGCCAACTGTGCTCCACACAGGGAAGGTAACAAGTTGTAATAATTTCACTCACAGGTAAAGAGAAATATATGGTTGGATATTATATTGGCAAGGATATGTTGTCTTGTTTTTGGTTTTTTTTGGTTTTTTTTTTAATTGTTAGTTTTCATTTCTAGTATATATTTTGTCCTCCTGATTCAGTGCAGGCTGCTTTTTTTGCCAACCAGAGATGAATGCTTAAAATGAAGTATTAGTACTTTAATTGACACATCCTATTGACTCTCACAGATTCAGTACAAGCTCCTTCCTTGTCTTTGGGGTGTCTGAAGATGTATATAACCACAGAATTATTGGGTGGGGATGAAACCCGGGATCACCTATCCTAAAACTCCTGGTAAAGCAGATTCACTTTTAGAGCAGGTTGTACAGGATCACGTCCAGGTAGGTTCTGGCTATTTCCAGATAGAGGCAGGATAAGAGTCAGAGATTAATCCAAATGCTTGTCCTCAAACGGATGATTCTAAAATATAATGCAAGCCTTCACAACAATATGCTTCCTATGAATAATGGAGAAGTCTGGCTTTATGAAAAATACCTAGATTTAAAAAAAAAAAAAAAAAAAAAAAAAAANCTAGATTTAAAAAAAAAAAAAAAAAAAAAGAAAAAAAGACAGAGTAACCCTTATTCACTGTAGGCCACTAGCTAAGAAAGAAAAAGACAGGAGAATAATATGAAATTCTGTTTCCTGACAACCAAATGAAAAAATATCATCCCACTGGGCACACAAATACACAGTTTGGAGGAAGATATACGGGTGTGGACTGTGCATTGCATTCTGTTCCTTCCCACCAGGGGAGCTGAGTGTATTTAAGGGCCTCACCTCTGTGAGTTACTAATGTGGGCAGGAGTGGTGAAATGATGCAAAGCACTGTTTATGATCTCTGTCTCCATTTCTAATGGTGGTTAGATTCTGTGGCCAGGTTGGCTTATTTAGACAGCATTTCTGTATCTGCTCTCTGCACAGATGGGTGCAGTGATCCCTGATCAGCAACCCATCACTTTTTTCCATTAGTGAATTCTGCTGTTTGTGATAACTTGGGAGGGGTGGAAATATCCCAAACTCCCAGGAGATATTGTCAGATGCTTGCAATAAATTGTGTGGGTTTCAGTTTTTTATTGAAGGCTCTCAGAGGAGGTCTTGTTATAAGCAATCTCTGGAGAATTAAGTGATAAGTGATAAGAGAATTAAGAGAATAAGTGATCTTTAGAGAACTAGCATAAAAACCTCCAAATTTGAGATTGTGGGTGTCTGGGCCAGACAGCTTGAGTTCATGGACCAGTGCAGAAGTGTGGTGTAATAGATTACACATCAGATGACCATAACTCCCCTAGGGGTGCAGAGGTTGTTTGTGTATATGTGTATATATATATATGTGTGTGTTTATATATTTTGTGTATTTTTTATTTACACACACATACATAGGGCATTCATATCATGCTGATTGTGATCTCAATTTCTTTCAGATAGCTCTCTGTAACTGGAAGCCCTGCTTTCTATGAACATTCAAACCATTTACACATGTAAACTGTGAAGTCGAAATCATTGTATCAGTCACTCACATAAAAAAAAAATTGCATGTGAAGAGGCTATATATTGGTAACACTTGGAGATAATACTGAAGCTGAAAACTAATATTATAATTCAGCCCTAGCAGTTGTTTACATTTCCAGAGTGCAATGAAGGAAAATAAACCCAACATTCATATCAATGTTCATTATTCTGTAGTTGGAACAACACAATGATCAAAGACAATAAGTGCATATAATTTATTCTTTTTAGTCTTTTTCTTACTCTCTTGAGTTAATAATTTTTCCCAGAGCTACATATTGGAACAGTGGAGAAGTGAGGTGACAATTTGGTCTTCTGTGTAAATCTTTTAAATTTTTTACTACTTTTTTATTATTATTGTTGTTCTTTATGGCATTGCTGAGATTCCTGTTGCCTTTAGTTGGTGGTGAAGATGTGAAACACTCCAGAAACCAGTTTTAATTCAAAATGAAACTATTGTCTCTTGAAAGCATTAGCCCAGGAGAGAACTTAGTCAAAATAATGTGTCACTTTCTATTTCTCCACTCTTGCTATAGCTTAAATTGAGAATCTGCTTTCTCAGTGACCTCTCACTTTTCCAAAGCTTACAGCCTCAGTTCCCTACCTAGCTATCCCACATTACAAGTTATGGCTGAAATGGTTACTTTTGTTGTAAAATATTCTTGAAAGCTAAGTGTCTTGTTCACTGTTATGTCCAGGGAAGCATGAAAATTGTAATAAGAAAAATATTTGCTTTGTATTCTTTACATTTACAGTTTCAAATTCCAATTACAAAAAAAGGAAGACATTGCTAAAATGTAAATAAATACCAGGTTATCTGCGGTGTCTTGTTTAAGTTTAGTGACAAATTACTTTTTTGAAAAATGTATTTTCTTAACCCTCAGAAGCTTTACTCAGTAGGAAAGAGTAAATACTGAATAAATTCTTGTGATGCAGACAGAATTGCTTCTGAAAAATCTTGCCTCTGCTTCTCTCCTTGCTCCTTCAGTTTTAATAGGACTGGAGTAGCAGTCATGGGAAAGAGAAGAATGAGATTTGAGAATCTTTAAGAGTAGCAGTTTTGCAGTGCAAGTTAGACACAACCTAAAGTTTCTTCTTTCTGTCTCTTCCTTGGTCAGTGTGATGTGTAATTTACTGGATAGTGTTGACTATTTTTCTGAATTGCTAAACTTGTGTTGCTGCGGATCCCTGAGTTTGATACATACAAACTTTTTCCTTCTGTTCTTTCCTATTCCGAGGTGACAAAAAGCTCATTTTAAGAAGGACAATGAGTTGCAGAAATGAGCTTTTTGGCACACACAGCAGAAGCCCTTTAGTTTCTTGGTGTATACAGCATATTTTGTGCCTGCGGGATTCTCACCATTTGCTTTTTTGATATATGTAGAATCATTATGTGGGCAGACTTGTCTTCTGTTGATGTTCACAGATTGTCCTCAAGATTATAGCCCCTTTTCACATGTTGGAAGAAGAGTACTTGCTTTTCCCAAGAAGATTTCTTGCAGTTTCTTATCTGAAGGAGTTATCAGGACCTATTATTCAGAGAAAGAGCAGGGGAAACACGGAATTATTGTGAAACAACATCCTTTTCTTGCACGACTTCTAGCAATGCAGAATGAATCATAGACTTAGTGAACACTTTTGAGACTGGCAAGAGATAAGAGATGTGAAAGACTGGTGACAAAGACAAGAAACCATGGGCACAGTGTGTAGTTCAGCAGGAACACATCCAGACACACCTACAGCAGAAATTACAACACAGCCTGATGCTAGAGGGAAATAAAACTCTTAGAGTGGTGCAAGTAATGTACAGTAATTTCATTATTCTAAGCCGCACCATTTTGACTAAAATTTTGGTC
>PYHW01010413.1:785742-797231 GCA_013186435.1 Turdus rufiventris | reverse complement strand
ATATCTCCCGCGGAGATAAGGATCACTGCCCCCACCCTCAACAGATGGTGATAGAATAGATACCTTTTATCACACTCTGTATTGTAACACAAGACAGTTGCCGACATCCGGAGGTGCGGCTTATAATCGTGAAATTACTGCATTTATTTACTGACCAAAATTAAGCATTGTGTTTGTGTGTGGGAGAAGGGCTCACATTGATTCAGTGTGCAAGGCTCAGATATTTTTGGTAATGCAGTGTTCAGTCACAACTGCTGTGATTCCAGAAAACGCTTGGTACAAAACTCAGATAATTATCTTTTGAAGGTATTTAAACCTTTAAAAATTAGGTGCGTTTCAAAATGGATGTGCTATTCCACTTTTAAATCATCAATATAGTTCAATTTCCCATTCTTCCTGCCTGAAAGTATCAAATTTGCAGATTCTTTTCTTGGGGTAATAGAGGCTGGAAATATTTAAAAGGGTTTTGGTTTTGTGTAACTTCACTGAATTAATAGTTTATCCTGTTTATACACAATCACTTGTGTATTCAACATTTTTCCCCCACAAAAGTGTTAATGATTCATGGCAAATAACTCATAAAACATTTCTATCAATACATATTTGTTTAAAAAAAACAAACAAAACCCCCCACAAGAAACTTGTGATAGTTACACTAACATATAATAATTTGGAAACATCACAAAGATTCCTCTCTCAGAAGATTGTATTTTTCAATCAATATAAAACAGGTTTATAATGACTGCTTTCTCTTTCATTAAACATGGGCAAAATTACTGTATGTGGAATTACATGCACACATAAACAGAAAGTGTTCTGTAATAGGACAATGCTAAAATTTGACTAACAGCATATGCATTCTTGCCTGTGCAGGTTTTTTTGTGTGTGGGGTAGTTATTTGTGACCATGTAATGAGTTACCAAGTAATGAGGCTCCCATGAAGATCCCAAAACTAGTTCCTTACTTCAAGGGCAGGCAGGCTTCTACAGGCAGCCGAAGCTTCTTGTTCTCTCCAAGCATTCCCAGGTGCTCTGGGATTTCCAGTATTTTCTCAGGAGAGAATACGAGTTGCCATTCTGGCAGCAGTGTGAACTTGAGCTAGCAATGTCCATGTATTATTGTTTTTGATACACTGGGAAAGGCAACTGAGGGAAGCAAAATGCTTAATAGTCTCAGAACTCTTGAGTCATTCTTTTTTCTGGCACTGCTGAAGAGAGCTCAGGGACTGCTTGGGGGCTGGGGAGGAAGGACAGCACGACATGGAACAGAAAAGAGATGTACACACCAAAGGCAGTTTTCTTTGCCATACAGCCGCATACCTATCAGGCTTCTTGTCTCTGTGTGCTTGCCTCAGACTGAGCAGTTCTAGGTGAGGAGAAGGCGAGGTACAGCAGCACTGCTGGGATGTTTTCATCCCCATTTGCTCTCACCGAGCTGCAGACTGGGGTAATATCAGAACACTGCTGTGAAGGCAGGAGCTTTCACCTGGGATATTGGTGCTCCACACTCTGCATCTCTACACTGGCAAAGCAACCTCCTGAAATTGTTATCCCCTATGAATGTCTTATTTTCTATTGAACTCTCTGTGCTGTTAGAGAACATTTTTACCTTTAGCCCAGGAAGAAAAATCTAGTGGTTTTGGGGTTTGGTTGCCTTTATTGATGTTTTCAGCCTCTAAGAAATGTGTGGGGAGAGAGAAAATGTCACAGCTGTGTTGTGTAGCTAGGCTCAGGTTTTGTAATCCAGGAAGAGGAGCATAATATGTTGATTTTGTATGTGCATGGAATTTGGAATGTCACAATGTTTTCTTGCAACATGAAATGTGGTTCATTAAAATATTTCTCAATGCTATTATTTTTCGTTTAACAATGATGTTGTAGAGCTTACCTCCCAGGTACAATAAACAGGGATCAAAACAGTAAGTGCTATAAAAGTAAATGCAAATAAATTAGAGGACAAAACACCTTTTAGTAGCCTAGAATTTTATGTCAAATGGGTTTGACAGAGTGTTGAACGAACTAAATTGCTGGTATGAGATGGAATGAGGTTTTGAGTCCCATTTTTACTGTTCTTTAGCTGTGACTCTAGTGTAATTTGTTTTCTTATGCTGCAAAAGAAGTTTGAATCCATTTTCTTGTAAAAAAAAATACCATGCTACAGCAGAAAATAAGAAAAAGAAAAGCATTTTTGAGCAATCCTATATCAGTGTAGTGGTAATAGTCAAGTATGTACTGTTTTGAGGTTTAATTGTAGAGGTGTCCTGTGTAGGTATCCTCACAATAAGCTAAGATAACTACTGCTTTTTTGGACAGGACGAGAGGGGAGTGCTTTTTGATTTTATTTTGTGTAATTTCAAAATGTCATGTACATTATGTCATGCAGTTGAACTTCAGGTTGATACGCATTTATACTACACAGGATTAAAGTTCCTTATGGAAATAAAAGTCCAGCTTTAAAATTCACCTTGGTACACTTAGAAAAAGCTTGAATTTAAAATTCCGCCCAGTTTGCACTTAAACCATGTTATTTTTTATAAAACAGATAATTTAATTTGGAGGGACGTAATTATCTCTAAAACATGCACCTCACTGTTTTGAACCAATATGCATCATACATTATTTCTAAGATGGCTCTCCACATAGCAATGGTGCAAATATAACAGCATTTAAAAGTTAAATACAAATGGATCCAGATGAAAACCAATCACAGGGGTCCCCATCTGTCAAATATCTGTGTATTTAACTTTTTGCACATGAATATTAACAGGGAAGTTAACTGCATTATTTATGTAAAATTAAGCACATATGCTGAAGCCCATTTGTGTCATTTCCTTCTCTCTAAGGACGTGAAAATGAATATTCATAAACTCTGCAGAGGAGTTGTCTATATGTAGGCAGGTGCTTAATTTTTAAGGTCTGTGGAGTCAAAGTATTTGTGTCTATAAAATGTAAACATGTGCAGAAGACTTGGCAGAATCAGTCCAGGTGTCTAAGCAGGTGTATTTATAGTATCAAACCACAGTGGCTTGTTCAGAATAAAGCCATTATTCGAGTGACTTTTCAAGCAGAAAAGGCTCTGGGAATTTGAAAAGGCAATGAAGTTCCAAGTATTATTAAAAGAAAAATAGACTCGTACCAACTTCCTATTAATTTTAATTGTATTACACCTCATTCTTAATTCAGATGAGCTCAACTCATCACTGTCTGTAAATCCATAGGGTGTTTATTTTCACTCGTATTTTCTCCCATGAAATGTATTATTAGCACATCATATTTGAGTCTTTGCTTATTGCAGATAAGTCTGTTTTCCATTCAGAGATAATTTAATATTCAAATAGTGTATACTTGAGCAATGTGATTTAATTCTGCAGCTTGTTTATGTTTGAAAGGCTAATGTTTTCCAAACCACAATTTGAGGGTGCATGTACCAAGGCAAATTACTCTTTCCCTAGTGAGTCAAATTGTGTAAATTGTCAGTATACATTGACATGCAAAGGAAAGCTGTCATAAGTTAGGTGGCCAGATAAGAGTAGGGAAACAAGCAAATCAAGAAAAATAGGAATTTCCCTAGCAGGAATTCCCTGCAGAGAATGTAAAATTGCAAGAATTGTGTCAATCACTTCAGAGAGAATGGAAAAAACAATTTGTAGTTATTTATCCTCATAACTTTCCCCACATTCAAAAAAATAAATTTCATAAGCCTTCTATTTTAAGGAAAGATGTTGGCACTTAGGTCCCTGCCATCAATCAGGTGATCTATCACTATATCTAATCCAGAACAGTTCAGCTTCTCTGCCAATGCAGACAACACTGTGCATAAATAATCGTGTTTTTCTCTGGCAGAGGTGGTCCTAATATTTTATCAGGGATTTCAGTGGGAGTGGTAAATGGATATTTAGTCAAAACCACCTTTCTTTAATGGGCACAACAATAGACCATTAAGGCTCTTTGCTCCAAGTATTTATTGGGTCCTGGAAAATATTTGGACCAATCCTACTTTTATAAGGCATTGGTGTGTTTGCAAGAGACTTATGTCATCAGCTGAAACTAACATAAATAAACCTGCAGTGATTACAGCGTGTTGGCACAGTAAGAATTGGGTTCACTTTAGAACCTTTAAGAATAGTATAGAAGCTATTCTGGGCTTGAGTGACATATTGTTAATATTCAGTGTTAAAGAATTATGGTCCAATTTATTGGTTAATTGGTAGTTTCAGGGATTTCTATCCATGAAATATATCAGTTAGGATATTTCACTTGTTTATTAGTTACTTTGTTGAGAGATTCTCAAAAATAACTTGTAGGAGTGCATATGGACACAACAATAGATTTATCTGAAGCTGTTGTAGATTTTCTGGTACCTTGTGATATCACTTTGATTCTGCAAGTTCTTATCTTAGACAAGGCTGACAGAGTGTAGGATAATCAATTATTATTGTATTACTTCTCAGTCAAAACAATTTTTACTACGTGCTGTCAGTTGTTCTCAAAAGTGGAAATTATGATGGTCAGAAGCACTTGGAAGCTGATAATTACCTGACACTAGAACTAGCAGAGGAGGGCAGGAATTCTCCAGGAATATTTATTTGAATTTCCATGATTTTTTTCAACTTCATTCATTCTTCCTGGGAACACTTCAGCAGTTGATCCTGACCAGCATGGAAACTGTGTAGCTAGTATATCTTCTAAAGTCATTGTTGTCAAAGAGAAATTCTGTTGGCATTTTTTAAAAAATTGTTGAGGGCTAAAAATTACAATGGTGAGGTGTGCACCTTACTTGTTTGGCTACTTTATGTAAAAAAAAACCAGCAACAAAAAACCCCAATAAAACTCCAAACCAGCCAAACAACAAAAACAAACAAAAAACCAAAACAAACAAAACCCCCTGAAACTACCTAACACCAAAACCAGCAACAACAAAACAAAACAAAACAAGGTGAAAACACACACAACCCCCCCCAAACAATCCAAACAAACAAACAAAAAAAATCCAAAAAAACCAAAACAGACAAACAAACACCCAACCCAAAACAAACACATGCCTTCCCCCCTCCAAGCACAGGAAAATTAAATGCTGGGCACCTCTCTATAACCCTGAGTGTCAAAATATCTCTGACTATGGCTAGAAAGTGTACCATTGCATTGGTAGAAACAATTCTACGATGTGAAAGGCTTGTGGAGAATACAGACCTGCTGATACAACTTCATTCATCTGTTACCATGAACACTCAACCTCAGGCATCATAGACTTGCACTCTGATTTCAAAGAAACTTTCTGTAACCCATTGTTTATTTAATACCTATATGAAATTCTGATTGTAAGGGAATAATAGCATTTTAATCTAAACCTACTGGAGAAGTTGATTTTTCCCTTCTCTGTTGCATAATATGGACAGACCCTCAGGGGAATACTTATTTCTTACAGACTTGCTGTAGGCTGAAATCATGGAGTTTTTGTGTTTCTTGTGTTCTCATTGCCTTCCACTCATTCATAACTCACCTGCGAAATCCTAAGGTGAGATATAACATGGGTCTAAGCTAGAGAAATCCATACAGCAATTTTGTTTTCTGTAGTTTAAATATGTGACTGCATAGATACTTCTGTTCCTTGATAATAGATTTCTACAGTGGTGGGGTCAAGGAGAAGTGAAACTTAATCACTTACTCCTTGTTGTGTGCAAAATTACCTCGTCTTTGCCTGTCAGGTGATTTCTGTGTCATGTCTCACATCCCTTCCTGCTTCTTGTATCACACAATCCCAGCCTGAATGTCAATACTCTCCATTATCTTTCCAGATCCAACTTAGTTGGATCTTCAAAAGGGGGATACATTTATAAGTCTCTGAAAAAGTTTGGGTTTATATTGATCATATCCTCTCTTGTGAGAGTTTAATCTTTACAGAAAGATCTTGCCTGGTCTTTCCCATTCAGAGTCTTCACTATGACAGACTTCCTACAGTTACTACAGAACCAGAGTTTAGTGCAAGTTCAGTAAATGTAGCTTTAACTACAGTGTAGTCTTGCTATCACATTTAAATTTAATGTGACCTTCAATGTAAGTTTATCACAGTAAACTCTATCACTTTGGAAATGCTTCTTGATATGAGTCATTCATAACATGCATACCTGCACAAAATTTGCCCATTTCTGTATGCTTCATTATTTTGTAAAAGATTAAAGTGTCCAAATTTGACATGTGGAAAAAAAAAATTCGGAATGGAAATAAAATATCCTTCTGAATTACAGACTTCAAAGGAAATATTACCTGCATTGGCATTAGTTGAATTCCTGATTTTTCACACAGTACCTNTTTTTGTTAGCATGGAGTCCTATACCTATTTTTAAAGAGTTTTGAGTTTATTCTCAGAGTATATTTAAACCATTTCTTTGGCTCTTTCTGTTGAGCCCTTTCTTACTTTGTTGTCTTGTCAGTCTCTAAAATCAAATGCATTAACTCTTTGTGGCCCACAGTCCAGCTATTTTTAAGAGTAAATCTTAAATCTTCGTCCACAGGAGGGAAAGAGAATAGTGGGTTGTTTCAGTCAGCTTTGCATTATTTATATTACATAAATGCACATATTTCTAACATTAAAGAGAGTCAGAGAACAGAACTGTATGTCAGAGTCCCCCAGTCAAGGAAGGAAACGTATTATTCTACATGAGAAACCTAAGGAGAGTCTAATCTGTGAAAATTCCTAAATATCACAAAAATTTTCTGAGATAAATATGTACACTTACTCCTTAGGGATGTTTCTGTCTTACTGGAGTACACCAAAAATTATACCCAAGAAAATAAAAGAAAGGATATGTGCTGACTTAAAATGGTATCCAAATTTTTCTGAGTAATTTCTGCTGTGGTTTATTAAAAGCAAATAACAGTGATACTTGCTAAAGGGTGCAGTGAAGATCTACAAACATCTGGGATGCTATTTAAAACCCTGTCATTGAATAATTTTTTAGATGGATTAGGCTATGGGCAGTCCAGGAGGATGGGAATTGTCAGGTTTTGAGGAATGCTGGAATTACAGGGCAGTGTGGCAGAGTGGCCTAAGCTATGTTCTAGGAAAGAACTCTTTGGTTCTTTGATAAGCAATCAGTCTCAAGTTTGCGGGGAGGGTATCGTACAGGAAGCTTGGATGGGTGTTCCCATAGCACTCTCCAGACCCCACTAAATCCCTGTGGGGGGTACATCCAGTGCATGTGCAGTGTGGCCACACAGCTGCTATGAGTATTCTGTAGCAATGTCCATCTCAAAGAACTGGATAAAATCCCTTCTGGTAGCTGCTCCCTTCCTGAGTGAAAACACAGCCCAAGTATCTCTAATGGCTGCTTCTCATCCATTGTGTCTAGGATCAGTGCAAAGTGTGGTTTGGTTTGCCTGGGTATGTGATTTTCCTTTGAACCCACCCTCTCAAATATTTAACTTTGAGAACTCTTCTAATTTTGTTCACTGTCTCCAACTTTCTGATTCATACATAATGTGCTTGTAGCCACTTTATTGTGGCAAGTCTTAACCAAAGGAATGTATGGCTGTAACTCATTTACCTTTGTATAACAATATTTAGGATACACATCCTTAATTGCTAACTTTTCTTTGTCTGGAATCTCTTGCTAATGATATTTTTCAGGTGGGAGAGGTTAATCCCTTTGTTGAGATCAGCCATATGCTCTTTTCCTCTGATTATAATGACTTTCTTTTTATAAACTACCACACTACTATTGAATGTGCATTGGTGAGGGAATTTGCACTTTGGCTGGCAGGGGAGATGTTGCAGGTGCAAACTGTGATGTGCAATAATCTTTATAAGAGCTGCCTGATTTCTTTTTGACAGTTTTTCATCAAAACTGTGCTCTTATTGAAGTTGAAATGTTAGCAGAAATGAATTATCCTGACAAACTTTGAATGGAAAAAAGTTGAAACATTAACTTTTGACAACTGTTTTATTTTCTCTTGACTTGAACTTTTAGTATGAGCTATCAGTATACTTAATATCATATGCACAAAAATTTGCATTTAAACTTTTGTTCTTCTTGTCCTAATCCCTTTCTCTGCTCTGAGACAATTTTCAGTAAAACTTTGTCATTCCTAGGAGATATCCCCCAAACTATCCTTAAATTCTTTTATCTCTGCATGTGATCTATTCTAATATTTTCAGATTTTTTTCTAACTCGGAGAAAATTAAATGTTCAATGCTCAATTTTAAAGTAGAAAAGCTTTCATTTATAGGCCAGCTCAAAACAATATCTTGTCCTTCCATTTAGGCAGTGATTGTGAAACTGAGTAGAACCAGATTTACTAAGATTTACTACAGTCTGTGAAGGTCTTAGATTTTGCTGGGAGACTAAAAAAAACCCAAATAAGGAGACTGAAAAAACCCCAAATAAACAAACACAGAATTTTTTTTTCTAGGAGAAGAAGATGCCTTTGTTTTGAGGAGCTCTTCTTTGTCAAAATTAGTCCCATTTATATGTGTAAAGCTATCACTGAAGTATTACTAGACATTCAAAAGTTTGATTCAGGATTTAGGTTCTGGTTTTCTCCAGTAAGGTATAAAATTAACTGCACATTTCAGCTTTTCCTGTGATTTTCTTGCTGTCTTTAATCCTTCTAATTGCACTCTGTTGTCTTCTGCCTGAATCTGGTTAATACACTTCATTTCCCTATCCTTATTCTTTGTGCTGCTTTGCACAGATACCATGAGATGATTCCTTTTGGAAATCAGTGAAATTAGTTTGATTTGGATTTTTCATTCATAAAAACAGCCACCATCAAAACTTAGATTTGCAGAATTGCAGCTCTAGGAATTCTGGTTCTGAATCAGCCTTGCAGATTTAGGGGTCTCCTGCGTTTCTGGGAGTGTGCTGGAGACCACCAAGGTAGTGGAGTGAATGAACATAAATCCTTGACTTGGAATTTTTCACTGTAGCTTAAATTCAGAGCTTCCAATAAGCCAATATGAAAATCTAGGAGGAAAATCATGAAATAGAAACATTATTAACTCTGTGTGGCTGTTTTCTACCTGATGCAGTCTGACTGCAGGAGTCCTCTTGCACATAGAAATTTGCCTGTGTGTGTAATGACATTCCCTGGGAGGCAAGCATGTGGACATGGATTAGTAAGTGCAGTTACAGTCTGAGCTGGTGAGGTAGCTGATTCTTTCATAATTTGTTACATGCCAATCAGTCATAAGTGGCTTCTCAGACTGCATCTCTCTGAGCTGATAATAGGAGTATTTCTTTATGCTACATAAGGTGAATCAGCACATCATCTTGCAGACTTTACAAAACAACCTCATGGCTGATCTGCTGTAGTCCTTTAGGTAACTTTTCTAAGGCCTAATATTTAGCATTTAGCATTTTACAAGTGTTGTGTAACAAACTCTACCACTTCATGTATGTCTGGCAGACTGCAGGGTGATTAAATCTAGATTGGATAGCCTGCTGCATATGGGATGTAAATACCTGTGCACTATTGCATTTAAATAATGTAAATGGTGGTTACATGGATGGATTCAGGAAAAAAAAAAAATAAGGAAAACAGAAAAGTAATGTCAGAATGAAATTCACCAAAACCAAAAGATAGTGATTGTTTTAAATTTTAAGCTATTGAAAAGTATTTAATATATGGAAATTTGTTTTTAATAACTGTGCTTCATTTTCTAAGGCAAAAATTAAATCATACAGCTTTTTTTGAATATGCACATGCAGTAGCAGACATGATTTTGTGTCTTCTTATAGAAAATAGCTAGCATTTTTAAGGCTGTTGAAGAGCTCTAGGCTATATTTAAAATCAGAATTAATGCATATTCTAATCCCCAGCATGCCTTTGAAAATATCAAACAGCATTTATTAAGTGGAGAAATATAAACATGAGGTCATATTTCTTGTTCTGTAGGCATTAACAGATCAAATTGGGAAAATAATTTCTGACCTTGAAACACAGGAAACAGTTATACTCCTGTTTTTACTCAACCTAAAATTAGGCTAACTTGTCCTGATGAAATACTTCTAGTTTGAAAGAAAAAATGATTGAATTAATCCAGATTTTTAGGGCATGCATCACTCTATCCCAGGTGCTGCTGAGGAAGATGAAGATACTTGCTTTGACTTGATCATTTGCCTTTTTAGTAGAAATTACATTATGTTTAGTAGTGAATCAAGATGACCTGGCATTTATGTATTCAGATTGAAAGGGAGAAAAAGTAATGCAATAAGGTCAAGGCAAAAATTCACTTTGATTAACCTCCATTGAAACCATTTTCTGGAGGGGGAAAAATTGCAACAAAATCAAAATGTTCTTGTGGTTTTTTTGGTGGCTTTTTTTTTTTTCTTTGGTGTGTGTGTGTGTGTGTGTGTTTTGTTTTTTTTAACAAAGTAAAACTAAATTTATTTGAACTTTTCTGTTATAAGAGCTCTAACTGGATAAGTTTGGCTTTTTATGACTGAGTATTAGCCCTGAATATTTCTGTTTTATTTGGTACTATTAGGAAACAGCTATGTTCGTGATCAGTAACGGATAAAATGCTGTCTGTTCATCAGTTCATTATTTTGTGTGTTAAATTTTTACACAGATATTCACTGAAGCTTAATGTAATGAAGAAAAATATAAAAATGGAAATAATAGATTATAGTGGCTATTTAGAAGTATTTTTGTTTTGGGTAATCTATAAACTTGTGCATCTGTTCTGATTTCAAACAAATCCAATTTTGAAATGTTCTAATACCTGCAAGTGTAGTTCCCAAACACTCCAGTTCATTTTCTTGTCACTGCAGGAGACATTTGTTATTGGCAATCTCAGAGGAAAGCTATAGTCTTAAGAGGGAAATGAAAAAGATAATTTTCATTAAAATACAACAACTAACTTGCATAAAAATTTGAAACTACAGCCAATTCAGCCATGTAAATAAAGCAGATGTTTTCTTGTGATAAAAACCAGGAAAAACATGGCAGAGAATTAAAAGACCTGACTTTTTATGCCTGCTTGAATGATTATGCAGATTGCAGGCCAGTGAAATAACAGATCCAGAGAACATTCTTACTAATTCTTCAACATCTCCCTCTATGCTGGGGTTTCTAAATGGGCTTAACAACCCATGACAGGCACCTCATCTCTCATTTTACAAATTATGATCCATCTACAATCCATGGCAGAGAATGATATCCATCATAAATGTGAACAGTGACACAAGGTGTTCAAAACTCACTTCTAGGAAACATTTGGATGACATTTAAAAATCAAAATATGTACAGTAATTTCACGAATATAAGCCGCACCATTTTGACTAAAATTTTGGTCCAAACCCAAAGTGCGGCTTATAATCAGGTNNNGCTTATATATGGACAAAGAATGAAAAGTTTCTGTTTCAGTTTGGGGGACAGGTGTCTGCTGAGAAAGGCAGGAACTTCTCTTTGAAATGGAGAATGTAAATCCCCTCCCTCCAAATTATTTTAATTTTGAAATCAAGGGGCTTTCAGGCAAAGATATGGGAA
>PYHW01010413.1:774601-785444 GCA_013186435.1 Turdus rufiventris | reverse complement strand
TGTAATGTGTGGCTTATAATCAGGTGCGGCTTATATATGGACAAAAGAACAAAAAGTCGCCAACACCTGGGAGTGCGGCTTATACTCGTGAAATTACTGTACTTCTGTTTTCAGGAGGTTGGCCTTTTGATAAAAAAAAAAATAAAAAAATCAGTGAGCGCAGATGTTTCTCAAAACTTAATAAATTGTTCTAAAAAAGACAGACATTTCAAAATTTTCTCAAAAATCATTGCCAGGTTTTCCATGAAAACCTGCTAGGGAATTCTTTCAAGGAGTATTTCTCAGTGTGTGATTGTTTTTTACTTAAGGACTGTGTGTGAAGAATTGCTGAATTGTTTGGGTTGATAAAGCCCTCTAAGGTCATCATGTCAAACTATTAACTTAGTGCTGCCACCACTAAACCATGTCTGCCACGTGTTTCAAATGCTTCCAGGGATGATGATTCAGCCACTTCCCTGCAGCCTGTTGCAGGAACCTGGCCTGGGTGGCGACAGCCCCACTGTGAAAGGCTGAGTGCCAGGATGCACATGCCAGCAGAAAAGGCAGCAGGCTGTTCTTTTAAGAAAAAAAAGGACAGCAAGATAAAACACATATTATTCTTGAAATGAACATTCTTAAATGTTTTGTCTCTGTGGATTCACCAGCTGTGATTAAAATTAAAATACTGATAACAGTGTGTCAAGGTGAGGGTGGCCACAACAGAACTTTTGGGTTCAGAGTATTGCAGGTTTAAGTGGCAAAAATAAAGGAGCAGGAACAATGGAGGTGGCCGAGAACTAAAGAACTTTAATGGAAAATAAAACAGAGACGATGCTCAGAAACTGAACACTGTATGGGGACAAACTCCAAGGACCCAAAACAATATATACCTTTGGAGGGAGAACTTTCTGGAACTATGACCATATGAGGGGAACAAGTAACCAACAGTGGAACAGAACTTGAACCAATTAACATAACAACACTAAGGACTGTGGGAAGAATACTTAGGTTTGCCCTAACTTAACAAATGTCTCCCAGGGCTTGAACTCAATGCCTGGTTCTTTCTTGGTGAGATCTGGCTGACTCTGTGTCCAGCCAGGCCACAGCAGTGGGAGACAGAGGGTGTGCTGCCCCACACAAATCAAGAAGTGAACATGGAGACTGAAATGATTAATGGAGTTGCCCATGTTTTTTGAAGGCCAAACTCCAGTTACTTTATAATAGTCTTTAATTTGACTCATTCCTTTTCCTTCTGCTAATTTTTAGTAGCTATGCTGCCACCTAAACCAAAAAAGCTCAGCACAAAAAGTTTCAATAAGACTGCATTCATATAAGTGTTTTACTTAATTCTGCACTTGCTGGGGACGAGGTCTAAAATGCAGAATTGGTGTTTCAGAAATACCAGATATGTATGATATAAATTTTAATGGAAAAAACTGTTTTAACTGGTGCTAATAGAGCCTTATAAATCTGGGAAACCATGCCACTTAAAGCATGTTTTGCACATGCCATTAAAGGATCTAGGTGTACACAGATAGCATATTTAAAAAAAAACTTGTGAAAGGTGAATATAGAAAGACTCATTTTTCAGAGTTGCCAGTCAAATTTGTTTTTATTGTGTAATTACAGTGGCTATACCTTCCCCTCCTTGATTTTTTTTTTTTTTTTTAAATTAGAAGTAGTGGCTAGGACCTGGAAGTCAGTGTAAAACTAAATTTAAAATATTTTCTGTACCACCACCAACAGCAAGGACAGGTGCTCAGTAACACATATATTTTTGGCATAAATGCTTTTAAGAAAACTGATTACACATCTGAATGGTGAAAAGACAAAAGAAGAGCAGGATAAGTTTTTTTCACTTTTAGAAAAAAATGGAAATTGAAGGATTATTTAACCCTAATGCTGTCACCCATAGAATATGGTTTATCAGATTATTCTCTTGGGTAAAGTATGATAAAGATAAGCCTGTAAATGGAATATTTTATTATGGGTTTAAAGGGTCCTTTAGATATACAGTCATAACTAAAATCAAGGCTTTGTGGATTTCTCTGAAACCATACAAAACACTTCCCATCATCGATATCAATACATTTTGAAGTATTCCAAGTCTGTTTTATGTGGCTGTTTTTTAAATGTGGGATATTATTTTTTAACTCCTACGACCAAGTATGACCTTTCAAAATATATTTCCCTTGGAGAGCAGCAGGAGGAGGTTGAAAACACAAAAATCTCTGTAAAAGGAAAAACTTCGAGGGGATTTTTGAGCATGACATTATTTTGCTGAGACTTGGTCTGACAGGTATGTTTTCCATAATGTATGATCTTTGTACTATATTATAAAGGCCATACATCATATTTTAGGTATTAGAAAACTAAAGTTATTTGTCACCTGATAATATTAAATTTGAAAATTTTACCATGTTAAATGCGATATTTAATGTTTATACATGTTGTCCCTTTCTTATCTACCTTTTTTTTTTTTTCTTTAATTAAACAAATGGTTGGAAAGGTTCTAATTGTTAGGGGTATGAATAGAAAAACAAATACTTATTTCTGGAATATCTCTTTAGAATTGCTCTTTTATTCTGATTTATAAGAACGTAGCACCTACACTATGAAATAAAAATTGCCAGTTCTTTGATACCGATTAGATCTTCCTGCTTTAAAATGTATTCTTAAAAAATATAAGATAATCCCAAATACTCAGTCTTGAGAGCTCTTTCTGAACCACAGTTATCCTGGAATAAACCAGTTTCTAGATAAACTAGGAGATCTCAGGAAAATGGTTCACTCTTCTAGAGAATGTTAAAATAAAAATTCAGAAAAAAACAGGGGTCTAATAGCATTCAATCATGGCAGATAAATAAAGGAGAGATTAGTGGTATTTAAAGAAATATGTGAAGTATATGCAATTATCTTTGAAAGAATGTTTTTGTTAAAGGCAAAATGTTGCCTTTGAATGTCAGCATGTAAAAAGAATTGCTGCAAATTGAAGTAAACATGGTTGCTATTAATGCCTGAATTTAATTTTTTTCTTCAATGCATTTTTTAGTTCTGTATGAACTTTTTTTTTTATCAGCAATGGAACTAAGTAGGTGGTGAAATTGGGTTTTTTTGGTGTTTTGTTTTGTTTTAATGTGTGCTTTCTGAGTCCAGCATGAAAATGGCACAGAGGAGGTAAAAAATATTCTCTGCTTGATAATGGGATTTGAACAGAGTTTGAACTGAGTTGAGTGTTTCCTCATTTATGGAGTATTTTGCAAGGTATACGCCTTGCCATATACCGCCACTAAAATATGATTATTGAAAAATCTGTATGCTAAAATGCATAATAACCAACAACAACAATAACAACAAAAACCTTCACGGTGTCTTTTATTGCTATTTATTATTGCTTTATTTTTTATTTATATAGGATTAAAACATGTAGACTGTATATTTATATATGTTATATATAAAAGAATAAATTATTTTCTTTTCAGATACAGCAGTCTCTCCTAAGATTGTGCATATCTATTTATCTCTTTCCCACCTGCTACTGCAGTTCCAGCTACTGTTCTGACACTCCTGTCTCTTAAAACATCTGTCACTCTTTTGGAATAAAGCATGATTACTTTTAGCAGTCTTGCTTTTCTCTGTCAGGATTAAGAGGTGCAAGTGGCAATAGCTGCATATTAATGTCTTTATTTATTATGTATAAGACATTTGGATACTCTCTCTTTACCATGGCAACATATTGCCCTTTAATGATACAATTGGCTGCTGTCAGTCAGAGAGTCCTAGCCATAAATTATCAAGGCAGGTGATGCTGCTGACTGCTTTTGTAACCTGGAGGGCTGAGGGGAACTGGAAGGAAATGACAACCCTGATGTCAGGCAGCACTGACTGATGGAGAAAGGAACAAGTCGAGTTTGGAGCTACTGGCATAGCCTTGATATTTTGAGCATCATCTTTTCTTCCCTTTAGGTTGGTGGTATAAGGGAAGCCTGTTAGAGAGCAATGATAATCATAGCTGAAAAAAACGTGGTTGCTTTTGCCAGCATAGGAAATAAGGAGATTCCAGGGTCTGTTTTCTTGCAGCCACCACAATCATGCAGATGTTCTACTTCTGGACTTCATAAAGTTTTTGTCTGGGTCTGAGACTTATCTATGTGATTTAATTATGTGTAAAGATAAATCATCCCACAGTTCCTTTCACCTGTGGATCCAGGTTATGATGCCAATCCTTTAGATCTCAGAGTAACCTTTAACTCTGTACAAGAAAACATTGGCTAGCCAACATGTATTGAACTTTGGCCTTTGCAATGAATATTTTACACACGTGGATTTGAAATGGGCTCATTTTTTGCAGCGTGTTAAGTACAAAGAGCAAGCACTTATTAGGCCATTGGCCAGAAAGCCCATATCTATAGAGTTATTTCAAGACTTCTAAATTCATATCTAGGGATAGAGGTCTAAATGATCTAATTTTTAGAAGCACTGAACAACCCCAGGCACCAGAGAATTGTTGGCTTGCTAAGTAGAAAGGGATTGAAAGCGTGAATTTGGATCCTATCAAAGCAAAGGCTGTTCTTTGCAGTTCCACAGAACTCACATTCTGGTGATTGTAGAGAATTTTGAAAGAATCTTGCCATTTTACTAAGGTTTGATATGGGTTTTAAATCCTCTAAATGAAAACCCTGGGTCACTGAGAATATCCATGTTCAGGAGCATGCATATTCTAATTTTCTGTTCCACAAAGGAATTCACCATGGAGTGAAGAATTGTACAACATTAAGACTGTGTGTCTTATGTTCTTACATTTCTTGTTTTATTAAGCTACCTTCTTAGAGGTTGAATCTAGTAAACATCCCTTTCTTTTTCCCTCTTCTCTCTCCCTTCTCCTTACTCCTCCAAGTGTGGGTTGGACTCTTCTCCCAAACAACTAGTGACAGGATGAGAGGATACAGTCTCAAGCTTTGTCAGGGGAGGTTCAGGTTGGACATCAGGGAGAATTTTTTCATGGAAACTGTTGTTAAGCATTGGAATGGACTGCCCAGGGAGGTGATGGAGTCAAGATCACCGGGTTCAGGAAATGACTGGATGTGGCACTTAATGCCATGGTTTAGTTGACAACGTGGTGATCAGTGAAGGATGGACTTGATAGACTTGGATGTCTTTTCCAGCCTAAATGATTCTGGGAATGCTTTTTAACAGTTGTCTCTGCAAAATACAAAACTAGGTGAAGTACAGTAATTTCACGACCATAAGGCGCACCGGACTATAAGGCACACCACCCGAATGTCGGCAACTTTCGCAACTTTGTAGCTCAGATAAGGCGCACCGGACTATAAAGCGCAATATTGTTTTGCAGTGAGGAGCCGCACGGTGCTCAACAAAGTAGCGAATTACTGGCAGGTTCTCAATTTGCAAACATTTCGCCGCTATTTTTCGCCACTTTTTCAGTGCTTTTTTGCGGCTATTTTTCGCTGCTTTTTGGCCGCTTTTCATGGCCATTTTTCGATGCTCTTTTGTGGCCATTTTTCACCGCTTTTTGCCGCGGTTTTTCATCGCTTTTTCGTCGCTTTTTTGCGGCAATTTTTCGACGCTTTTTGGCCGCTTTTTGCGGCAATTTTTTGCCGTTTTTTTCCCACTTTTCTGCAGCGCTTTCTCGCCGCTTCTCGGTGCTTTCCTGCGGCGCTTCTTGGCGCTTCCCCGCGGCCGCGCTGCTTCCCCCCTCTTCTCCCTGCCTGGCAGCTGCGCCGGCTCCCGGTTTCCCCCGCCCGGCAGCTGCGGCTCCTGAGGTTCCCGACTCGCCCCGCACGGCCACAGCTCCCGCAGGTCCTGGCTCAGTTTGCAGATCATACTTCCAGGTTCGCAATTTTCCGAACTTTGTCNATCATATAAGGCGCACCGGACTATAAGGCGCACTTCCGGGTTTGGGGGAAAATTTTAGTCAAAAGGGTGCGCCTTATAGCCGTGAAATTACTGTATTTGTGGAAATATTTACTGCGAGGTATTATAAACATCAAACATATGCTTTTTAAAAATACATGACCTAAATTTCCTAAGTTTAGATTTCTATTGCTCAAACTCTGTAGAGAAGAACTTTAAAAATATGGAATTGAATGAAGACCCAGGTGTGTGCCTGCTGGGATTGCTGAGACTTTTCCCATAATGCATCACTAGAGCCATAAAATAGAAACCAAATTTGTTGTAATTAACATTGGTGTTTTATGCTACTGAAGAGACTATTCTGCTTTTGTGTCCAGAACAAGTCTTGGTTTCTGGAAGCTTGTTTAGGTATGTAGCATATTCCAGATGCAGATATGTCCTAAACCCCAGTAAATTAGGTAATATCTGCCTTAAATGCTGTTCAGAAACTCCTGTGTGACTTTTTTTTTCATTCTTGGTTATCCAGATGTCTTTCAACAATTTTTTATACATTGGAGTTTGGACACCATCACCAAGTCACATTATGGATTAAATAGCTGAGGGATTAAAAGATGGCTCTATTTACAAGAGCTGGGAAACGAAAATAGCAAATTCTGTTCAGCCTTGGCAGTACACAGGAGTGAGCTGACATGATGAATGTAAACAAACAAAACCCATGCTTTATGGGATGTTTTTTTTTTTTTTTTCTACTGGTTACTCTTGCTGTAACAATGGGCAGTTGATAAATGTTTTGAGCAGTAAACCACGGTCCGTCTTCTGGGGGGCTTTCAGCAGATTTGCTGACTGGGTTTGTGCAAGCACATTCGACCGCAGTATGCTAAGGTGTATAAGGTAGGATATATTTGAACTATGACATGCTTTTCATCCATCATCCAGTCTTTGTTAAGATTCCTTAAAATGTCAGTGCATGAAGGTTTTGCCCTTGTCTGCCAGCATGGTTGGAAGTCTATTGAAGAGGCAATTGTTGTAGGTTTTGTCCCAAGAAGACTTTTGTTAAGACTCTCTGCAGATGTATTTCAATACTTTCCCATGGCTTTACTCTGGGGTATTCTGTGATTTAGAAAACTCAACAGTCTTAATCTTCTGATCTCTGTGGCTCTGAAAACATTACAGACCTGTATTTTAAAGTAGCTTTACAAACAAAGTGTGAGATTCTGCTTTTGTTAAGCTTAATAGGTTTTTTTGTTGTCTTCAGACCAAGACTTCACTGAGCTCATTTGAGGGCTTAAGAGATACTTTGAATATCTAAATTTATATATTCTGTGAAATTTGGTTACTCCCTCTTACCCACTGAAATATTTCTTATATACTTATATCAAGGGAACACGTTTTGTTTTCTTTGCATAGTTCCTAGCACAGTGTGGTGTGATACTAGCTTGGGACTTTTGAGTGGTATCGTGGTTCAAATAATGACTAAATATCATGCTTGTTTTAACAATTTCAACATTTGCTCATAAATGGTGTACTGCATGTTTTGGGTTGGATTTTTTTTTAAGCCCCACAAACTGCATGAATTCTTAATTAAATTTCAAAATTAAAAGCTTCCAAATCTTGGAATGGAATGTGGTTGTAGAAGCTTTTTCTATTCCACAGAATTTATCCTTGTTAACTAATATGACAGATTGAATAAGGCATGTTACTCAGTTTACTGAATTTGCTTCATTGATGTGTCAAGACAAAATGTAGCTTTCTATGGGTGGGCACATTGGCTATGTCAATGATTTGTCACATTGGTAAATATTAATACACAAATATTAATATTGCAATGAAAATGTCCAGGTTATGTATCAACTAATTTATATTGGGATTATTCTTATGTTTTCTTGATTTCTAGGTTTTATGAGGTTTAGACCAGGTAAACTGTTGCTAATAGTCATAGATCAGATAACTAAAGGCACAGAAATCTTATAGACTCTATGCCTTATCCTGTATGTCCTGCTGTGACTCCTGAATACCATCTTGCCAAAATCAATTGCACTTCTTTCATGGCATAACTAATTTGTTTTATCCTTCTGCAAGGAAATGTGGATAAAAGGAGTTTTTTAGTGATCTGCTCTCAAAGTATGAAAGAAAAGTTCATAATAGAGTGTGTATAACTACAAGGTGATCTACTGTAGAACACTCTGGGTGTGTGCCTGTGTTAAGCAAGCTGCATGCAAAATTTATGACACAATTTTCTGTACCACTATTAAAATTTCTAGAGTACTCCTCCCAGTGAGGCAACCTGTGCTGTGCTTAAGACTGAAGCTTGCTTAGAAAAGGTTTCACTAAGCAGAGCCTTTAGACACAATGGCAGCATTGGCTGAGTTGATGTTGATCTCACTGGTGTGAGAATACCACAGCTCTTTCTGCTTTACCTGCAGGACACAAACTGAGGCTGTGAATTGTACCCTCCCACAGTGCCAGATGCCTGCACTGGCCCCGTCATGTACACTGGCTGCAGATCAGCTGCTCCTCACCTGGACTGCTACCTTTCCATGCTGACCCCCAACTGCACACATGCCAGCACCTGTGTCACAGTTTTTGGAGATGTCCTGCAGCTTCCTTGCACAGCCAGATTGAACACTGCCAAACAGCTGGAATGGGATGCCTATAGCATTCCTCTGGAAAAACATGCAGGCAAATATATTACTATGCCCACAAAGTGCTCAGGTGGCCTTGAGCAATGTATTAAATATATTAAAGCATGAGCCTTTCACACAGCCTGTGAGGACTTCTGTCCCTTTGGAGATGTAGCCTTATCTGATCTGTCCTTATTAGTAAAGAAGAGCAATTTCTTCTCTAGGAAACATACAGGAAGGCTCATTTTTGTGCCTTACATCTTCTAGGAGAAAAACCCCAGTCTTCCAGCTGGCACTTTCAATGTTCTCATGCAACACAGAGTTTATTTGGCATGTAATTGAAAATGGAGGATGAGAATGTAAAAGAAAGGTTAGGCCAAATATAAATATAGTGTGTCCAGATACAAAACCAGATATATTGTAAACTGGTATATAAAAGATAGAGGTGGGTCAAATTTAAAATGAAAAATCTTGCATCACAGACTTCTTTTCTGTGATCTAGTTCCCTGGCTGTCAGTTTTTCTTAAGTTCAGAATCAACTGAATGTTAGTTTGGTCTAGGAGCATTTGAGCCTGACAGTGCTGGTATCCCTGAGCTTCTGTGCCCCTTCCCTTGGGCTGTTCCTGAGTTCTTTTTGCCCTCTTGTGCCTTTATACTCAAATCTGAAATCTTTTGCAGACCACTCCAAACTTCTACTAGTGATTCTTGTAGTCGTACATGAGTACCTTAGAAAGCAGTTTTGTGAGGGTGTTGTGAGCCATTAGTCAAGGTTTGTGTTTCAGACACTGCATGGAAATGCCTGGAAGGAGACTGATATTACTAAGAAATTACTCAGTACTGACCTCCTCCATTCTCTTCACTGCTGAGCATCCCAGACTAGTCACTGCATGTCATCAGGCACCTGTAAAAGTCTGCCCAGTCCCTGATCCCAAACAGATCTCCAAGCAAGGTGAAAATGTGCTCTGTTTCCTCCTTGTCTCAAGTTTGTTCAGGCAGGCTCCTCAGAACTGACAGAATGTCTTGTGAATACAAATAAAATTTCAGCATGATTTCTCAGTTATTCTCTAAGTGCTAGAAAAGTTTTGTGATTATCAAGACATACCTGGTGAGATCAAAATTCTGCCCAGAGTTTTGTGTGTTCTTTTGGTGGCAAAAATATTTTGCAGTCCTCCACATGAAAAGCAATTTGATCTTACATTTATTTCACTAAGCTTTAAAAAATTATTTCTGGCAAAGCTGAAAAAACAATACTGTACTGTTTGCTGTATTTAATCTGAAGAGAAACTGCTTCATTCTTTTAACAATCAACCAATGCCTAACAACAACAAAAAACTTGAAAATCAGCCAGCCAACCAAAAAAAAATTTCTACCTGGAAGTTCCACCACTTGGAGTAGTAGTCCATATTATTCTCCCTTTTAGATGAGGAGCAGAAAGGAACATGCACCTCTTTCCTCCTGCTCTCTCCCTAGGCATTGCTGCATCCATGTGTGCATTTTTGGGATGTATGGAATGGACCAAGGATCAGGCCCACAGGAGTCGAAGGCCATGTGATTCCTAGCCTTATATAGAAAATTTTTGCTTTGACATGGTTTTCAGACTCTTGGATTTGAGGAAACAAATTTTCTTGTATTCATTTTGGGACAAAATCAGAGGTTGAAATGTTGGGATCTTCTTTTGCATAGAAATTTCAAATCACTTCTATTTATACAAGTGCATTTGCATTCTAATAAATACTGAAGGAGTTTGCAAAGGGATTGGAAAAAAAGCTTTGAGGATCATACACACAAACTTGATTGACATGATTAATGGGCTATTTTTTGTAACACAATGGAAGGTGAAAAACCATAAAACAATGATTACAAATTCTCTGTGTATCGTATTGAATACCTTAAAAGTATCGATGGCCAGAATTAAGATCAGAATTGTCCTGGCAAAAGTATTAAAGTGAATCTGACAACTTGATTAATGCATTTGAAGTGTTTGAAGAAGAGCAGAATGCTGGAAGAGTTATTATGAGAAAAAACAGAAGCAGGTTGGGTACGCTAGGACAAAACTCCATCTGAATTGCATACTACGTAGAGTGCATTGCCTATACATTTTGAAATAATGACTTTTTTAGAGCAAAAAATATAGGTACAGTAAATTCACGACCATAAGGCGCACCTGACTATAAGGCGCACCCCCCGGGAGTCAGCAAAAATTGCAACATTGCAGATCAGATAAGGCGCACCCGTCTATAAGGCGCACTTTTTTTTTTTCAGCAAGGAGCTGCGCGGCGCATAACAAAGTAACGAATTAGTAACAGAATCGCGCCATCGCGGGTTTACAGGCATGTGCTCGATTTGTAAACATTTTAACAGATTGGTGT
>PYHW01010413.1:737192-773073 GCA_013186435.1 Turdus rufiventris | reverse complement strand
GCGGGGCGGCCATGCCTCCCGCGAGTCCCGGTTGTCTTCCCGCGGGGCGGCCATGCCTCCCGTGAGTCCCGGTTGTTTCTCCGCGGGGCTGCCGCGCCTCTCGCGAGTCCCGGTTGTCTTCCCGCAGGGCGTCCGTGCCTCCCGCGAGTCCCAGTTGTTTCTCCACGGGGCGGCCGCGCCTCCCGCGAGTCCCGGCTCAGCTCGCAGCTCTCACTTCCGGGTAGGCAAATTTTCCGAATATTGACCATCAGATAAGGCGCACTGGACTATAAGGCGCACTTCCGTGTTTGGGGGAAAATTTTAGTCAAAAGGGTGCGCCTTATAGTCGTGAAATTACTGTATATTCAATGCACTGAACATTTTCTGGTGTAGATTACAGTCTTTTATATAAACCCTGATTCTCTAAAGTCTCTTAAATATGTGTTTCAATTTAGACACATGTTTAAGTCTTTTTGAGATTTTGGAGCCTTGAAATGTCTAGATTGAAGGAAATATTTAACCACTTTCTTAAAGGGAGGGAAAGACTTTAAAAGGAATGACTTTTGAAGAATTGGAGCAGGAAACTATGTCAAAGATTACCAAATAAGGGTACATGAAAAAAATGTATTAGCTATATGCGTACTACTCTTTCTGTGTTTTGATAAGTTACATTGTGTGTTGCTTTACTGAGAAACAGAAATAATTTCCTAAATAGAATAGGAAGTATTTTGTCCTTTTTCGCATTTTGTTGTGGATTTGCTTATCTGTCTGGCCTCCAGCCAGGGAAATACTGGTATAAGTAAGAAACTAATGTATTTACCTAATGTTCTTTTCTAAATTATTTTGTATTTTGCATGAGAATGTTGTTAGATAATGCTAGAGAAAAAGCTGCTTGCTTGTGTGATTACATGGGCCATTAAGTTTACTTGGATGTCAACAGTTTACTTGCTTCTGCTAAACAAAGAACTACATTTTTTAAAGTTTGGAAATCCATTCTGTATTTTTGTGTCTGTGCTCCTATAAAAGAGAGAGGAGATCCAGGAATGGGTGTGCAGTCTTCAGTTGTGACTGAGCTTTGGGAATATCTTGATCTACCCTGGATCCAGTAATCAGAGCTGGCTATGCTAATCAAATAGTAACTTCTTAAAAGTCTTCTGAGCAAGGGCAATGTTTCCTTTCAGCTTCACACATACCTTAAAAATGCATTAGTCTTTTAAACCCAGTGAAAGATTAGTAATGGGACCAGATCCAAAGGACGATTTTTTGGAAGCCTCTCCCCAAAAGTTATTCAAAGTCCATTAATTATTTAAATATTTTTTGGTCTATGTGGATGTAGGGTTTTTTGTGTTCTTTTTTTGGGACTCAAGAGAAAGTGAACCTTTGGTGCTACAAAATATTTATTGTAAAGATGATAAATTATTTTGTGGGGTTGTGCTTGACATTAAATTGAAAACTATTCCTTCCTGAATAGACTTGTGTCCAAGGAGGTGTACAATAAAACTTTAGAGCTCATAAATTTAAAATTAAAAAAATAATCAAACAAATATTATTTACCCAGGTGGTCTCTGGAATTTACTGATGTTCTATTTGGGTGAAGGGAGGTAGAACAGATTTCCAAAAAACAGAAAAAACCCAAAACATAGAAATGGTGTGTGGACCACTTACATTGAAAAAAAAATGGGAATACACATTACTTCAATGTTAAGAATGGCAGTTGAGAGAAAATTCTACTAATTTGGGTGAGGCCTAAACTCTCATGCTTTTAAAGACTCCACCACACTCACACATCTGCTCCCAACAAAATAATCCAAAACAACTCAACCCTTAATTACACCTTTTTCTCTCATCCAGAGAAAACAAATTTTTCCTTGTCATACTGTGCTATTCGCAGGACTTTAAATGCTACCTAGTAAAAGAAATTAAAGAAAAATCAGAAAATTTAGTTTTCTAAAAAATAAAATCAAAACAGCTAATATTAAAAAAAAAAACCCAGTAATGATTACATATCAATTAATTCCATGTTTATAAATCACATATAATCTGTTTTATTGTGTGTCTGTTACTTTGTATTTATTCTAGACCGTAATCTAAACTTCTGAGTTCAGGTTAGTCCTTGGAGTAAACTGCACTTAAAAAAAAGGGCTTCATTTCTGAACTAAAATTGGATTTGAATTTTTGATCAGGACTTTGATTATGACTTTAAAAGGATCTGTTGATATACTAGGTGTGATTGAAAAGGTCGCAATATAATGAGTTACCTTATCATTGATATAGAAAAAAGGATTTTTTTCATACTATAATTTGAAAAGTGGGAAAAACTTGTCACATGAGAAGACATTATTCCTACTAATTAATTTTCTCTGGTTGCATCAAATGAGGAACTTTTCTTCATTTTTCGTCTTCAATTTTTGTTCTAAATTTCATTCTTCTGAGATGAATTGTTGCAAGTTTTGCAGAACCTGTGACTTAATTATATTATCGTTTGTCTCACTCATAAATTATACTATTGATTATCTTCTAGCTCTGTCTCCAGTTTGGTATAAGATAATCTTTGCTAACTGTGCAAAATGTCCTTTTGTGTTACATTTGTTGGAGCTGAACACTTAAAAAAAAGTTTTTCAATGCTTATTTATTGCTGAAATGATCACGAGTACAGTTGCACTCATAAAGTGAATTCTTTTGTCCCAAAAGCACAAAGGACAAGCTGGTGCTGGGAGCAGCTGCTGGAGGATTTGTACTGCTTGAGTTTTGTTCCCAGCTCAGTGACCTTGTGGAAAGTCATTGAATCCCTCTCTGTCAACCTATAGTGATTTTTGTGATGGCTATCAAGTTATGTACCCAGATGCTGGGGGTATGGAGCTGCTTAATGAATGGGTTGTAACATGCTTTGAGATCACTGATCTGACCTTTCAGTCTATGTTCTCAAAGCACTTGTCCCTTTTTTTATATATGTCCAAGGCTGTTTCCTCTTGCTGTCTCCTAACCATGTCATCTTAAGCCTATTTGCTGTACTTCTGCTTGACTTATCTGTTTGGTCACCTTTTCTGTCCACTTTATTCCTCTGCTGCTTTTGCTTTCTCTGTTGCATTAAGCACAGGCATATTTATTGTCACCTGAATAACTACTGAGTGTCACTGTTCTTTAGGTTTGCTTTTGTATGGCAAAATAAACCCCAGCTCTCTGTTCTAAGAACATGCATCCTTGAGCATGTCTTCTTACAACTTTTTTTTTTTTCTCATGCGGATACTCTCTCAAACTTGGGAAGAATTATTCTGCTCACTGCCCAGCTCCTTGCCTCTGTCTTACCCCCTTTTCATCCTCTCCTGGAGTTCAGTTCAGGAAAATGTTGTGTCACCACCCCTAGAAATCACCACAGACTTATGACATAGCAGTTGTTGCACTGATTTATGAGTTGTGCATATACTAAAGGACATAGCAGCAACATGTTCAACCTGGTGAAAATTTTAGCTCTTAAATCTTCCATGAAAAACTGAGCCTGCTTAGGATCTTACATTTGTCTTTCTGCTACCTGCCACATTGTTTAGATGGGTGCAGTCAGGAATGGAGATTACAATGGAGTAATCTCACCTCTTCACATAGCTTCTCATCTGCTTATCTACTTACTAATATGATGTGAACGTGTTTTGGGTTTTTTTTACTTAAAAAATTTCTTCAACTCCATTAAATTGTACCATAAGGAAAAATCATCTTTGATTCCCTATGTGGAATCTGGATTTTTCTGTTAGCAAGCAAGCAAAGTAAAAAAAAGAAGCAGTTTCCAAGATTCATTGCATATTTCTCATGTGTGTATGTATATATGTGTATATGAGCTCTTACAAAAATATACTTGGAGGAAGAAATCTTTTGAAGATTTACCTTAAAATATAATTGCAGTGAATAAAGTGTTTTTTGAAATATAACAAATTATATAGAAAATACATTTATTATGCAGAACAGCTCCTATCAAATTATACTTTCTGTGATGCCACAGCTTTTATCAAGGCAAAGCCTTGTTTGGACTGGATGTAACTCAGAGCAAAATTATTTTGTCTGTAAATTTACATGCTTTGATTATGAGTCCTTGCTTTTCCAGCAAACTGGTTCTATCCATATGGTGCAGCAATGTGACTGTCCTAGAAATCTTCATCCAAGACTGCAAGAAATTGCATCACAGGATGATAGACACCTTCAAATTGACATTGACTTGTATGGAGAATAAGGAAAGACAGAGACCAAACATCTAGAAGAAGGTGAGAAGGTGAATTAGAAAATATCCAGTAGAATGGTGAAGCCCAGCTGGCAGAATACAAGAAGTAAAAGTACCTATAGAAGATCTTAAACAGTTCTGGAGAACTTCGTGATGATCAGGTGGGATCCATACAGAAGTAGGAAGCTTTCTTCATTGAGGTCTTTAGTACCTATATTAAGGAAGAAAATGTCTTAGAGCCTGACACAGTTTTCAGACAATTTTCAGTCTCACTGGCACTTTGACCTCACTTTATTGGGATGAATGTATACAGGACAGGGGGTTGTGCTTCTCTTTGCTGACAGAGCAAAGCAGGCTTCTGCCTGAAGCTCTACAGAATTTTGTGCTCATACCCACAAATCTGGATTGCTTTTGCTAGCATCCTGTTCAACAATATAAAAGGGTAACAAGCAAAATGGCTCATATTTATCGACAGAAATAGACTGCAAAACAGATAATTCAGTTTGTGGAGAAGTGGCCTGAACTACAGAATATAAGAAATAGGACTTGTGATAAAGAACACAAGACAGAATTGATTGGTCTGTAAATTAGAGACTGAAATTAATCCAGCAGAAATTATTATTCAGAATTTATTGAATTCAATGAAATGAAACCCAATATTAACACAAATAATTGCTTGAACTGTGGAAAAGGCAGACGTGATTTACAGGTCTAAATGTAACACTTAAAAGTAATCTAGACATTTTAGGAAAAAAAGTGGAAGGTTAAACAAGAAACTGGAAATGGATTTGCCTATAATATCAAGACATGCATCCTCTGACCTGCATCCATAACAAGTCCTAGCAAAGAAAAATAATTTTTTTTACCTAGGTCAGTTGTAGCCAGAAAAATATTACTTTTTACAAACTTGAAAATATGCTAAAAGTGCTGAAAAATATTTAGTAGTATTTTAGGTAGACAAGAGTGGCCTAACTCTAAGAAGGGAAAGATGACATATCAATAAAAAAAGAAACAATTTAAGCAATCTGGACTTGTTTTCAAGTGGCCAGATTGTACTTCCTAAATAATTGCTGTGGTGTTGGGCTCTGTTTGATTTAATAGGTAACGTGTGTTGAAGCCAAAGCTGAATGAACCATTTGCAGCAAATAATTTATTTGATCAATGCCCTCTTCTTTTCTGTTCATGAATTATCCACAAACAGTTTTTTTTCCCCACTAATTTGTTCATTATTCAAAATTGCTCAGCAAATGTTTTGTGTGAGTGCCTTTTTGGACCCTTTTTTTCTTCTCTTTCTTTGGAAAATTACAGTTATACAAGAAGGGTTTTTACAATGGGACTCAAGAAACCTGAATGTTCTTTTTTAATGTTCTTTTGACTGAGAGGAAAATAACCTATTTTCTATTGGTTATTTGCTATGTTTGCTGAAAATGTGAATAGTGCAGCATCTTTTCCTTTTTATTGATAGGATTTTAGGCAGGAAGGGACTATTAGATCATCTACTCTAATTCTTTTTATGATGCAGATATAGTAGGAATTCATCTAATTTCTCCCATACTGTGTTCAATAATTTGTGCTTAACTAAAGCAGATTGGAACTTTATTTTAAAGCTCTTTCAGATAAATGACTAAGTAGTTCTTTATGAAGGGGTTATTATTCTATTTTCTTTTACTAGCCTGTATAACTACTTGATGATCTCTATATTTTGTCATGCAGAATTGTTTTTATTTGCTTATTGGATGTCTGAACATTCCAAGTTCAGAAGGAACTGATGGATGAGGCGGTTAAGCTGCTATCCATCATATTTGAAAAGTTCTGGCAGACCATTGAAGGTCTCACTGACTGGAAATGGAGAAACAGAACCCCTATTTTTAAAAAGAGGAAAAAGGAAAATCTGGGAAACTCACAGGCTGGTCAGCCTCACTATGTTTGTTTCTAGCAAGATCACAGAGCCAATTCTCCTAGAAACTATGCTAAGGCACACAGAAATTAAAGAGTTTGGTGAACGCCAAGTGGGGCTCTACTAAGGGTAAATTGTCCCTGAGAACTTTGGTGGCCTTCTCTGAGCGGATTTCAGCCCTGGTCAGAAAGGGAAGAACAGCTGACAGCATGTGCTTGCATTTCTGCAAGCATTTGACACTGTCCCACATGACATGCTTGTCTCAAAACTGGAGAGACGTGGATTTGATAGCTGGACCGTTCTGTGGGTAAAGGATTGGCTGGATGGCCACTGTTGTGGAGTTGTGGCCAATGGCCTGGTGTCCCAGCAGGGACATGGATGAGTGCTGCTCCTCAGGGGCTGCTATCAGGTCTGGCACAGTTCAGCACTTTGGTGGACAGTGGGATTGATTGCAGCTTGATCAGGTTTGCTGACCACAGCAAGCCGTGGTTGGCAGGCTGGAGGGAAGGGAAGCCATCCTGAGGGACTTTGCCACAGAGCTGGGCCTGTGCAAACCTCATGAACTTCAACAAGGCTAAGTGCAAGGTGCTGAACCCGAGTCAGGGCAATCCCAAGCACAAACTGGGAAAGGAATGGGTTGAGAACAGCCCTGAGGAGAAGGCCTTGGGTGTGTTGGTGGATGAGAAGTTCAGCATGATGCAGCAAAGTGATCTTGAAGCCCAGAAAGCCAAACATCAAAAGAAGAGTGGCCACAGGTCAAGAGAGGAGATTCTCACCTTCTGTCCCGCTCTTGTGAAACCCCACCTGGAGTGATGAGTCCAGTTCTGGGGCCCAAACGTAAGAAAGGTGTGGACACATTAGAGAGAGTCCAGAAGAGAGCCATGAAGATGATCAGAGGGCTGGAGCCCCTCTCCTTTGAAGAGAGAGAGTTGAGGCTGTTCAGCCTGGGGTAGAGAAGGCTCTGGGGAAATCATAGCAGCCTTTCAGTACCTGAAGGGGGCTTCCAGAAAGATGGAGAGGTGTGTAGTGAAAGGACAAGGGTTTTAAATTGTGAGAGGAGGATTAGTTTAGGTATTAGGAAGAATCTTTTTACTTTGGCTGGTGAAGCACAGGAACAGGTTGTCTACAGAAGCCATGGATGCCTCATTCCTGGAAGTGTTCAGGGCAAGGTCAGATGGGGCTTTGAGCAGCCTGGTCTAATGGAAGGTGTCCCTGCCCATAGCAGGGGGGTTGGAACTAGATGATATTTAAGGTCCCTTTCAACTCAAACCATTCCATGATTCTATAAACCTTTTTTTTTTATCAGGGAGGAGAATGAGAAGCTTCATGGCTATGTGAAGAGTTATTTCGTAAACCTTCCTATCTGTTTGCCCAGGTATAGCTTTCCCATAAGTGACTTCACCAAAAAAAAAAAAACAAAAAAAACCAAAAAAACCCAAAAAAACAAACAAAAAAAACCTGACTGAATGACCCTTGCAAATGCTGTCAAAGCAAATGTATGCTTTTAGTCAAATTAATGTTTGTGAATTCTCCTTGCAGTATTTTCCCAGTACTAGTCAAGAAAGACATTGTTAAATGTAAATTGTAGTGACAGTAATTTTTAAAAATTTGAAATAGGCCTTGTTACTCAGAAGGCAGGATAAGTGTATTTGTCACACAGGATTATGATGAAAAATGCAGTGAGCTGCTGCCTTTCACTGAGTTTGGATTAGGATCTACATACTGTATAATATAGCAGAAAAACATAACACTTTTGGCAAAATGTGATGGGAACTCATGTCCCCACAAAGTTGGTGGAAGAGCTTTTTAGAAGTGGAAATAGCCAAGCTTAAAAAATGCTATTTATTTGGAAAAGTTGTTTCATACCATAGGTCAAAATAAGGGATAACTAGTTTTTCTCAGTGGTATGACTGGTATGATCTCCTGCCAAAAACCCACAGCTCTCGAGTTCAGATTTTGAGTTGTCCCCATGTTGCAGCAGCACTGTTTTACACAAGAAAGCTGTCCTTTGAATCTTATATGAAACCAGCTGCACGGTGTGATGATTCTGAGCAGCAAAGTACCACTCACCACTGCTGAACTGTACTAACAGGCAGTTTGGAAGCTCCTTGCACCCCATTTCTGAAACTTCCACATTTCACTTCCCTGTTGGAGTGGGCTGTGGCAAGTATGAGGGTAGTTTTCCAATTCCTGCCACCATATGCAACCAAAGTGCTTTCAGAGGTGAAGATCACTGCAGACTCCTGCAATCTTATCCTTGTTACATGCTCTTGCAACTGGCCTCATCTGGCAGGGGGACAGTCACTGCATAAAGCCAGTGTGAGAGCTTTAAAACCAGATTGAGGTCCCTTTGTTTCTCTAAGATCAGAAAATAAAGCTTTAGTAAGTAAGATTTCTGTGAGCGCATGGGGTATAAATAACTTGACAAATGTCCTTTAGACATTTGGATTCATCTTGCCCTATGTCTAGCAATTTAAAAGATGTTGAGGCTAAACAAATGATGTGTCTCTCCTTTGCTAGTGGAGGACAATCCATCCAGCTGCTTTAGGATGCACTGAGGACTTGTATGCTGGAGGCATCTGGCTTTCTTCACTGACTCTAAAGTGGAGCTAAATGAATAGATTAAATTACACTCCTGACTTTTTAGACTGCTAAAACAAACTGAGATGAATGTCACCCCAAATTATTTGCCTCAGAATGGCTGTGATAAAGCAGCAGTGCCTGATGCATTAACAAGTAATCATGTTTTTTTTCTCTTGGCTGAAGAAATCATCTCTTGCCAGTTTTCCCTAAGCAAGCAGCAAGGTCTGTGATGTACTGGAATTTCAATAAAAAGGTGCCTTTAATTCTCAAGGACTGGCCTTTTGTTGGTGTTTTGAATACTATGCTGAATCTGAGTTTTTAGGGGCATGACATTGTCCAGTGACTGGATATGGGACACCCACCTTACCTTCTCCATCATGCTGAGATATCAATTCAGTGCATTGTGAGGAGACCGACATCCAGTCCACTTGTTTATGAAAGAGACAAGGGATTACTCAAAAGCATCAGGTTCTTTTTTTTTCCTTTCATGATAAACCAAGTGTCTTGCAAAAAAGGCACTACCCTGCCAAAGGAAGCTAGTGGAATGATGACCCTGTATTTGGGAATTCTCTCTCTATTGCTGTGAGTGGATACACAAACAGCTCTTTATATGCTCTGTGACCTTCAATTTCTTCTATTTGTTGTTAGAGCAAATAGTACCTCTGGCAGAATGGTAGAGAAATGCTACACCCCTTCAGGTGAAGTACCTTCAGGTGACAAGCTGTGTATAATAATTTATGGAACATAGTCCTTGTAATATTTTATGCTGCTCAAATGTTCCAGATGATTATAGTCTCTAGATCTGCAGTTAAATTATTATCCTGATCAGAAATTTAATTGCTCTCACTTGTCTTGTTCTGTACGTGTTTTTGGCGGAGTGACAACACTTTCTATCACTGTTTTTCCATCCATTGAGCGATACAAAATATGTTTTTAAAATCAGAGGAAAAAATATTAATGGGGGCTCTGTTGCCTGATAAAGCGCTTTGTTGCTCTTTTCTGATCTGATGGTAGAACAAGGTGCATTTTAAATATTTAACAATGTTCTTAGAACAAATTGTGATTTTTAAAGCTGCAATTTTAAACCTGAGGTGAAAGTAAGTCTGATTGGTGTTCATAACCCAGATGCATTTTGATATTTTTCTTCCTTTTGCATTTCTGCACAGATTTATATTTTGTAGCAAGCTCATTGAAGGCAAGATAGACGTGTTTTCCTACATAGAAGATGAATGTCACTTTACTAAGAATTTTATTTCCCATACAAAAGAGAGTCATAGTCAAAAAGGCATCAAAATCAACACTAGACAGTCATGATCTAAGCTTGCTGAATCAGAGGAAAAAAACCTCTCCACCAAAAGAAAAATATCCAAATAAAACAGAGAAACCAAAATGTTTGAACTTCTATTATCATCATGTTTTGAAACTGCTGTGAAATTTAGATTTCCTCTTTCAGTAAGTTAGAAACTGCTTTAAGTGATAAGATTACATGTATGAAAACTTCTGCTCATTGTGCTAGAATGATGCTGATGTAATTTATGGTTTGAAAAGCCTGTGCAGTTTTGTTTCTGAGGCAGATGAACCATATGTTTTGCAATAAATACTTTTAATTCAAGTAGTGAGACTGATTGTAACTGTTTGGTTTTGTTGCTGTTATTTACACCAACATATGACAGAAAGCAAGTGAAAGGAAGACAGGGTGTATTGTAGAATCTATTGAAAAAAAACAACAGTGTGGAATGCTGAGAGGAATTTTTAGACATGAGGGCCTTAAAACAGCAAGTGAACTGGTTATTTCAAGTATAGATGAAGTAAAGATACAAAGAAAGATGTATTTAAAAATATCTATAATAGGTATTATTATATCTAATATATAGAAGTATTTTTGGCTATATATATCTCCATGGGATTAAAGGAGCTAGTTATCATTCTTCTGCAAATAAGAGTTTTAAAAATAAGCCTTCAAATTTGGATTTCCAAATGCCATGTCTTTCTGCATAGCAAGGGAAGGAACTAAGCTGTAATTCCAAATGTAGAAATATTCTTGCTACCTCCTTTGAAAACTTTGTAGAATATTTTTCCTTCAGCAAACTAATTCTTTGATTGCCTTTAAACCATGCAGAGACACCCAGCTTACCTAGCTTTGAATGAGCTGGGTCAAGTAATAGGAATGTTGCTGTGTCAGCTCAGTGTCCTGACTGGGAACAAATCCTCTGCCTTTTTTGCAAAGCTGGTTAACCCCATACTCCCCAAGCTGCACCATGCCTGGCACCCAGCCTGGGGCTCTCAAAGCAAACTGGGCACATCTGGTGTGTTACATTGCACAGAATTTTAAAATAAAAGTTCTGGTATAGGTCACAAGTTAAATAGTGGGCATATTTGTGCAAAAGTAGTCTTTTAAATTTTTCTTCAAAAAAGTTACTAGCCACAGGGGGGAGTTACATCTATTATTTTTTTCCTCATAATCACGTCCATGACCACTAGTTGTGCTACCAGAGACAAACAGGTTGTAAAGTTATTTAAAATTAATATAAGCCACACAAGATAAAGATGTCGCACAACTTGGAAGACACTGAAGTTCTCAGATATCTCAAGGTTTCAGAGCAGTTTTTGACCCTGAAACATTTTTTCTGTAATGTGTTTTAACAGGAATTCACTCTGATTCAATTAAAATATTTCTGACCAGATGACACCTTTTAACCATTGCTTACAATTTGCCCTGCTATACCAATTGCTTCTGTTTTCACAACTTCAGTGATTCCTTCTTCCTTTACAGATTTCCCTTTTTTTTTTTTTTTTTTTTTCAAATGAAAGCAATAACTGGCATAGAAATAGACTCATTTTTTTTTTCTCTGCACCACAACCAATACTACAGTGACTGGACCAGTCCAGATTCTCTTGCCTTCACCTGCATTTTGGAATTGCTTGCTGCCACTTTCCAATGCCTAAATGGGCTTTTCACAAGGTATCACTTCTTCTTTGTGCCAGAGAGATCTGTTGCTGTCAGCATGAATTTTCTCCAGCTGTTTCACGTGTTGGTACTTCTCTGCTCAGTCTTCTGACTCCAGTTTTAAATTCTCTTCTTCCTTTTTTTCTTTTTTTTTTCCTGTGGAGAGTCTTCACACTCTGCCTGTCGTCTCTTTTGCCTAATATTGTCTCCTTCTTAGATTTACTTTCTTTTTCAAAGCTCTTTACCCTTTTCCACAGTGATAATGTGAATGGATAACATGATGTCACTTGGTGCACATCCTTTCTAATCCCTTCCCTGACTGCACAATGCAGAGCTTCTGAATGGCTTTCTAAGTTTTATTTTCTTAAGCTAGATTTTCCTAATGTTAATATGAACACTGGAAAAGTCTTCCTATCAACGTGGACTTTGATCAGGGCTTGACTCATTTACTTGATTAATATATTTTCTTCCTAAACTCATAAGATGGGAGTTAAGTTTCTGCCTGAAAAAGTCCTTCTATTGAATTTGGAATTTTCAGGAGTTTCGTTTGAAAGTCTAAGCTTGGACAAGCAGAAGAAAGATTACAATGACTGCTTTGGTGTCCTTATTATTTGCTCATTCTTGGAACAGGAGCTTAGACTCTTGGTTGCATGAAGTTCTGTTTCATAGAAGTCTGTTTTAAAAAACAAATATATATCATCACAGGAGTTGGACAAACTCAGAATTTCAGTTTCAACTTTGGAAAAGCATAGTGAGATTGTAAACTGTGACAGAATTCTACGGCTTTTCAACCATTAGGCTGACCTTGGACTATTGTGTCAATAAAGGTAAGAAAGGGTTGTATTTTTGTATGTTTATCTAGGCTGTAATTGAGTACAGAATGACATTGTGGATGGGATGATAGATATTTAACCAAGATGACAATGTCAACAGTAGTGGTGAAATGTGTCAGTGATATTTTCATTGTAGATACATTACTACAAGTACGTCTCATGGTTAGTGGGTTCCACGCCTTGTACTGCCCTTTTCTTTAGCTAAATTAGAGCTATAGAAGGGAATTAGCTTCAATCATAGCTGTGTAACTATGCAGTAGATTAATCTAAAGGGATGAGTGTATTTTATCTTTAGCATTTAAACCTGCAATTTTCAGAGAAGAAACAAGCAGGGTACAAGAATCTTTGCTCTTTCCACTAGTTAGCTCTGTTCTAATGATGCAGACACTTGATTGAGATTGTAACGTGTCTTATTGTCATTGCCCTGCTTTAATTTCTTTGTTACACTATCAATCTGTGCTTCTTTGTCTTCACTGACCTGTCTGTTTGGACAGTAAGCTCCTTAGGAGTAATCAGAACCTCAGTGATTGTGTGTACAGACTTTAGAACTGTGCTGTCATTTGGAACTCAAAAATGCAGTCTTTCTCAGTTAACTTCAGAAACCTCAGAAATGCTACCACTGCCTAGATTCAATCTGTAGGCAAGGAAAGAATGAAGGATCTGCACGATACAAATTCTTGGATGTCTTTGCTATTAGAATTTCTGATGACAGATACCCACGTGGCTTGGAAATGAAATATGTTTAATAAAAAATAATAATTAATAAAAATATAAAATACATATGATCATATAATATATATTATAGATATAATAATCCTGTGGACCACAGAAAGACTATGGGCTGCCCAATGAAGAACAGTTCACACAACATGAAAATACAGCGGAAGATGTTGATAAGGAGGAGACAAGAACAACAGAGGGAAGAAGTGTAAATGTTCAAAGACAAGAACAACAGAGGGAAGAAGTGTAAATGTTCAAAGAGGACGTTTGAGCTTAACCTCTTGTCCCTTCTCCCATTGGGGGAATAGGAATAGTTTCATTTTTCCTCAGCTGTCCTCCAGGGAAATTTCTAACCTTGGGTCTGTACTGCTGATGAGAACTCTTTAACTTCCCTTGGCGGTCGGTTCATTTGCCAAGCACTTCTTACTCTGTGAGACTTCACGCAGTAACAGTATTTGACCTAAATTTCCCTTGATGCTGCTTAAGTTCATTACTTCCTCTTCTGTCCTCATTAATTAAGGAGAATAATTGATTCCTGTTCTTTTTATAACATCACTTTATGTACTTGAAGATAGCTCTCTGTCACTCTCCCCAACTTTCTCCCTGACACATAAATACAAAGACAAAAGGGAATTATTTTTCAAGCCGGGTGATGTCAAGAAAATAGGGCAACTCTTCAAGGAGAAGGGAGATAAGCCATGAGAAACAGTAGAGTAACTGAGACTGGGAGAGGCCTGCAAGACAGCCTCTTTTCTAGTCTTTTCTGGCTAAAATAAAATTGCTACGTACTCTCCTCATCACTATGAGACACAGATTGCTTGTTTTCCAACTAGTCATAGGTGCAGTTTCTTCTTTTTAGACAGATAAAAGTCTCCCTGCTTTGCTTTCTTACATAATCTGAAGGGAGAGCTGGAAATTTTTTTTGTGCATGGGTTTTTGATATAAATCAAGTTTAATTGAGTTCTTTGGATGCGGGTGTGTGTTTTTAGGGTTTCTCACTTCCAGCCTTCTGTTGAAACTGAATATAGCTCTCAATCCTTTCAAGCCTAGCAATCTGTCTATCATTTTTATTTCCTTTACATTTTCAAGGTTATCTCTGACAGAAAATTGGATAGAAACTTTGTAAAAATATAAATGAAAGCTGTGATTATCTTTTCTACATATGCAGTTCCTGGAAGATACGGAGGCCCACAGCTGTCTACCCTCATGAATTCCAAAGTGGGGCACAAATCTAATCATCACACGATTATGCAATGATGTGGTCTAGTATCTGTCTGTATCACATAAACTGTTGCATGTTGTTTTTTAGATAGGTAGGATCAAGAGCACAGATGTACCTTGCATATATTTTCATCATTTCTGCAAGCAGCATAAAACCCCTTCCCTTCCCTTCCCTAAATACAGGGAGTATTTAGTCTAGAGACATAAGGTTGTTTATATTGTCATTATCATAAATGGTGTGGTTGTTCCAGTTACCTAGGTAGAGAAGAAATTATCATGTTATTCCAGAGTGTGATCTGGCACTGACTTTGTGTTTTATCACCTCAAAGCTATCATTAGTGGGTAATAATTTTAGGAAATTATTCTATTGCTCATTTATATAGCCTAAAAGCAGTTTCAGTGATTTTCCTTAGGCTTTTTGTTAGTTATATCCTTTAGTGCTATAATACGGTAGAGGCTGTGCAGAAAATATTTCAGTGCATTTTAGTGATGGAGAGAGGCCAGTGACTTTGGATTTTTTTCCTCCAAGCAGTTCAAATACTGTTTGTATATTTCTTTTACAGCAGTGTTTCTCATCTGTGCTGCTGAGGTATGGTGTATTTTAGTGCTTTGATGATAGGAGAGCTAGAATTTCATTGTCAGAGAAGTAATTGAGTAATAACATAGGATACTTTCCAGATTTTGTGTGTCTCAAAGCATTTAAATAAAACAGGGCAAAGCCCAGTTACTGCTCTGTCACAGAAGCTGAGGACTTATTTACCTGTACTGCACTCACTTTGATGACTACAGCATATGAGGTGGGGTCAGTGAGGTTAAGCACTGTAAACTGTACAGATGAAAGGCTGGGCTGGATCTAGCTGCAGAACTTACTGTGTTTCCTAATTTCTTGCGTTAACTGCTGGTGCTACTCAGTGAGTTGATTAAAACTTGCTTGGATATGCATATATGAAATTCCCTCGCAGCAGAAGAAGCAGTCTAGACCAGTGCTTTGGGCTGGGACCTGCGTCTGAGATTATGAGATGGAACGAACTACTCTGGTAGTTGACAGCAACCAGTAGACCTGCAGGGAGGTGTATTTTTTACACACATTCACCTCAGGTGGAAGCACATATGGGGCTCACATGACATGCTTTGATTTTTGAAGTTGCTCTGTGCTTTTTGGAAATCTGCAATCAGAGTTTCAGGATTATTTTATTTAGTCCTTGTCCTGGTTTAGGGGACAGGTACTGCCAGAAAAAAGGCAGGAGCTTTTCCTCAGCGCTCCGACCAGCACCAGCAAGTGTCCCACGGAAGAAAAAAAAGAACAAAGGACCATCCACCCCAACTCCTCAAGCCCCTGCCAGCGATTGAGCCAGCCAGACAGCCCCCACCTATCCCTTTTGTCTTGGGCAATTAAAAACTAAGGGACTCCTCCGGCCAGCTTCCTTAGTATGATAATGGGAAAATTTCTCCACCGAGGGAAAGAGTAAAAACCACCCCCAACCCCCAATAGTCCTGTATCTCTGACCTGTGGAAGATAACCAGGTGTGCAGCAGGGTGGAAAGACCTCAACTATGTCCCCTTATTCTAGATGACAAGCATAAGCTAATTCAGTTGTGCCTTGACAGTATGGCTGTCAGTTAGAGTGCATGGATTGAACAGAGGTTGTGTTTGGTCGTGTGTCAAAGGGTTACTTCTATTTCCAGACATAAATACCTGGGGCTTTTATGTTTGTTTGTTTTCTGTTTCCCCAACCTCCCTAGAAGCACTAAGCATTTCAGAAAAAAAACCAAAATGTCTGGTTCTGTCATAGTCACATATATAGACATATTTCTCTGTTTAGTAAAATCAATATTCACCTTCATTTTAAAGGGATCATCTGTGTAATAATCTTGTATTGGTTAAATTGATTGTAGTCTACTTCTGAAAATATCAAAGACCTATTCAGTAAGCTTATTACAAGGAATTCTGTTAATTACAGCAGCTGGCACTGTTTCTCCTTCAAGGCTGCCTAAAGAGGGTACTGTAAATTAATCTGGGTGGCTAATTATGAGGCCTGTCAGCCAGTCTAGAGTAACAGCCCCTCATGCATCATCTTGTGTGAGCCTGTGGTGTCACGAACCATGCGTTCACCAAGGAAAAATCACTGCTGTAAAATCACACTGTGCATCTTACATGGTATATCCCCATCCTCAAGAGGCAGAGATTTCTGTTGCTTGGGAGACTTCCATGATGTCAGCAGCTCCCTTCCTGTGTGTTTGCCACATATGGTTTTGTTTTGTCAGACTAACATAGGCAGTCTTGATGACAAGTGCATTTGCATGGATGCTTGTATATTGATGGACATGTGTAGTGTCTCTTTGTTGCAACACCTCTGGAGCAGTTGTCACATGAATTGAAGTCTGAAGCAGATCACCAGACAGTTGTGTTGTAGACTTGATGTCACATTGTCTATGCAGAGAAAGGCGGTTTGCTTTTTCTTCTTTCAATGAAGCTTTTCTTGTATATTCTGTCTTCTGACTGCTTTTCCAGAGATGACTGTTATCTTCAAATACACAAAAATAATCTAGCTCTGTTTCCTGTTTTAGGCTTGCATAGTTGGGAGGCTTTTTTTGTCAATATTAATCAGGTATTGATCCTTTAAGGGAAATATGACAATTCCATCTTTTCTGATGGGATTTAACTATTTACAGCTTTCACCATTGCTTTCCTGCCTTCATAATTTTAGACAATATGCTTTAGTATATTAGACTTGCTTTTTTCCTTTGCTTACCACCTAAGTAACTATAGAAAACCCGCTGAAATCCTTTGCTCTGTGGGCAAGGGTTTGCAGAAAATTTCACTGTACGTAATTTTATAAGTTTGATGCCCTCTTTCATTTGGAGTGACTGGCTGCTGCTCTGCAGCAAAGAACAAAGTGGTGGAAAGAGTTAGCCACAGAGCTCTTCTAAAACCATAGATGGGAAATGTCATCTCTAAAAGAACTGCTCTTAGCAGTCCATCATATGGGGCACACAGGGCATAGCACAGTATGGGGACCCAGCCGGGTCATGACATAGGGAGGTCTGCCCTGCTTGTCAAAAGGCTGAAGTGAAGCCAAGCCACCACAGGACCACTAACCAGAGTTTTGCTGTGGTTCAGAGCATTGGCCAATCCCTTGACAAGTGGGTACACAAAATTGACCGGCTCTGAGAATTATTTCACACTGACTAAACTCATGGAGGTAGAAACAAGTATTGACACCTGCCCATCAAATGCTAGAGGGGAAGAAAGTGCATTACTCTCCCAACATGGCTTTCACTTCAGCTCATTTCAAGTATTAATGGTTAGAACGAGCCAAAATATGTGGGTCAGTTGAATCGCAGCCATACCATGTTTAAGGATTATACTGATTACATACTCTTTTTTTCCCCTAATATCCTCCTTATTTTTGCAATTTTCTGTTTTAGATCTTAATTCAGGGTTTTACTACTATTCCTTTGCCTGGAGGCTTGTTGCCTCTGCTGTTCTTATACTGTTACTGTTATTGGATGACATATTCATCTGCTAAAATGATTTATTACCCCAGCTCACCGGGCAGTAGCAGTGCTCACTGAACAGACAGATTTGTCAATTTGTAGCGCAGATATCTTTATCTTCCCCAGGTGCTCTGGAATGGGAAGTAGTGGAAGCATATTTGTGATTGCAAAAGAAAAACTTCTCAAGGAAGAAGGCGCAAGACAAATGAGTAGACAAAGGCAAAGGAGGAAAAGCAAAGAAAAAGGGTTTAATTTTCCTGTGTTATGAGATATATGCTAGTGATGAACTTAATTGCTACCTCACAGCTTGGCTTGTGTCTGATGTATTGCTATTCTGGTCACTGTCTTTTTACTTGCTGTTTACATTAGCTGTCTTTCTTTCGTGTGCTGAGGAGAAATTAAAAGAGACCTTCCAGGAGCAATCCCTGTGAAGGGTGCTGAGGTTTGGAGCCCATCCCTTTGCCTTGCACTTCCCTCCTCTCTCATACTCACATTGTCTCTTCTGTGGGTACAATGGAAGTATCATTAGATTGGTTTAGACTTTGTTTTTATTTGAACAGTGAAAAATTAATGCTAATAATCAGTTTGCACTCTCAATCATGGTGCAGTGCCAACATCCAAAGCACAGATTTCTCTGATTGCTTGACAAAGATACACCCATTCTGTGACCCTGGTCAAATATTCCTTTCCTGATCCCCTGCATTCTCCTGCCAAAGTGTAAATGCTTTTATTTCTTGCAGCTCACTCTGTGGAGTAAACCTTTGTGCCCTTTGTCATTTTGGTAGAGTTAAGAAGAGGGTTGTCAGCTTTTTTTGGTTCAAGTTTGCTATATGCTTTTTTCCCTGTATTCCTTCTGCATTTATTTTTCCCTGGCTCAGGTTGAACTAAGTGCTTGAAATGGATTTTTAATTAAACCCCAAAAAATTATATGACAGAAGAATTTTTCCTGAAAAAGCCTTTACATTGTCAAAGGCTAATTCACACCATAAAATATAAATAAACATTGGAAATATGTTCAGCTGTCACTGAGAAGCCTGTGAGGACAACTCTATTGAAAAACAGATTGATACTCTTAACATTGGGGTGGAATTGATTTTTTTTAAAGCAGATCTCTGTGACAAAACAAAACAGTACATCATCATCTTCCAAATTAACTAAATGAATACAAAATAATGTATGTGTTTCTCCAAGTGAATACTACATGCATGAAATCAGTGAGTTGGTGTGATAAAGCATCAAGAGCTGGCACTGAGCTCACCAAGAATTCTGAGTTCAGCATCTCTGAAAGTAAGACCATTATTTCTTCATTCAAATTTGAACTGATGTCCAAATTAGATATTTAAAATAAATGAGTGCACTGCAGTAGGTGTGGAAAGATTAACTGGCCTAGTTCTGACCCTGTGTGTGTATGTCTGTGTGTTTTTATGTGTGTCATTGTCTTTGTTCTGTTGACAAAAGGGCTCCATGCTGCATCTTTCTTTACTCCTGAATCGATTGTATTAAATGAGATACAATTTTCAGAGAGATTTTTACATCCTCAGCCCAAGCCCAGCATATTTTCAGACATATACACTATTTCTTAAATAATTAAATTTGTAAATAAAATAAAACCCCATACATAGCTTTTCAAGCCTGCAGGCAACTCAATTGTCAACTAAAATCCTTTGAATGTCATGCTGTGAAAATGGCTTTTATATAGATTTATTTCTATTTTTTTAAAATAAAGATTAAAGAGAAGAAATGATAGCACTATGCCTTCACATGAATTTTGGTAAGTGCAACAGTGTTCAAAGCATGCTAACCCCTTTCTCACAGGATACTAACCCCTTACTCATGGTGCATTAATCCCTTTTTTTTCTACCCTGTTAAGGCTGAGTACCCACAATTAAAAGATAAAGTTTGAGCTACATTTCTTGAAGGCATTATTTCTCAAAAACAAAGATAAGATATTCAAGGACAGTAGAAGAGAAGGGAGCATTAAGAGTTACAAAGAGAAATCAAAGCCTTGTGGAATACAGAAGTGAGAGAACTGGTGTTTCCCATTCTTCTCCCCAGTTAGTCAAGGAAGATTTTGAAAAGAAAAATAATTTGCATCCACCCCTACACAGTAACAGCAGCCAGCTCATTCATGTGAGTATTTAATCATCATCACTGTATAGTCTTTAATTACATGATCACACACTGGGTCTCCCCCTGGATTCTGCCTTGTTCAGAGCACAGTGGAGTTGTGCACACTGAAAGAACAGCAATTCAACAGTTATTTTTTCCCTTTGCTAGTCAGTGTTCAGACCCACGCCTGGTTCAGTACATGCTGTGCAAAGTCTCTTTTCATATCCACAGTTTCATTTTTTCCCCTAGGCTTTTTCTAACCATCACCTTTCATGTGCCCTGCGCAAAAATTCTTCTTGTGTTGCAGAGCATTTTTTGTGGTGTTCAGGTTCATATTAATTTTAATAATGTGGAGCTTGGATGCCCACGTATGAAGCTAGATACAACCACTTATTTTGAATACCCTCCTTGAGATAATTAGTGCCTGTATTTTCTGGGTGCTTAGCATTAGAAAGTATTTTGTGTTCAATGTCCAGCTCCTTGCGACTTTAGTTGCAGCTGTAATTCACCTCACAGTCTCAAACGAGAACACAGAAGCTCTAGATGGGGTCTCCTAAAATGAAGAAGAGATTTGTGGGTGTAATATGTGAGCATTTGAAAAAAACGTTTGTTAAAATGTCTTGCCTCACAACCTAAAGGAATCCCCTGACAGCAGCAGCGTACTGAATCCAGTCCTCCAGGCAGGATCCAGCTCCTTTAATGATAAGGCTGTCGTAGGAAAATAGCTTCAAGAAGTCTTCACAGAGAGACAAATCAATTGTACTTTTAATAAATTAATCATGCCATTTCTTAAACTGATAAATTGCACTATGCCTTTTAGAAAGATACTACACAACCAACCACTAATACTGGCAACTTAAAATATTTTTTCTGATTTCTAGCCTTAATTTATTAATGGTCAGATGTGTTTATATCTCTACTGGTATAGATATTGTTCTTTGTACTAAGGAGGTAGTTTAACTCTTTATGTTTACCTCTATGGTGTATTTATGGAACAAAATTATATTTTCTCTTAAGCTTTATTTTGCTATATCTCATTCCTTAAGTATATAGTAGCCTTTCTCTCAGTTTATTGCCATTTCAATTGCAGTTGATGCTAAACTCTACAGAATTTGAGATGAAGTATTATCAGTACTATCTGCAACAGAGTGTAAATATTCACCTTCTTCTTGCCAATATCATACTGCTGGCTGATGGTTATCCTATGATTGATTAAGACAATTAAATCTTTATTATTTTCTTGCATCAGCATTCAGAGAAAAATGTTAGTGGTCTTTAAGTGCATGTTAATGGTGCTTAAGTGCGTGTGTTCTTTTCCAATTTCTCTGACAAGGAATGCAAGGGTCTTAAAAAATATTCTCCCTGTGTACCTTGACTGGCTATGGAGCTGAAGTGTTCTGCTCACTGAATGAAAAGGCAGGTTTGTTACAAAACTGACCATGACCCCATGGTTGGACCATACTGCAATGCTTCTTGAAAAGGAGGCCAAATGGGGAGTATAAAAAACATTCTTTCTGGTTTTACTTCAGACTGGAGAGTGTGGCTTTTCTGAAGTGGAGGTGCAAAAGTAATGGAGAAACTATGTAAAACTAATGGAGAAACCATGTAAAGAGCAAATTTCTGCAAATGGCACATTTCTTAGACTTATCTTGATGTTAAGGTAAAGCATTTAAAGTCTGTTATTGGGGAACTGTGATGAATACTGCTATCCACTGAACTTGAAAAACTTAGATTATCATACTGCAGGTGAACTGAAGTGAGATATTCATTTTATAAGGATTCATAGATATTAGTTGTTTACAGAACAAGTGTACCAGTGCAGGTTTTGGAGAAGTTGCAGACTCCCTTTCTTGTCCCTTCCCTCATCCTCTCAAATTTGATGCTTTCTGCTTTTAGAAAACTGTAAAATTAAAGTATGGACAGACTGAGACCTCATGTTCTTCACTGATATGAAATATAGTTAATTTTGCCTTGCATTTTATTGTCTTTGTTAGAAATATATCTTACTGGATACAAGGAAAGGACACACCTGATTGAGGAAGAAGTCTTCTACAGTAGCTGTAGGTTAGGACTCTGGGGTGTGGATCCTGGTCTGCAACAGACCTTTGGGACAACTTTCAGGTAATCTTTACCCTCCCTTTCTCTCAGTTCTTTGTAAAAATGGATGAATAGCACCTCCTTTCAAAACAGGTGAAAATAAGTAATTCAGTTACTGTAATTTAGGGGCCATGTAGGACCATAAGTGTGTGCTTTATTTAACCTGATTTTTTCATCTGGCTCAGCATCATGCCCAAGACTATGACAGCCCAGAGGTGATGCTTAGGAAAGGGCATGGGAAAAGGAACAGCATGTAGCTCTCTTCCTTAAATCCCATAATTCTTTCCTGCTCCACTGCCTCTTTGCCCTCTAGATGGAGACAAGTGTACCCTGCTTCCAGCAACTCTGGAATTTTCTAGATAAGATTCATTTACCTTTACCTAAGAATTTTTTTTAATGATGACTCATAGAGTCACAACGAAGTTAGTGGTTATTATTGTGAATAATTATGTTTAATTTCATGATTTCTGATAGGAAAGAGAGCAGGAAGAATCCCCTCAACAGCATTGGGAACTTCATACCTTAGCTCCTAGTAAATGACCCCATGTATTCTCTCAAAGCTTTTAGCTCTTTACAGGAAAAGTCAGATGAGGAAACAGTCTAGTTTCTGTGGCTAGCAGGACCTCAAGCATGCACTTTTCAGGTTTTAGCTGTGTATGTGCTCATTACTGGTTTCTCTACCAAGCCACAAGTGAATAGAGATAGTACTGAGCCTGGGTTTGAAAGGAGTTTTCATGAAGATTCTCTCTCAGAAACAAAAAGAGAGTGTAAAGCTGCAAAATAGTAACAAGTCTGATGATACAGAAGTGCCAAAATAACAATTTCATTTAATGTTGTGGCCTAAAGACCCACCTGTTTAAAGCTTGTTCCTATACAGTCCCTTCAGAAAGCAACATAAACTGTATTCTGTCTAGAAATTCTGCTAGTTTGCTGCATCTATTTTGAATTCTGGCAAGCACTTAGCTAACATTTCACCTGTATTCTCCAGGCTCTCTGGAACTGAACACAGATGTTGTTCCACAGTGAAATCCATTAAATAAAACCATTGTAAAGTGGGGCTTACCTCTGAGAGTGGAGATGTGTGTATGTGTGTCCAGTGAAGAAAGGAATGAAACAAATACTCAGAGATGTCATAGCTAGTAGAGGAAGGAAGACAAAACAGAAGAATTTATTGCCAAATGGTTAGAAAGAAATGACTTAAAAAGAGTTTAGAGACAAATGTACAGGTAGATGTCTATTGAAATGCTCTTAAAAAAGATGCTCTTTGTTCCTATTCCCAAGAAGTGCTGGGAAAAAGTTGTTCTCTAAGGTCTCAGAAAAGTGACTGAGCAAGTCACCAAGGCATAAGAAGGTAGTGCAGTATGTAATCCACCACAACAGTGAAAGTTGTAGGGCCCTTTGGGATGGGTATAGACATTGCAGATGGTGTCTTTGAAGGTGGTCTTATTAACTGTGCTGCTAAAAGTTGATATGTTCATTTGCATGTGTGTGGCAGTGCATACAAATATTAACAGAAGAATAATAGAAAAAAGATCTAATCTTATACTGGATAAAAAGCTAGGTGACTATTTACACTCAAAGATCTAGAGTATAAGATGACGGCTGATTTTTAGTAATTAGCGTATTTTGTTTGATATGCCAGGATTCTAGGTACTCAAAAATACATTTTATTTTTTAACTGGCATAAAATCTGTTTTGTAAGTATTTTTTAAAAAATAAATGTTAGATTACAGAGAGTTCCATTTATTTGAAATCTAGCTTGATAAGAAACAGGTAATTCTAGAATATTGCAGGTGTTTATATATTAAATTGTATAATTATCCCATAAAGTCTATTTCTGCCATTGTTGTTCTCTCAGGCCTGGAGGCTTAGTAATATGGCAGCTTGTTTGTATGGAGACAGGTACACAACTAGGGCCAAAAAATGATTTAGGATAATCATACTTGGTTTAAGCTGACACAAATTCTCATAGAAAGAAAGTGGTCTGGCACATCTCTGGTGGGTCTGTGAATCTGTGAATTCCCAGGTTCATCTGAGCACACACTGCCAGTGGCAAGAAGGGGGGGACTGTGACAGTGTGACACTGGATGACCTGCAGCAGATCTAAAACCAACCCCTTGGTGGACAATTACCACCAGTGATGTTGTCCTAGGCAGTTTTTGTGATCTCTCTCGCTCTCTCTCTCTTTGGTGGCTTATTCATGCATTCATGTTACCTCCTGTGGACTGAAAATCTGACCAGCAAAAAAACCCCAAACCAAAACTAAAAATAAACAAACAAACAAACAAAAAAACCCAAACAAACAAACAAACAAAAAAACCAAACAAAAAACCACCCAAACCCAAAACAAAACAAAAAACCCCACTTTCAGCTGGATAAACTCTGTTATTTGGTTGATCATGCAGATCATGCAGCAGGACAGAAGTAAGGTGGAGGCAACTGAGGAGGGGAAAAGTCCATTTACCCTGCCCTGGAGCCAAATATGAAACTATAGCATCATTTGGTGGCCAGGTGAGCATCTGTCCCCCATCCACCTGCTTTCATATGGGCACCTACATTTTTGTGACTAGCTGTGTTGAAAGCCTAGTAAGCAACAGACTCTTGTCAGTGTGGGCCATGGTAAAGGGATGAACATTAAGTTATTAACAGAAAAGAGAAATTATGTTAATAGCCCCCATTTCAAAACAGAGTATTCAATGGGAAGATGGACAACCTGTTTGGGAAACTTCCCTGGAGGACTAGGCTGGAGCAAGATCAGAAAACCAAGTCTCCTACTGTCCCTGGCAAGTTCTCTAACCATAAGGGAAATTCCAAGCACTTGGTTTCTCAATTTATGTATGGAAGTTTCAATTAGCATAAACTAATTACCTAAGTGTACAGACTGACATTTCCTTTATGAATGTATTATGCTCCAAAATATGGTAGCTATGGCTTTTTTCTAGTACAGGGATTATTTAATCAGCTCACAGAAAGAAATGTGAAGACCTGCTGTGGCAGGAAGTATCTTATGTCAGTAGAGTGGAAACATGCACTGCAGGTAAAGAGAGAGAATCGAAGGTTTTCATAGCCTGGTGGAATACGCTAACTGTGAGGTCCCTGGTGTTTGTAGGGTGCCTGACTGTAGCAGTCTTAGCAGGTGTCTAGGGCAGAAAATTAGGACACCCAATACCTGAAATTAAGGTACTGAGGTATTTGATGTAGCAATGCCTACAAGCCAGGGTTTAGCTCAATATTATTATACAGAACATCTGCCTTTCCTGTTCTCCCTCTCTCCTGGTTTTCTGCTTACTTCTCCTTTGCTTGCTGATTTGATTTGTTTTGTTTTCTTGGAAACTAGGTTGGTACCAGCTAGATTTCCCTATTTTCTTTGTTTATTGAGATGCAAAATCTGATTGCTCAATGCATGAGTGGGCGTGTAAATCACTATGTAAAATTGTGTGACCAAATCAGTTTATGTGTCAACAAGGCCAGGATTTCTTTCTCAGTAACTTGTACACATAAAGTGAAAATTGCTGCAGAGCTGTATTTTTACAGAACAATTTACTAGCTGTTGAAATCTAACAAACTATTTTTATCTTCTGAAGGCAGGAAAATATTAGCTTTATTTCATGCAATTGCTTAAGCTACATATTAATAATTAACCATTATTATAATGGAAGTCTTCCAGGTACAGAATGTGCCCATTACTGAAAAATGGAAAATAGAAAAATGAGATAGGTCAGTGCCAATACAGAGCTTGAGTATCTTGGACAAGACATCAGCAAAATTGCAAAAGCAGAAGTGTGATAACATTTTAAATAGACTCAGGTATATTAATATCTGTTCTTCCTAGTGTCTAGATCTTGCATATTTAACTTCATCACTACCAGAGGATCTGAATAGCAGCCTCTGAATTACCAACAGTAATTAGCTAGCAAAAATATTCTGCTTTTGTTTGTTCTAGTTAGGAGCTTTTCCCTTCTTCTTTTACCATATTATTCAACAGAGTCTATATTATGCAGACACTGTCTCTGTAGAGAGCAGCATGAACTCCCTGCACTATTGCAAAATAGACCTTTCTCCAGGATTTTTTTTTACTGTTCCAGATACTAAGGGCTGTGTGAACAGGCAACCATGACCTATACCTGTAGCAGGCTATGCTGCTTTTTTTCTGACAAATATATTTGCGAAAAAGAGGGTATGAAAATGGATACTTGACAGTATGCTGGGCCAGATTCTCTGGTAGCTGCATGAAAGCTTCACTTCAGGTTAAACCAAAAAAATGATGCATGATTCAAAATGTAGGTGAAAATCATGGTGTTCCATATCTGCTGTGTGTTAGAAACAGCATCCGGTGTTTGCTGTTGGGAACTACAGTAATTTCACAACTATAAGGCGCACCCTTTTGACTAAAATTTTGATCGAAACCTGGAAGTGCGCCTTATAATCTGGTGCACCTTATATTTGGACAAAGTTCAGAAATTTGCCAACCCAGAAGTGCAAGCTGCAAGCCGAGCTTCGCGCTGAGCCGTTACTAATTTGTTACTTTGTTTCGCGCAGATCCTCACTGCAAAAAGAGAGTGCACCTTATAGTCCAGTGTGCCTTATGTATGGACAAAGCTTGGAAATTTGCCGACGCCTGGAAGTGTGCCTTATTATCCGGTGCGCCTTATAATCGGGAATTTACTGTACTTTCCTGAAAGAGCTATGCAAAGACATTTTGTCAGGCAATCTTATCTCCCCCTGAACTGCTTTTGAGCTCCGCTTCCTTAAATGATGAGGATTCCTTAAGAAAACTCAAGACAGACAAATCTCACTGAATTGTGTATTAGAACTATTTCACCATACAGGAAAAAAATGTGTTTCAAACAACACTAGTAACATTACTAATAAAGAAATCATTCCTGTTTAGAGTTAATTTAAATATACAGGAGGAAATATATGTACACGAGACCTACGGAGCTCCTGAACTTTGAATTTAATATGAGATATTATTTTGCATAGGTTTGTTGCCTGTGTTCTGCATATAAATTAGACTACTAGATTAGGGGGGGAAACAAAAAAGCACAGTTTCTTCTCCTAGTTTTCTCTGCTATTTTTAAAATTCTTGTGGACAAATAATTGTGAGACTGTAGGGTTGTTTGGCATTCATAACACCATTGCCACAATGGAGGAGGTAAAAAGGTGTATGCTGTGAGTGTCTCATGCTGCCTGGGCTAATGCTGGGTCTCTGCCTGGGGTTGTGAAGGTTTGTTCCACAGCTCTGAGAACGGCAGGGACTTGCTGGAACATGATGCCTCCTGGAGTGAGGAGCAAACACCTGCTCCATACCCCCTGCCAGCTCAATCAGACACTGCAATAGGAAGTGGTAGGGGTACTGCTCTAAGAGATTTCACATTACTCCAAATATTTGGAAGCCTTAATTATGGAACCTGACTTTAGTCTGCTAACATTCCCTTTTTCCATTAACATGTTGCAGCTGAGGCAACTGAAACATACCATGACCAAAATATATATTTTTATACAAGTCCTGCTCTTCATGCAGAAAGAGTTTTTTGAGCTCAGATTCAGAAGGAATTGCTGCACTAGGGTGGGACAGTCCAATGGCAATACTTAAAGCCAATATTATCAATGAAGTTTATGTATAGACCAACAGCAGACTCAGGATCAAAACGTGTAAATCAGAGCTTGTTGTGTCTACAGATTTGACAGTGCTTCAGTAGATAAACAAACAAACACTTGACAGATCCAGCCATGGTGTTAGTTAAATAAAAAAAAGTTTAAAATATACTATACAGATAGTAGTGATGGCTAAGTTAAGGAAGTCTGATGCTTTCCATGATGAGATTCCATTTTCAGTTGCTTATTCCTTTGCCCAACTTAAATCAGCAATGAAATTTTTCAGGCTGAGAGTCTGCCTTGGACTCTGTGTGTGTGTTTGCTGTGTGGAAATTTCAGATAGCATAATTCAATCATTTTCTGTAACAAAGTTAGAGGAAAAATGCTTGTCAAAGAAAAATAATAAATATATTAATATTTCACTTACAAGTTATGGCACTTTGATACTTTACTAGAATAGATATTTGGCATTCAGCAAAGAAAACTGACCATACACCAAAGATGTGCCGTTTATTATGGTTATAAAAGGTCATCAAAATATGGGTAATTAAGAGGCTATCATGTGTGCAGGATAGAAAAGATGGTATTGCATAATGAAGGGGATGGGATTGGAATGTGTGTTCTTCGAGAAGTTGAACTGGCAACATAGCAAATTTTCTGTGACTTGGATATTACGTATGAAGAGATCAGGGAAAGGATGATGCTGATTCTGAGACATCTTGGTTTCTTTATCTCTATTTTCTTAGCAGAGATTAGTTTATGGAGTTTTGGAAGAAGCATGCTTTGGGGATTTGTTCCTTTAGCTGATCCAGCTCAGGAGAAACAGACTAATCATCTCTGGACATGGTAACACAGCACTGCCAGTACAAGTTCTGAAGTGTAGAGATGTGAATGTGGCCACAACAGTCTTTTATTCCTCTTGATTCACAGGGAAAAATTATCTGGTGCATGTTTCTGTTTATTAGAAATAGACTTCAACATTTATGTTGAATTGCGGTACGGTCAGCAGAGCTGCTCTTCTTCCTTTATTCATCATGATGAGACAATACTCCTGCAGGAGAAACATGTTTTTACTGTTTTTGCTTTCATTTCCTTCTACCCTCTCCCCCACATAGTGTTTTCTCCCTGATATCTTCCTTTCTCCGCATCAGTTTCTCAACATACTTCCATTTCCTTCCTCCTCTTGGGCTAGGTGGGACTTCGCATGTTCCACTTGTTTCTCATATTTCACCAGTGCAGGCTCCTTCCAGCAAATTCTCTGCAATTGAGCAGTTTGGAAAGTCCAGCTAATAGAACACACAGGGTGCAAACCCCAACTCTTTTATGAGGGGCCACCTAAGGCACAAGCCGAGATATGAATCACTTCAGCTTGGGAATGTGTGTGTTTGCTACAGCTTCCCCATGTTTTGGTGATCAGCCTTGTGTTGACTGTTACTAGTCTGAATTGACAGTATTATTTTTTGCCTTTCTGATATAGCAAAAGAGTGAGAAAGATATTCCTAAGTTAGAGAGACAGAAATAAATTTCAGTACAATTTCTTTTACCCCTTAGACGAAATGATGAAAGAGAGCAGTCTCATTCCTTCACAGCATGCCAAGCCTCGTCTGAGAGAAGACAGCTGGGGATCTCACAAGACGATACCAATATGTTCCAGGTGAAATATAGAAATATAGATCAGGAGTAATATAAAAACAAGGACAGGTGAAGGGGCACATGGAGCACTGCAAACTAGGGGCAGCCAGAAGCAATAACCCTATGAATCTTGTGTCCATTCCAGACTGTAAGGTTTGGATTTTTGTGCTGTGTCAGAAGTCCACAGAACCTGTTCCGTACTTGGGGCTATTCTCTGCTTGTGGTCGTTTCTGAAATGTTTCTCTGCAGAAGGTGACATCATTGTGAATGCTATTTAAGGGGAAAAAGGTGCTTTGTAGAGAACAATTATTTTTTCTAGCTAGAGCAAGAGGTTCTCTGAATCCACCAGCCAGCTGTCTCCTCATTTTTCCTATAAAAGTAGCTGAGGCAGATGCCAAACAGGAAATGAGAGGCATAGAGAGAAGGGATCATGAGAACGAAAGAGACAATTGCTGGGAGATAAGGGTTTGACTCTGCTCGGTGGTACTGCAGTAACACATGGACAAAGAATTTGAGTGCTACAAGCATCAAATGTCATTTTCTGAGCGAGGACTTCTAGAGCTAGGGACTTTCTGCCATACTTTGTGTCAAAAAAAAGTGCTTAATATTAATAAAGTTACATTATTTTCATATTCATCCTTGAAACTTACTGAGAGTTTAGCTTTCTAGAGTTAAATAAGAGTTAGAGGCCCTTAAATTCTTGTCAAGGGTGTTTAACTGTCTAAAGGCTGGCATTTTGATATGATACTTCTGATTTCTGGTCATTGCATCAGCATAATTTATCACTCACTCAGGCCTAGCAAATCTATTAGAGTGAGGCCTTCTGATGGAGTTGTGAATTTAATGGAAAAATATGGCAATGGATTTATCTTGCTTTCAGTCAACCAGAGACTCTTTTTAAGAGAATAAACTAATAGCCATTTTTAAATTTAGTTGAAGATCTTAATATTGTGGATTTGAAAGGGTATTTTATTGGAAATCTTTTCTCAAAGTATGAGGAATGAGAGAAGGAATTTTTAAAACACTTGTCCAAAATTTCAAGAAAATTGCAAGAAAACAAGCTGAAGTTTTTAATCTGAAAAGACACTCATCTTCTTTCTAACTGTACTAATGTTTACTGTTGTTTTCCTTTATGAATATTTAATGCCCAGACCCTGAAAACAATCTCATTCTTTCCTGAATTTCTGGAAATATTAGTTCTCAGTGTTCAAGATGTTACAGTTGGACTAATGTGCCAGGTAGTTTTCCAGAAGATTGGTTTTGAACAGATGGAAATTTACAGTGTAAAATAAGCCAAAACAGTAATGAAATGTTTCCAGTCAGCTTTGTTATAAAAAAACCAAACCAGTAAATATCAAATTATTTTGTCTTTTGAGATACCTGTAAGAAAAGATAAAAGTTGTAATCTCAAAAGCAATAAAAAAGTAAATCTGAAAATATGAGGTAACTTTTTAAATTCTCTTACAGTGTAGTAATAAATTTATTCAAATAATGTTATTTTCCTTTTATCCTTGAGACACAGTCATTCTGGATTCTTTTTAAAGAAATTATTTAACCAATTATGTTTTTGTTTCTTTAATAGTTTTTTGGCATCATAATCTCTCTTCGCTTCTTGGTTTATTCTTTTACAAAAATAACTGGAGAATAACAACATAAAACTTCTTGTAGCCTACTTTGGTATTTACCTGAAATGTGCTCCTTGGGAGCTAAAATGAAGTTTGGCATCGAGGGTCTCCCCAGTATCTTAACTAAATATTTCTGTGAATAAAAAACTTCAGATGAGAATTGAGTGAACTATTAATTTTCAAAGTCTTCTGTTCCCTTTAACCTTGTTTGTTCTTTTGTCTGTCTTCAGCAGATGGCTGGATGACTGGCATTCTCTAACAATATTCACTGCTCATTAGCACCATGTCATTTTGAGTGTTCTTTCCATCTTCCCTGTTCTATTTTTCTCCTTCATTTATCAACCTATACATTCATATGTTTAGTAAGTCATTGACAGTGATGTAGGTTTTAACATTTGCCTTCATTATTTTCTCCAGAAATTCTGCTTGATGACTAGGAAAAAAAAAAAATAACACGTCTGACACACATGGTGATTAATGGAATATTAGCCTCAGTAACTACTTTTCTGAGGAACCTTCAGAAGCATGAATTATTTAGTTTTACCCATTGGTTGCCAAAATCAGTGGAAATTCACTTGGAAATTCAAGCCAACCTTCTTTTCATAATGTTTAATGAAATGCTGAAGACAATGTATGCAGGGTGTCATGATGTTAAATGGTTTATTTGAACAATGGAAAACAACACTATTTGTGACATGAAATTATGAGTTTATTGGTGCTCCCAGAGATCTCATCTTGTCAGATCTGCTACACACCTAGAGTACATATTCTGCTCTCCCTTATAGTCCATGTTGGCAGATCTGATGAGTGCTGTACTGGCAGCTTCCAACACTGCAGAAAGAATTTCTCTCAGAACCTGCTAATCTTTAGTGGAAGAAATCTATCACTGAGAAATTTACTTTATGCAGAAATCTGTATATATTCCTCTATAATACCTGTTTTTGTTTAGTGTATTTCTATTGAAATATTTAAACTGATACTGGTGAAATCAGAATAACACCCCACATTGACAGTATGTTCATATTTCTTCCAAGGCTTACCTTGGAATTCTGTTCTGAGAGATGGGGGTTATCAAAATCTTGCCCACCATTCTTCTGACTCTACTATTGATAAGTTCAGTGTTGAAATTCCTCTTGACTCAAAGTAATAGAGGGACTGTGTTCAGCAGATTTTCCGAACTGGGCTGATAGCAAGGGCAGGGAAATACAATTTAGTAAATACATGAGCTTTAACTATTCTGAACCCAAACAACAAGCTTGTTTCTCTCTCTCTCTTCCTTTTTTTCTTTTTTTTTTTTTTTTTTTTTTTTTTTAATATGAGAATATTTCAGTGTTACTCTTGCGAATAGTATGTTCTATAACCTTCTCTGAGAGATTTTAAAATACTTTGCACCTGTTTTCCTGAATTATTAGCTGAAGACCTTTTACAGAAAATCACTCTTTGAACCTTCATATTTAATTTGTATTTTGCATATTAAGTTATGAAAGCAAGAAAAGTCTGACTGAAAATCTTTAATTAATCATAGTAAATTCTCCAACTGTGTGAAACATGATTCATTCTGCCTCTTGACTACTATAGCACTTTAGATTTGATTTTTATAAATTACCTGTGCCACCACTGTAGTGCAAATGGATGTGTAAGGGATGGTAATTACCAAGAAACTCGATGATGTACAAATGAAAACAGTACAAAGGGAAAAAATTACAGTTCCAAACCCTTTATTATTTCATACAATGACTTTTAAAGATTTCTTAAAATAGAACAGCTGTATTTTCTGGTTAATGCAGATGATTGTCAGAATATCTTCATTTTATAGGACAAAATGAATGATACCATATGTACCAGGCATCTGCATGAACCCATAGACAAAACATAAAATTATGGAATATTCTGCAGTGGAAGGTACCCACAAGGATCATATAGTCCAAATCCTGACTCCACACAGGACAACCCCAAAAATTAGAAACCAAAGAAGAATTTATGTAGAAATAAATAATTTTGCTTTTGCCCCATGTTCAGTGACCAAATGAAATAGTAATTTTGCAAGAATTCATGTATGGTATCACTCAAGTGATTTGGGGTATGACTCCACTGAAATATCTTCTATTAAATTGCACATATAACCAATGAAAAAAAAAAAGTATTTAAAAAATGTCACGTGAATTGTTGTTAGTGCAGATTGTACTTGGTATGTTGAAATGAAAAGAATAAATATTATAACAATCAATAAAAATATACATATAAGTCAATGAAAAGAAAATAATTGGTTTGAACTTACATAACACTTCTTTCCAAGACATATTTCAAACTCAGTTTTCCTTACAAATAGAAACACTTCTCTTTGTGTTCAAGTATTTACTACAACCAGAAGGGTTGCTAGGGTACTTGGATTCACTCAGTGTTTTAGTCAGAACTGAGAATAAATCTGCTATCTTCAAGACTGCTGGATCAGTAATGGATCTACTGGATAGCAATTAGAACTTTCTGTCAAAGCAATACTTCAGTTCTTCTAGAGGTTAACTGTTGGCATATTCCCATGCTATTTGACCTAAACTAGATGACATGGCTTAATAGCCACTCAAAATTAGGATCAGCACACATGCCCAATAAGATTTAATCCTGGTGGATTCTAATCTGCTTTCTTAAATGTATCAGATGTTTACTAAAATAGAGCAGACAGGAGCAAAATCTGAAGAACAAAAATTACTATAACAGTCTGTGAATACAGTGACACCTGGTAAAGAGGACTCTTATTTCTGTGTGGCAGGTAAATTTTTTTTTTAAATCTCTTGGGAGGAATTAATGAATAATCACTGAAAATTAGAAATTAGTAAGTGGCAATAGTTGTGGGTTTCCTCTCAGATTTTATGCTGTTTCTTTCTGTGCAAGAAAATTCAAGGAGTGCTTTCTTATAATTATACAGTAATTAGGGTTAGATGGGGCCTCTGCAAAAAATTCCATCCAAATCCTTGCTCAAAGCAGGGCCTGTGATGTTCAGTTGCTCACTGTCTTGTTTGGTCAAGTTTTGAATTTTTCTAAGGAGGAAGATTCCACATCCTTGGGAACCTTTTCCCAATCTATGCAGCTCTCGTGGTGAAATCTTTTGTTTCCGGCACTGGAAAGCTACAGTGATCCAGTTTTTTCCACTGTCTACCCTTTCTTTAGTTTGCTATAATTTGAAATCCAAATCACAAAGAAATGATGAGCATATAGCAGCTCTATCTCTAGTAGCAACACTGGATATGTCAAGCCAGGACAAAGCATGGGCCTGGTTTGTGATGGGGAGTGTTTATTAATCCATCAGCTGTATATATTACAACTTTGGTAATCTTTTTATCCACCAGAGTAATGATACTGAGTCCTTGTTTCAACTGAGAGGTTCTGAGATTGTCACAGAAGGGGCCCCAGTGGATGACAGACTTAGTAAAGAATGCATTGTCTTCATTCCATGTTTTAAAATCACATTTTGGGAAAGGTAACTTGTGTGCAAAGACTTGTTCATTTAAATAAATATCCATTTTTATCTGTGGTAATCCCATAATGGAGACAAGGCCATGTATAGAGTACTAAATATAAAACCAAGTCTCATTAGAGTCTTAAAATAAAACCACCAAATACAAAGAAATCTCACTCCTTCCTCCAGCAGATATGCAAACTGTCCTGCAGGGAACAGAATATGTTGGAGCTTGTGGAAGGTAAAGAATATTCACTATCATAATCCTTGCATAACTGATCTGATCTGCTGAGGCCTCTTAATAGCTGTGGGGGAAGTAGTGGGAGAAAGGATCCTGGAAGTGGAATATTCCAAATCCCTTTCACTTGGGATACCAATCATGAGAGGAGATGAGCCCCATGAAGCTTCACCTCAAATAAGATTTAGAATAATGCTTTAACACGTTTATTTTTCCCCAAAAAATTGCCTCAGTGTAGGCCAGACTCTGAATAGTATTGTTCTGAAAAGGAGAGTAAGGCTGACTGAGTCCCTTGTGCATGGGAGGGCAGGTGACTTTTAGTTGTTCCAAAGCTGCTGGTGCTTTCTCAGTGGAGTAATGCAGCTGTTGATACAGACTTATAAACATCTCTTCCTGTTTGTTCTTTCTTAAAGTTCCTTGTAATACTCAAATAAAACAAGCAAGAAAAAAAATCAATATGAACATCAGAAGTAAATTTGAATCTGTGCTATCTGAAAATCTATGCAGCCCTGACGAGACTAAACATAGTTCAAATATAGAGTTCAATAACTCAATCAAACCTGGTTCTCCACCTTAGCTTTGTGAATGTTTTAGTAAGTTTAATCTCTGTGTCCAGTTTAAAATTAAGCTAGGTATTGTGAACACATACATTTTGTTTGGGGCTTTCTCTGCAGAAGTTTCACACAGCTTCAGTCAATCACAGTCCATACACAAGTGACTGTGCACCCCTTTGGCTTGTTTGTTTACTCCTCCTAGCTGGAAGCTAGCTGAGCAAATGCTGGCTCTCTGCTTTTCATTATGCAACAGGCAGCTGTCAATCTCTGTCTAATGCTGTCACAGCTTCAGTAATCTCAAGTGATGAACAGCTGTGCCTAGGGATATGAGTGAAGATAACTGGTACTCATTTTGTTGTTGTTGTGGTACTGTCATGAGCTCTCTTCCCATAACTTTTATTGCTTTCTATGTTGTTTTAACTTGGCGCCAGTCATTTTCTAGTGCAGAATTCCCAAATTGCACAGAAGTGTTTTGTCTTTAGCATGTGAACATGCAATGAAAAACAGCTGAGTTTCTATCAAAGGAGCTCAAAGTCCCTGGTGTTTGCTTTGCTTTAAGACATGAAGGAGCAGAGTCTGGGTGATTACCCTGGTTCAGCTGTAGAGCAGTACAGTAATTTCACGACTATAAGGCGCACCCTTTTGACTAAAATTTTTCCCCAAACCCGGAAGTGCGCCTTATAGTCCGGT